>CM043118.1:42600741-43083065 GCA_023701765.1 Hylyphantes graminicola | reverse complement strand
TATTTGAATACATTTTTTCAACAAATGGACTTTGAAATCTATGTCATGTGAGAAATTAAAAAAATGCAATTGGAATTTTTGCGAGAGAACACATCCATTCTAATGAATGTTGGAGTCATAAATGCATTAGTAATTCAAACTTCAAAACGTAGGAAGTAGGTTGAAAATTTCACATTTAGGGTAAGGTGGGGTAAGTGGGCCATTGGGGCAAGTGGGCCACCCCCCCTGGCATTTCCCGAATTATGGACGTAAAAAAAATCTGTTACAATATTTTTACGTATTTACCCCAATAGATGCAGGAAACTTTATGTCATCATTTTAATTGAAGTATGTAACAAGGCACAATCCTTTTTGTGAAAATTTTTAAAATTGCATTTTTTCGTAATTCACGCCATCATACTATTTTTTTATTTATTTCCAAACAGTTCATGATACAAAACAAAATGTTATACATTTTGAAAGTGTATAAAACATAGTATCTTTTTGTAGTGTCATGTACTTTTGATGTTGATAAGGTTAAAAGAAAATTGGGGTGGCCCAGTTGCCCCGCGTTTGGGGTAAGTGGGCCACCACAATGGCGGGGTAAGTGGGCCAGGGGTGGCCCACTTGCCCCAACTCTTTAATATACTTAAAAAAAAGTCATATTCACTGATTCATAGGGTTTGTCATATTCACTATTCATAGTCCTATTCATTGACATAGGCCAGTTTAAAATCTGTAACCCTAACATTTTTTCTACACAACTTGCAAAAATGACAGGATGAAAATTAACGTATTTTTTCTTGTAGTAAGCTTGCATGCCAGAAAAAGTTGCTATGCGGGAACTATTAAAGATACATCATTACTTTTTTTTTTCAAACACTCAAAAAATCATGTAGATTATTCCACTTGCCCCACCATATCTCTACCGGTTATGCGTAAAAATATATTAGGGGGGTGGCCCACTTACCCCACCTTGCGGGGGCAAGTGGGCCACTCGGATGACCAAAAAGAAAAACATATTTTTTAAATTTATTATTTGCCAATTTGTGTTAAGGTTGCCATGGGTACAGTAATAACATATGAGAGAATGGACCACAAAAAAAAAATAAGTTGTTAGGCCTATTACATCCAGTGGTATGAGGGTCTGAAGTCGAATTATGCCAAAAAGGTGGCCCACTTACCCCACCTTACCCTATACTTTTGTGTGGTGTTGTAGGAAAATTAAGCGTGATCAGAATTTTTTTAATGTTATATATTCGCCTCTTAAATTTTAGTGATTAACTGTTTTAAAATAATGTAAGTTATGAAAATTTGTGGTTATGGTTCAACCGTAATAATATCATAATACTCTTCCCCATATAAAACTAACCCCCAACTCTTATTCTAAAAGGACCCTCGCCCTATTTAAATAATAAGTCCCAATCCCAAAAACAGATATTTACTATGATTCCAACATTATGGAACAAAGCTTTCTTCTATAAAATCGTAAGACCCAAATCCCATACAAAATCAATTCCCCCACTATTATTCTAACAGTCTGGAAGAAAACTTTCCCCTTTACAAAAATGATAATTTTCTTGGTTTCCTCACTTAATCAGGTCTGGCTCTTTTTGATGACAACTACCGGCAAACGGACCACCTTAATTAATGACGAATTCTTTTTTGCTATTGGTTCTAACGTAATGAAATCGTAAGTCCATACAAAACCAATACCACACTCTCAGAAATAACACTTTCCTTTTTGACAATTCATGAACCCTCAAGCCTCATTTCGTTAATTTTGAGGATTGTTTCGTCGAACTATCACGTGACTTTTGAGTAAACGCGAATCCTCACTATTACGATCGTAATTTGAGGATTCTGTATCGTGATTTTGAGAAATAATCTCATTGCTGTACTCACATGCTCAAAAATGACGAAATATTTCTTTAGATTAGACGACATTCAAATCCTCATAAAAAATGATGATTAAATCCTCACTTTGAGGAAACGAAAACTCGGAGCATTTGCCAGTAACGAGTCAACATTAAAAAAAATTTCGTCGTTTTTGAGCATTCATTTTTGAGAGTGCATACAAAACTAAATACACCACGATTATTCCTGCAATTTGGACGACAATTTTCAACTATACAATCACAATACCCATTCCTATGCAAAACCAAACCCCCTCTAAGGAAACTTTGCCCCATAAAATCATAAGATCAAATCCATACAAATCTACCCCCCTCCCCCATAACGAACTTACAATAAGGAAACTTTTCCCTACACAAAAGAAATAACACTTTTTGGATTTCCTTACTAAATCCTGCACTCTTAAAACAAAAGAGTGAAATCCACTCCAGTTGGAGAAGTGCATTTTCGACACCATAAAAGGCATGCATATTTACCCAGACTGAGTTAAAATCGCTCGTTTGGAGTGATCCTGTAGGAGGTTTAACACACAAAGGATCCACTCCAAAAGGAGAAGTGCATTTAAAAGTCTGGAGGAGTGAAATCCACTCAGACTGAGTTAAATTAGGAGTGTTTGTTTTAAGAGTGTGACTCCTTCTCAAGACAACTACGAACATACCTCCTTAATTAACGGGGAATTAATTTATACTATTGGTACTAGCATAATAAACTTAAACTCCCAATCCCATTCAAAACCAAATTCCTCATTAGTCAACAGTCAAGAAGGAAACTTTTCCTTATAAAATCATAAGACCCAATCCCATTAAAACCAAACCCCCACTATTATTCGAACAGTCTAGAATGGAACTTCTTCATAAAATCATTCAAAACCAAATCCTCACTATTATTCTTATGGTCTGGCAGGAAACTTTTCCCTATACAAAAGGAATAACTTTCTTGATTTCCTTACATAATCAGGTCTGACTCCTTTTGGTGACAACTACCCGCGAACAGACTGCTTTAATTAATGGCGAATTCATTTATGCTATTGGGTACTACCATAATAAAATCATAACCCCCAATACAAAACCAAACACTCACTATTATTCTTAGTATCTTTAAAGAAAACTTCCTCTTTAAAATTATAACACCTACCCCGATACAAAATCAAACTTCCACTATTATTCTGACAGTCTGAAAGGAAACTTTCTTCTATAAAATCACAAGAATCAATTCCATACGAAACCAAACCTCCACTATAACCAACTTATAATAATGAAACTATCCCCTTCCCCTATACAAAAGGAATAAATTTCTTGATTTCCTCACCTAATCAGGTCTGACTCCTTCTGGAGACAACTACCGGCGAACAGACTGCCTTAATTAATGGTGAATTTATTTATGCTATTGGTACTACAATAATAAAATCATAACCCCCAATCCAATACAAAACCAAACACTCACTATTATTCTTAGAATTTTTAAAGAAACCTTCCTTTTTAAAATTATAACCCCTAACCCTATACAAAACCAAACTTCCACTATCATTCTGACAGTCTGAAAGGTTCTTGGCTTGATAGTTCTTCTATCAAATCATAAGAATAAATCCCATACAAAACCAAACCCCCACTGAACTTATAATAATGAAACTTTCCCCTATACAAAAGGAATAACTTTCTTGATTTCCTCACCTAATCAGGTCTGACTCCTTCTGGTGACAACTGGCCGCGAAAAACAGTCTTAATTAATGGCGAAATCATTTATGCTATTGGTACTACCATTATAAAAGCATAAGTCCCTATCTCATACAAAACCAAATCCCCCACATTTATTCCAAAAGACAAGAAGAAAAATTTTCCCTATAAAATCATAAGACCCAATCGCATAAAAAACCAAACCACCAACAGTCTAGAAGGAAACTTTTCTCCATGATATCTTACAAAACCAAATCTCCACAATTATTCCTACAGTCTGGCAGGAAACTTTCCCCTATACAAAAGGAATAACTTTCTTGATTTCCTCACCTAATCGGGTCTGACTCCTTCTCATGACAATTACCCGCGAACAGACCGCCTTAATTAATGGCGAATTCATTTATACTAGATTAGGTCCAGGGCACTTCAGTGTGTTATTTGATTACCTCCAGGGAGCTCCTCAATTAGTCCAGGTCCATAGACAGTTTCATCAAGGGCGGGGGTAAAATGTAATAGATATACCTTTCTAGTGGTGCAAGTATTTTTGTTCGGGAGGAGGGGTGACATTTTGTGACAAAATTGTTTCGAATGATCTATGAGCTATTAAAAATGTAGTATAAATAATTTGCTTATTGCAACTAGTTAATGTACTGAATCTAAATAATTAATGGAATGTGCCAAATTAGTGTGCTAATTGCGATGGAATAATGTGCTATGCGTAATTAGTTAATGTGTTCGCGTAATTTTTCAGTATGCTAAACGTAATTAATTAGTGAGAATCGAAGTAGTGACATACGTCAGGGTCTAATGAAGCTAAATACACGTATTTTAATTTTGTAGATAGTATTTTTCTATGTTCGTAAGTATGAATTCGCGTTTTTACTCTTCATTTACGAAATCCTATGAACTTTGCTGAACAAATTCTAACTTTTACAGCAAGCTCTTTTTTTAACATAGTCGGCATAAACCATGCAATTTAAAGTTTTTGTTTAAAATATTCTTAAAGATTGTGTTTTCCTAGAGATTCGAGATTCAGAAATACAAATTCGCATTTTTACTCTTCATTTACAAGATCCCATGAACTTTGCCGAATAAATTCTAACTTTTAAAACTCATCTTTTCTAAATTGTTTTATTTTTGCCATTGTGTAATGTGAAGTATGGAATGAAAAAAAAGTATTTTTTTAGCTAAAATAGTTAACAAACTCAGTATGTGGCTTTAGTAAAAATATCAGCGGTAGACTAAATATCTAGTTAAGATTACAAATAAACAAAGGGAAATGTTTTATGCATGAGAATGGGTTGAATACATTTTGGTATGTTATTTAATTATAGCTCAAGAATAGCTGTTATTAGGTTAGGCAGATGTTTCTTTTTTTGAAAGCTAGGATAGATACGCAAGTAAAAAGGCTTTCCAGTGGCACAACTGGAAAATGTTTGGCGAGGAAAAATAAAAATGTGACAAAGAATGATGAAATTCATTAATTCTATTAGATAAAGAAACATCTATTATAAGTATAGCTTAGTTACTGAAATAGTGTAAATCATTTTATCACGTACTTACACTATATCTGAAAATTACGTAATTGCGTAATTAACGTAATAAAAGCATGTATGATGTCTTTGAAATATTTTTATTTAAAATTGGTATAAAATTTTTGTAATTTACGACGTAAATTACGATTTTTTAAAACTTTTCTATTGTTATATTTGAAATTTGTCTAATATAAGGTACGAAAGAATGTTTTAACTTGATAAGATTTAATTTTTTACGAAGAAAATCAGCTTGACTTACCTGGGTAAATAAAAAACCCTTTATAAATAAACATCCTTTTTTGTCTCTTATCAACGTAACGCAAAATAAGCAATCAACTATTTTCTCTTACATAAAATATCATGTGAAAATTGGTTTTGTATAAAACAAATACATACATTTTACATTCATGCATGTCTTTCGAAGCATGTACCTAAATAAATCAAAAGTCAAATCGAAAAAAATGAACAGCACAGCCTCTTGGGTTTATAAAGACATAGCAAACGTTGTAAATAAACATAAAAAATAAAATTTTATGGATTTCTCATACCAAAGCACGAACAAAAACATTTTACAGGTAATGTCTTTTCAGCAAGTTTATACAAATATAAATTTATCGTCAACCAAAAACGTAAGCTGAGTAAAGGTAGATAAACCCAAAAATGCTGTCAGATACCTTTGATATTATTAATGCTGTGTCAATTTTATATGTCAAAAACATTTATTTCAAAATATGCTGAAATACATTTTTTGAAGCACAGTATTGTCTGGAAAAGGGACGTAACGGAAAATTATGTATTTTTGAAAAATATAGTTTTAAAAAAATGTTATTTCTATCAATTGATATGTCTTTTATACATCAGTAGGCTTTCTGAGCGTTATACCTTTTTCTAATATTTGTGTACCAGTATTTCTAGCAATACTTATTATAAATTTTATACTTATTATAAAATTATAAATATTATAAGTTTTAAAATGTTATAAATAATAAATTTGTGTTAATATTCAACCTTTTTATTTAGCAAACATTGGAATACGACACCTGCAACAAGGTGATTAAATATAAAATAATTATTTAAAAAGCTTTTAAGTTACTTCACCTTAACTTGAGAGTGTATAAAATTCGTAACTGTGTATTGAAAGTGACTTAATAGAAAGAAATCTTCGTATCAGTAATAATAAATTATAATTACAATTCAATTATAACTAAATTTAATTATAACTAAATTAAATTGAAATTATAATGTAATTTAATTATAACTAAATCAAATTGTAATTAAATTAAATTACATTATAACTAAATTAATGATTTAATTATCAAAATTACTAACTAGAAGAGGCATTTAGTGCTATGAAAAATCTGTATACTTCATATGATTTGTTTAAACAAAAATACCTATTATTTCTCACCAATTTGTAAATTCTTTTGTAATTTAAAATAAATTATTGAATGATAATTATAATACATACAATTAAAGAAGTTCGATGTAATTTCAAAAATATATTTCCGATAATGCACTTTTCAAAAGCGTGAAGCAAATGTTAAATATTTATTAATTTATTTTCCTCCCTATTCAAGTTCATTGAAAATAGTTGTTAATAATTAAAATATACAATCAACCCTAACTTAGAGCTATTATTAAATATTAAAATATTTGCTTTATCAGCGGTATTGCGTGTCATTAATGAAAATTTTTAAAGCTAATATTTGTTTCTATATAAATTAAAAATAGATTTAAGCAATAACGCAAAATGATTTTAATTACATATTAAAACAACCAACTGTTGTATAGCAAGAATGTAAATGTTGAATGTTACAAAATTAGCAATATAAAACGATACAATTATAATCCATGAGTTGTATAATTAAATATTCTTTATTTAAAACGGATTTATATTATTTTCTGAAAACTTATTGTATGTGAATGCCTATTAAAAGATACTGTTTTAGTTTTATGGGCATAAAACAAGTATTCGAGAGGTCATAGTTATCTTTTTCGTATGGAATGCATGACATTTTTTTAGTAATAAAAAAGTTTAAATTAATTGAAAAAATGTATTTGATTACAAATAAAAGTTTTGAAACACTCTTTTAATGAATATGATTTAATTTGTGTTTTTTCAGAGTTCTGAAACTGACCATAACAATTTAAAAACAACTACACTGCCATTTCGTTCTAATTCCACAATTAATATTTTTAGAAAATAACTTATGAATAGTTAAGTATTAACTATAGTTAACTATAAACTATAGTATTAACTATAGTTTTAATAGTTAAGTAACTCATGAATAGTTAATACTTAGTTAAGTGAGTTGAGTTTCAAGTTAGTTTAGTGTGAAAATTATTTTGTTTCTCTCTATAAAAAATTATTCAGATGCATTGATAAATTTAAAGTAGATACAGACATAAGTTTCTTGAGTTAATTTTTTTAATGATATTTTTTTATCCAATGTTAATAAATAAGTTTTCTAGTTTAGGAATTGTATATAAATTATGCAAAATATATTATTTATGCGATTCTTTTTGTTATCTTGAAAATAAATAAAATATTTCTCAAAAAAGTTCTACGTACAAGTTTTGAAATAAGAAGTTTTTGAATTTATAATAGTTGTGTATGCAGAAATGATCTTAACGCAAAACTAATATAATTTAATTTTGGAATTATTAAATGAATCTGAATATTCAAATGCAAGCAATTCTTAAAATAATTATTCTTACAATAAAACTTAATATTATTCAATTTACGAAAGAAAAATACTAAGTACCTTGAAAGTACATTTCAGCTACAAATGATATTTTTGTCACGGAAAAAACTAATTATTCACTTAACCACGCTTTTGCTTAACAAAAAAAGATAACGTACTCAGTGCCATCTTGTAATAAAGAGGAACGAAATAATGTAAATATAACAAAATTCATTTACCTCAAAAACGCACTTTATAAAAAAAATGTTTTTATCTAATCTTACGTAATTATTATTTTTATTTTGGCAAAAATGTAATTTCGGAACTTTAGATTAATCTGTTTAATTACTTTCTACTGGGGCAAATAAAAAATGAATCTAATACACATTCTCGAAAAAAAAACTGTCTAACAGTTACATCATAGTAAAAAACACATAATGAATCTGAGATTAATTTTAAGGAAAAAATTCTATTTCAGTACTATGTTTTAACGTTTAGTGAGCTAGTTATAACATATTTAAATAACTCATATTTACATAAGAAAGAAAAATTGCAGTGCGTTAACATTATACATTAGTTCCTAATTATCTGTGAAAGTAATTAACTTTTATAGTAATTTGATGCTTCGAGGGATTAAGGCAAAGCATTTTTTAAAAAACTTTTTTAAATTCCACATTTAACTATTCATTACCCTTTCTTTATTTTAAACTAAATTAAAAAAATTGGTAGAAAAGCGAGAAAAAAGATAAAGAAAACGGAAAAATGAAAGAAAAGAACGGAAAATGTTTTTTTCTTGATATCAACCTTAATAATGGTTCATAGTAGCTGCTGTGGATTTATGAAAATATGTTTCATTTTTTCCGGTATTCAATTGAACCATTTTTCAGAGTTTCAAAAACAAAAACCTGAAAAATAAATCAACCAAACGCCGAAAATAGGTGAAATATTTTACCACTCAGCCGTTGTAGCTACAAAGAATCGTATTTCCGTTGAAACAAAGTGTCAAACTTTTAACAGTGAAAGACAACTCTAAATTTTTAACAATTTCAAAATCTACTGAGAATTTGTTACAATTTTTTGTTAAATGTACAACTAAAGTAAACTAGTATAGTTAGTAAAATTAACTTGCTTAAACTAGTATTATAATTTTGTAAAAGTTTAAAAACTAACCTTAACTAACTAATGAGGATTCTAAAGAAGTTTGGGATCATACATACGAACGAAGAATTAAAGAAATAGCCTAAAATAACATTTAACACACAAACATTTTTTCGAATATTTTAAGTAGAACTTATTAAAAGAAATGAGAAAATTCTGTGTGAAATTTTCTTCTGCAGACATTTCCCAAAATTAAGTTAGAGAAACGAAAAACAAACACTTGCATTAAAAGTTTAAGCGTAATTCGCAAAAGTCATACAAGAAAGATATTAAATTTTTTGCTTTCTAAAAATTAACAGCATACATTTTGCTATTTAAAAAAAAGGAAAATATTCTTACCTTTAATTCGTCTGCTTCTATGAACCCGCTTCCATCGGTATCATATTCGCGCCAAATCTGTAAGAATATTCAAAAATGTCAAACGAAAGAACTAATTAAAATTCTAATTAATTTCATTTTTTGGCAACATAAACCAGGGTTAATATGCCCTTGAGGGTTAAATTTGCATAAATAAAAATGCTGACTTATCCATAATTTGTTCCTTTGAAAAGAAAAACTCTGAAAATTTCTTCTATTGCCTCGTAAAATGTAAGACCTAAAGCAATTAAATACCAAGGTTAAAGACCAGTACTAATTAATTATTTTAAAGAGTCTTGTGACAAATTATGCATTTAAATTTATGTCCCTTAACTGCGTTTTTTAAATGACTCGGTAAATGACGCCAAGCATTAGTTAAATATGTATATTGGTCTTGGGTCATTCATTATTTTTACGCACATTTTAAGCATTCCAAAGAGAAACTAAGTGTAAAATCTGGACTTTTTTTATTTGTAAGAGTACGTTAGAACGTGTAAGTTAAATAAAATACAACTATATTAAAAGCATATATTATAAATATCAAAATAGAAAGTAATTTATATTTATAAACAATTTAGCATTTAGTTTAGTATCCTACTTACTTTTATATTTCATTTAAAAGTTAAAACACATTAATTGTTTTGTATTCCATAAACATTTGACTAAGTAAATATACAGTCAATAGTTTTATTTTTCATTTGAAATAATAAAGCTTGTGATAAAATAATGCATTTTAGCATAAGTAAACCTGAAAAAATAAAAAAATTCTTCTAGTGTTAATTTTTTTTTGTCTCTTTACTCAGTTTTTTTTTAAATGCTTTACTTTTATCTAATGAATTTTTCGTTCATTTGAGAATGAAGTGCGGTAATTATAATATAATGTAGTAAATGTAGTAGCTATAATATAATGTATTAAACTCGTCTCTGACAGGTTTGGACTGCGAAAGTGTCTGATGTTGGAAAATTCAAAATCTTCAGAATACCTTTTCTATATTAAAGTAATATAGTCGAAGCTAAGAAAAAACGTCAATTTTTAAAAACTGACTAAAAATCTAACACGTAATAGAAGTTGTCACTTAGCGTTTTGTCATTAATCTTTATACCTCGTTCTAATTTCAAACGACGCATTCTTCATATTTTGTCCGGGCTACCAGCTATGATATAGTTTCCGTTCTTTGGTGGCTTTTACCGATCGTAAGAAATTGATGGAAGATATTTATGTTTATCATAGTGCAGTGGTTCTCAACCGGTGGGTCGCGACCCCCTGGGGGGTCGCAAAGAGATCCTAGGGGGTCGCAAAAAGTTTTTTAAAAATACGTTTATGCAACGTTTTATAAAATGTAACGTTTTATACAATAATTTTACTTTACAACTAGAATGGGGGAAAAAACACCACACATTATTTTACTTTATATCTTGGTTAATTTACATTTCAAGTCTTTTATGTTATTACTACATAATTTTAATTCTAGTACGGTTACGTTGCAACAAGCTAATGAGAAACTTGTGCTTGTCGGAACTTTTAAATTCGTAACATAAATGAAAGTTTTCAAAATTAGATTTCTTAACTTTAGCAGCATAAACATTCAGTTTCTGTAAGAATCTGTTAATTTTGTCTTGGATTTTGACTATTGTTGTATTTCAACCTTGTAGCTCGGTATTTAGCTCATTTAGGTGCATAAATATGTCTGCTAATTATGAAAGTTGAAAAATCCAAGTTGGGGAGCTAAAAAAAAATCTGGTTTAGCATCTTGTAAAAGTATCAGCATCTCATATCACAGCTCAAACAACTTGTTCAAAACCCTAAAACGGGACAGCCATCGTAAGATAAAAATATATAAAAAAAATTACCCAAATATAATAGTTAATAAAGAGTACAGCATGTGTAGGACAGGGGGAGGGGAGTCGCGAAGTTATTTTGTGGCATTAGGGGGTCGTCACCTACAAAAGGTTGAGAACCACTGTCATAGTGCATTGAATTTTAACTGAGAAGTTTCCCAAGTTCATGCGAGGTATTTTTTCTGGCAATATAACAGCAATAGCCAAATCAAATACAAACCTGCAAGTCGGCTACATTTATCACATAAAAAAATCCGTTTGTAAAAATGGTCAATACAGCCGGAGAAATGTGGCAGAGAAAATATTTTTTCTCCATTGGATTAACACTGATGCACTTTGCTTTGGAGACCCGCGATCCAGCGCTCCCATTCCACTTAAAGTATAATTTTTTGCTTACCTTCATGAATTCCACACTAGACTCCAGTGGATTGTCGAATCGAAATAAAAGCAAGAAACTTTCCTCCAGCGGTAGTAATTGCGCTAGCTGAAAAAGAAGCATGGAATCAAAACTTGTTACATTAGAAGCGTAGTCTAAAGGAATTCAATTCTCAGACAATCAACAACTCTGTAAAATAACTTCATTTATTTTGCATTGATTAATTTTCATACATATTTCTGATTATTGTTTAAAAGTTTTTAAACCTCCATACACGACATAACGATATGCATGTGGACAGATACGGCATGTAAGTGGCAAGTTCATATTATTTTTAGACTGTTCAAAAACTGGTTTTATAACATGGCTTTTTTAATATCTATATTACACGATTTGCACTCAATTTTTTCAAATTTTATGGGTTTTTAACGAGTAGCTACATTTTTGAAATACCTGTTTAAGAAGTAATGATGACATACATTTGATATTTCAATTTCAATTTTCAAAAAAATACTTTTTTTTAGTTCTTTGCACTTTATCTGATTTTTTTATAATTGTATTTACCAGTAATTACAGTATTTCAAAATTTAATTGACACTTCAATTGTTTTAGCTTAAAATCGTATTTGAATGTTTTAATAATAAAAGGCAATATGTTAAAATAGAATACTAACTGAAGCATACTTTGAAGGCATTAAGCTTAATAATCATGACTATAATTGCCAATGCCAAAATTAAGTATGGTTTATACCATCTGAATCTGAAACAATTGCTTTTTGCATGTATTCACACACATTACTCACCTCTCTAATTTCAATCTTCCCGTCTTTGTTGTCATCGTATGCCTCCATGAAGCATTCCTTCAGCTCTGCCATCATTGAGTCCGACACCACTTGCTGAAAAAAAAAAAAACATAAAAGTTTAAATTCGAAGCAATAATACGTATTTATAATTCAAACGGTTCCCAGATGGCCGAGTGGTTTTGACCATTACGCCAGCAGTCTGCGCTCTGTAATGGGCGCGCGTTTGATTCCCGCCTTCGCCCAGGACGTACTTCCTTTCTATGTGACAGTAAAAATTCTTTCTGGTCTGTCTAACTTCACGAATTCTTATAAATCGGCACTTTTATCAAGCTGGAATATATATTTATCTACCCCTACCACCTAATATTCAACCCCCCTCCCTATATATCTACCCCTATGCAAATGCATCTACCTAAGTATGCCTTATATGTCTAACTATGCATCCTACCTATGTATCTACCCCTATATACGTCTTATTTTCTATGTATCTACCCCCACCCCGTATCATTCAAACCCACGGTTAAAAAAATGTGTAACATAACTTTTGGATTCGTTTTTAGCGTTTCATCAATCTGGAGTAAGCTTACTAAATCTTAGTAAATCAAATTGCTTGAGGTACCTCCAAACCCGGCGTAACCCGGCGTAACCCACCACAGACGCTCATGGAAAACAAGAAGTTCTTAAAGAACTAAAATAGCCTACTTTCCTGTTACTTAAATACTTACTAAAATTCTTATCTTGAAAAAACTAGGTTCGTAACAGTAAGTGACATCAAGAACCGTTTTTCCACCTTAAATTTAAAATAAATTTCACTAAACGCAGCATCTAACTAAACACAGCATCTTTCAATAAACACAGCTTGATTTGCAGTCATAAGTAAATATTTGATTTTTCGTAGAACAAAAACCAAAAAACTACTCCTCAATAAACATTTACTTGCTAAATTCGGCTAGTTTCATTTATTTTATTTCGAAAATTAAATAATTATTACTTAATCGTTTGCAAAAATTTATATTTCAAAGAATAAATAAGCAAAATTTCTAAATTAATAAAGTGTTTTTTTTTTTTGTTTGTTTGCAATACTCCTCGCTTTTAGATAGAATGAAAACAATTTATATCAAAATACAAAGATCTCGTAATGAAAAATATATTTGACGTCATCTTAAATTGATCGATGTCTCAAAATAAATTTATTTTAATTTATTGTCTAAAAGAATTAAAGTTTCTCAAGCAATTGTTGCGATGGCAACGGCGATATAATTCTAATAAAAATGGCTTCCTATGCTTTTTAAATGAGCATTAAATGTTGATGTTTTTTTAATAATTGAAGTACTTCGAATTCGAATTCTTTTCTGAAATTTTCAATGTATTCTAAATTCGATGCGCTGAATTTTTTGACGTATCTCACTTGTCCGTAGCATTTGTAGTTAAATTCAGCGATTTAAATGAATCGAAATTGAATTTCAATGCTAATTCAATGGGAAATTCGTCGTCAAATAGTCGATTTATGTCCGTCCTATCGTACAGACAGACGAACAAAAAGTATGAAAGTTGGGTGTCTGAGATTATACCTTTCTAATAAAAAAAGAATTTTTAAGATCGGATTGATAGAACTGATTTTGGAAGGGGGGTACGGACGGACAGACGGACGGACAGACGGACGGACAGACGGACGGACGGACAGACGGACGGACAGACGGACGGACGGACGGACGGACGGACAGACGGACGGACGGACGGACATCGACCGCATGTCAATACCTACTTTTTCAATTTTTTTTAATTCTTCGAATTAAAAAAAAAGAAAAGTAGGCTAAAAATCGGATTCTATCAAGCTGAAATTTAGTATTCAGTATAAGCGACTTTTTTGTGAAGGATTGTATGGTCGAGTGTTGCTTTAAGTCAAACTTTTACTGGTTGAAATGTATACAAAAATAATAACAAAAAGTTTCTACAGAAGTTCTCCCCGTATGTTTTGAGTTTCCGACTTCCTTTTCGACCGACCAACAACGAATTTCGACCGACCGGCGAAGACCGACAACCTGACTGATCGACCGAGTAAACTGATTACCCGACAAAACGACCAAGACCGACTACACTGGGTTACTACTTGGTGCAATAATAAGTTGTCAAGACAACAATGCAACAAAATTTGCAGTTAAACCCTTTTCATGATCTTACCCCGAAAGGGCGAGTTGGTTCTGAATAAATGATTTCCCTTAATTAAAAACATTTCTATTGCGCCTTAAAGGCCACCAATTGCCCTATACAATCTTCACATAAATTATTAATTAGCCGAAATAACCAATTCTACTTGAAACAAGTTCCAATTATTCTTCGCAGTGAGTGTATCTCCTATTAGGAGTTTCCTTGACTATCTTGGAGAAAAATTAATTGTTTCTTCCTTAAACAAGCACCTTTGGTTTGTTAGTATTCAAGGTACGGTTAAAAGTTACTGGCGAAGATAAGTTGTGCATTAATTAGGGGAAAACAAGTGAAAATTTATTTTCTTGCGTGTTGGTCGGTCTATGCATTCATGTAATTAAACAATAATATTTAAATGAAAACTGTACAGAAACTGAGATGAATTTAGGGACATTTTAGTAGTATTTATTTAGGTTATATTGTTAATAACTGCAGTGAAATAACAAGAATTCTTAAAAAACAGCCAACTGTCATGTTATTTCAATAATTAAAAAGTTTGGTACTTTTTTTTAGTTTAATTTATAATTATGTGTTAGTATATTTTAATAATAATGAAGTTATGAAAATATAATAATAGTTAATATAAAATACACCCATAAAAACGCAAACAAAAACTTAATAATGTATGAAAATTATGTAAAAAATAATATAAATAAAAAAATTAGTACAAATAAAGAAAATTTTATCATTAATATAATTTAAAATGTACGTATAATATATTTCGTTTTTGTTATCAATAATATAATTTCTAAAGTAATTTTAATTTAATTTCTTTTTGTTATTATCAATATAATTTTTAATGTAAGTATAATCTATTTTCTTTTTGCAATCATTAATATAATTTATAATGTAAGTATAATTTACTTCTTTTAATTTTTTGCCAAAATTTTTATGGAACAGTCAGACAGTCACATGAACAGTTAGACAGACGGACAAACTGTTTAAAACGTGGATCCTATTCTCCCAACGGAATTCATAGCATTAATATATGTACTCGTACTATATTGAGTCGTGTGACTATGGGAATACCATTAGTAGTACGTGGTGATTAAACTATTCAATACTGCATCGCGCATTTCAATTGGCAACCTTTATCACCGCTCAAACAATTATGGACACTTGTCATAATACTATCAACACTAGTACTAAGGCCATGTACATTATTCAGAACAGATGTTGGGGATTGTTACTAATGCGAACGGAATTTGTTGATATAAATGGAGTAATCTGACCAAGAAATACCTGACAATACGGGGCCCGGATGGCCGAGTAGTTTGGACCATTACGCTAGCAGTCTGAGAGCTATAACGGGTGAGGGTTCGATTCCCGTTCTGGATGTATATTAATTTCTCTGTGACAGTAAAAATTCCTTTCTGTGTCTTCCTTACTTTACGGAAGGCTTCACAAGCGGGTCTCTAACCAAACACACAAGCCGGAATATATATGTACTTACCCTCCCCCCTCCCTCCATCTGACAATACTTTTATTGACAGACACTAAACACAACATAAATAAATTATTTCCGAATAAACCATATTTCCACAAGCCTTAACCAATCTTATATATTTCGGAACATCGCTCTCACTGCAATGAATTATAAATAATAATTTATAATCATTCCACTTTACTGTTGCCACTCCAGACGTGAAATATAACCCTGCCTCCAATCGAGGATTTTGAAATATGCTACAAACAAATACTGGTAGATCTACGAATAAACTATTTATATTTCATACCCAAGTTATAAAGTATAAAATAAATATAAAATCTTTTTTTCACTTTCGAAATTCTAACATTCTTTTCAATGAAATCTGAATTGGTAGGGTAGGTACAGATATATTCTAGCTTGTGTGCTTGATCAGAGACCCGCTTTATAAGCCTTCGTCAAGTAAAACAGACACAGAAAGAATTTTACTGTCACAGAGATAGGAAAGTACTCCTTGGAAGAAGACGGAAATCGAACCCTCAACCGTTACACCGCGCAGACTGCTAGCGTAATGGTCCAAACCACTCGGCCATCCGGGCCCTATCTGAATTGGTATTCCTTTGTAGATCTTATCAGCTTTAAATGAATCCATTTTTTCTGTATTGATATATTTTTACATATCATAAAGGGAAATGGTGTCAAAGTAGAAAGTTCACACTCTTGAGTAAAACATATTTTTATTTCCTGTAGGTTATCGCAGAAGTATTGGTAAAGTAAATTGAAATTGAATATTGTGCTGTTAAATCGTTTTCTGATAATGTTAGCTATTTCCTAAATATTGCAGTGCCCTTAAGGTAGGCGAATACCCAAAATTCCCCTAAATTCTAAAATTTTTACTATTGCTTTAATTTTTTCCAAATTTGGCATAGCGATTTCAAATATAATGAACACCAGAAGTTAGAGGCTTATAGCACAGATGTATATTGTAATAGCATCTGTAAAAAATTTCAGGTAAATTAATGTAAAACTTTTTATGCTAGAAGTGTAGCGCAAACCCCTTTTTTAAGTTGAAAAACACCGTTTAAAATAAATCGATTATATTTAAATAAAAAAAATTGCCCAAAAAGCATTGTTCATTATATTTGAAATCACTATGCCAAATTTGGAAAAGATTAAAGTAATAGTAAAATTTTTAGAATTTTGGTACTCGCCTACCTTAAAAAAAAGCCAGTTCCGTTCCAAATAAGTTGTAACAAGCATATTTCCAGGCATTTTAACAAAGCATTTCAAAGCGAAAGTCAGCAACTTTTGCTTGATTATCTTCTTAATCTATTTAACTAAATTGAGTAAACAATTTTAAACAATTAAATTTAGTGTTATTCTTAAAATATACGGGGGCTGTTTTTTTCAAATTTTTTATTTTCGACTACTTTTTATGAAGAGGGTATTTTAAAGCTTGTTTACAGTTATGCCAAATGCCTTAATCATCAAGGTGATTATGTGGAGAAATAAGCAGTATTGTACATTACTTTTGAGATTTTTTTTGTATTTTGACCCGTCTTTTTGTTACAGCCAATCCAAAAGTTGAAAAAAACCAGCCATCGTATTTGTTAAAAAAAATGTTTGGATGTTTTCAATTGGTTTTAAGATATTTATTGGATATTATCGGTCCCTTAACATTATTTTCATAATTAATAAATTTATAAAAGATTCTCGTTCATTAGAAAAGTCTTTTATAACAATTTGGTAGCAAAAAACGTGAATTAGAATTTAATATTTTAATATCACGATAGGTATCCATTTTAATTTATTTTAAAACTAGCATTTGGTTTTTCTAGCGTAAAACTAAATAATTTTCTATAAAGAACTGTGTCAGGAAGTTGAAACTCATGTTTATACCAATTATGTACGTAATGATTAAAAATCGATAACTTCTACAAATATATACAAGCATTTCATAAAGAATTTGTGCTGTGCGGAAAGTAACGGTTTTTCTTTACTTTAACCAGACAACGGCGTTGTTTTAAACAATATTTTTTTTTACTATTTAAAAAAAAAATCTTTGTCAATTTCTTTCATTGTCATGCCAGCAAACTATAATATCCTATATATCTAACATTTAACTTGATATACATCAAACTTCTTTAAAATTACATATTTTAATATTTTCTAAAATTTAACCCTGTTATGCATGATTTTTTTTTCATCCCGAAAATATATTTGTAACTTTAATACCCATACATTATGGGAAATATACTGAAAAGCATATACTGCATTGGAATTTAAATAATTTCAATTTTTATAAATTTTGCCATAAAAACCAACTACAAAATTCAATTTTGATTCGAATGATTAGAAAACTACTAAATATTTTTTTAAATAACCCTCTTGAACTATAATTATTTTTAAAGACAATTTATTTGTATATTTAGTACTAATATTATTATACTTTGAATACTGCCAAAGACGTAATTTCAGAACAGTTAATAACTTCACTCTTTAAATTTGAACTTTTACTACTGTCATCTATGAGGGTTATTAGTAACTAAAACTACAAAATGGAATGTAATAGAGGGAAAAAATACCGATTGGTCGAGAGGGAGCTCTACTTTAATAGAGTGGATTATGTTACTTGTTGCCATATTGCAACAGTATGCATTAGAAAGTTAATAAATTATGCCACTTATTAGCAGATGCCGGCGAACTCCATATTACGAAACTTCAAAGCAATTGCCAAGTTTCGTAGTTTCGTGAATATCGTTACTGATATTAACCGATATAATTAACATCATGTAATGAATATGAGAATTTGTGCTGAAGCCCGATTTACAATTCACTATACAAAATGTAATGTAGGTTTGAAGATAATTAACCGGAGACGTTTGCCAATCAACGGACAACGTCAGCAATCAAATATTCATTAAATATGTAAATGTATTCTAACAATTTTGAAGCAACTTATTTAAGTCATTAGCTTAACGGCTAACTCGCTGAATGGTTGGTTGGTAGACATATATTTTCAGGCTTGGGTGCTTGGTCAGAAACCCGCTTATAAACCTTCGTCAAGTAAGACAGTCACAACACATACTCACATGCACACATATACGTGACAGATGCTGCCATCTATCACACGCCACCTCCACAATTTAGACATGTCCCTGAAGGGGAGGGAAATAGTCTCCAGGAACTTGTACCTACTTAGGAAACTGCGCAATGACCGCCCGCAGGACTTTCGGAGCCAGCAGATTTAACGAGCATGTACTCCGCATATACTCGGCGAGTTTTCAGCGACCAGGGCTCGATCGACCAGGACACTGACCACAGGGGTGCAATGGTTTTACATAGTATTTGGTAAAGCTTGAGGTTACATATTTCTATCCTCTGAACACAAGACTTTAACACGGCCAATATACGGCCTCATAATTAATTTCAAACATGTGACAGTGAGACTGACACCTGAGTTGTCATCTAGTAGAGAGAATCTAAATAGGAAGTCGTTATATTTAGTTATTATAAGTGCTTTCTACTCTCAGAAAAAAAAAGTCTGTGGTGACTTTTAAATCCAAAATTTGTGTTTTTTCCAATTATTACAATTTGTGTTGAAACAATAAAAAAATTACATTGTGTCTAAATAATAATGCATGCTAACACAAAAATTGAAGGCGCATCACACCTGTATTCCTTCAAAATGTAGTTCAGCATCAGTTTTTTAATGTTTCTGATAAATAGCTATACTAAAGCTTAAAAAGTATAGGGGAGAGGAGGGAGGATTGGGACATTTTCACATAAATATTTTTTTATTCATTATCCCCTGCTTATTTATCGATGCAAATGGTTAAATAATAAACTTACAAGTTTTAAGTTATTTTTAAAAAAATACACACCATTTAAATGTTGAACAAATTCATTACTGTTGAGGCATTCAAATTACAAAAATTTTGTCCCATTCCTCCCTCTTGGGTGGGAGGAGTGGGACATGAGTATGGGAGGGATGGGACACATTCGAAAATTAAAGAAAAAATATCGAATATCATAATGAGAAAGGTTAAGTTCAAAAGAAAAGCAAGGCTGCGCTCTACTGGTCCCACCAATCAATTGTGGTGGCAGCAATTTCATGATAATATTGTTTTTTCTTCTATTATACTCTAGTCATCCTGTTGAGAAAAATTAAAATTTCTTTTCGTGTCCTTTATCAAAAATTTTACATTATAATTTTCAGCATTGCCAATACTCTCCACCATTGCAACGTAGAAAACAATTGACTGTTTGGTGAGGAATTTGACAAGCACAAAATCATATTTGCCTATGTTAGGCTTGTCCTTTATCCAGTCAATCTCTTGTGCTATTTCCATGTCATCATCTGAACTGTCATGTAATTAAAATAATTACCCTTTGCTATCACTAGATTCATATCTTTAAATGGTAATTTTCTTTTGAATTTTTAAATTTTTGGCTTGCATACATATTTTGGTTGGTACATTTGTTCCCCAGTCTGGTAGTTTTTGCTTCTTCAATTTCCTTCTTTTCAGGGGTATATGTTAATATTCTTTTTTGTCCTTTTTTCTTTCCTTTACTTTTATTCAATGGTTCGCTTTAGGAAATGAACGTATGGATAGGAGGATGGAAGAATTGGACTGGAAGGAGGACGAGTGGACATGTCCCATTCCTCCCTCTTTCAGAGTGTCCCATTCCTCCCTCTACATAATGCTTCTCAAAAATAACTTCTTACATAAAACATGCTGACTTTAGACTTAACTAAATTGCTGATAAGCGTGCATTGTATCTTTAAGAGTACTGTGACACTATAGTAAGTTTGTTTTAGAAATTACTCGAGTAAAGAAATAAAACTTAAAATATATTAAAAACTTTCTCTGGAGGTGTGAAAATAAACTTTTTCCGAATGTAAACTGAAAGTTGAATCTGGATAAACTGGAAATAGGTAACAACAAGAAGCTATACATATGCTATCTAGTGGTGAAACTAAAAATAAAATTAGGTCAATTATTTTGCCATATTTTCAGCTGTCCCACACCTCCTACCGTCCCAATCCTCCCTAATCTCCCCTATATTACGGTAGTTTTATAAGAATTATTATAATTTTGCTATACATGATTTGGAAAACGATATAGTTAGCAATATTTTATCAATCGCGTATGGGTATGGTAACCATCTCCTCTAGCGATCTGCAGTTGTGTTTGAACAACTTAAGTTTGCATTCGTATGTCATCAAATTGTATTGAAACAATAAAATATGGTAATGTTATTGTGTTCAACTACTGATTGAACACAGATTTTCTTAGTATATTTGATAAAAATGTTTTGATTTGAAAAACTATTTTGTTGTTCTAGATTTCTAAAAAAAACGTCATGTAATTGAGGAGCCTAGTGGAACAACGTGCTAGGTGAAATTTTGGGAAAAATTGAGATTTTTGTGTCCAATAAACATATTATTCCATCCTTTAACGATAACAAATTTCTCTTTTTTATAAACTCACTGCACTAAGTGCACTTTTTAGCTTTCGTTTAAAATAAGTATATTTGAATAAGTACCGTTCATAATGGATTTAAGTGCAAACTAAAATCTTTAAAACTCTTTTTCTCGTTTTCACTTTTTTGTCACTTAGCACGTTCTTTCACTAGGCTCTTCAATTATATTTTGGTTCCACTATAGAATAAAAATAGGTTGTATTATAGAATAAAAACAGATTCCATAGAAATAAATTAAAAATTTAGATGATATTAAACTAACTTAATATTGGTCGGCAATTGTTAATGGTAGAACATGCTTCCTTAACAAAGAATACCAAAAGTACCAAAACCCTAGTACAAAAGAATAAGAATGAAAGGATACCCAGCTAAATCCAAACGCTAAGCTCAGCACGGAACACAATTCATCATTCTTACGGTAAATAGAAAGACATTTATCCTTTCTAAAAAGTTTATCATAGTAGAATAAAGGCATATGTTTTGTGTTATAACATTAGACAACGGTCTTAGGTAAAAAGTTCACGATAATCTGGCTTTGTTAGTTTTGTGAGGCGTTATCCACTAATGGAGAAAATGCTGTTGTTTTATACTATAGAGACTTACTACTAGAGTTCAGCGTTAAATTTTATCTACTAACGATAAGATCTTTACATTACATTAGACAGCAAGTGAATTTAGGAGCATTTACGTTTAATCCATTAATTGCGACTGGAGGTCTGCCAGGCAACAAGGAGTTTTCTGCTTAAGTTTGCCCACAGAAACAAAATATAAGACATTGAAGACCATAGTCGTGAACAATTTATATAAGATAAATTAAGGTACAAAGAAAAACGAATTTTGAAAACATAAAAAGTTAAAGTTTATAGTCGCAAATGAAAGTATTAATGGTATTTACAAACTAATTATTGAAGGGTTAAGTAAACAAAATATCGATTCCACCTAAAAGTTATAGCCATCAGCCATGGACAATCGTTAGAACTATCACAATAAGTAAGTATTTAATTCTAATTTATTAAGCTAGGCTAAACTCATCGGCGCAACGGCCCTTTAGTGGGCTAAGGCTTACCGTGCACATTTCAGCTTACGTGATCTAGGGCTTTGTGATGCTAGACATATGTCCCGGTGGTCAGCTTCTCGCGGTACCCCAGTATTTAGTTCCCAAGCATGCTTGGGAACTTTTATATCGACCCACTTAGGAGATGAAAGGATTTGTCAACCTCGCCTAAACCTATATTTAATCCCCGGACCTGTGGCGTGCCAATGCGTAGCACTACCAATAAGCCACTGAGTCTCTAATTCATTTAGCACCTTTGGTTTAAAACAGAGATATTAAAATACCAAATAAATATATAAAATTCAATGAAACCTGCTTGCATATTGCGCAATTTGATGTTTAAGCATATATGATGTTAAGCATTAAGCATACACTGGTGGACAATTGCTAAGGACCAGATGGTTTTCCCAATATAACTTTGTACAAAAGCTTTCCAAATCAACACATTTAATACCGTAAAACCCCCTTACGTAAGGATATGAGTTATGTAAGCAACACTTACTGAAAGAGAAATCCCAGGGATAAAAAGAAGTTTTATTGAAAGCGAAATGGAATTCCATTTCCATGCATCTCCGTAGTGGAGATGAATTTTGGACTTTCACTTACGATAATTTCACGAGTGTGCCATGAATATCGATAATCCAGTAAAACATTAAAACTGCGACACAGTTGCGGCCTTAAAAAGACCATAGAAAAACGGATCATCGACGGTGGATGAAAGTCATTAAACATGATATATTGCGGATACGTGATACATACGGCTCCAGAAGCCCATATCGGGGTTGATATGTGTGATAGTATTTTAAATAATATTTTTAAAATAATAAAACATACGCACTGGGATAGGAAAAAATAAACTAAATAAAAGCTTAGATATGTGACTGCTGCTAGTTAAATCTTCTGCTGTACAAATAGCTGACGCTCCTAAAAGATAGCGTTGTTGGGTGTCGCTCAGTAGTTGGCCTCGTCACTGAACCGTGGTTCAAAATGACGAGTCCCGTCGCCCTGGTCTAACTCCGCCCAACGTTAACTCAACCAAAACAAAGCAAAAATTGCATATGGAACTCTTAATTTTATCTTTCCTTGTGTCTAGACACACTAAATATCCAAATGTGCAGTTGTGTGTCCCGTTTAGGTTTCGTATTTCTTTCTTTGACTTACGAGCCCGTCTCCTGGAGGTATCTTGGTCGTCATAGAGATTATCGATCAGAAGTTGCGAAACTGCAATTGAACTTTTCCAAGAATAGCCACATTTCTGCTCATATATCACGTGGAAGGCTATATTTAAGCTTGCGTAAAGAGAACAAACTTGTAAAATATCCGTCTGTTATGAATGTTACACATTGGATTCGTTAGTTAGTCCTCAAACTGCTAGTCTTTAAAAATTGCGTTTTTTCAATATTTGTAAAAACTTAAATATTTAAAGATAATTTTTTTCAATTATTACAAACTATTTGTATTTATTTAATGGTTTCAGTATTAAAACTGAATTAAAAACTTTTTTACTTTATATCAAAATAACTAATAAACTATTAATACTACAACATAGAGAAGTATTACTTCAAATCCGGTGAATAAGATATTAATAAAGAATGATGAGAAGGGGAGGAGAGGATAAATTGCTACTTTAAGTTAATTATTTTGGAAGATAATTTTTTTACCCTTAAACCACTGGAAGCTGATTTTGGGAAGCAAGCCAGATTTTCAAAGGTTAGAATACACACGCAGAGGAGAGTTCAAGACCTCTTCAACCAGCCGACCCGGCGGCGCAACGGTTAGAGAGCCAGCCTTTGGAGCTTCTGGGTTCGAGCTCGAATTCCGATAAGGCATGAATGTTTGTGTTTGTAGAGTATATGCAGAGTACGTGCTCGTTAAATGTGTTGGGTCCGAAAGTACTATAGGTATGGTATGGTACAGCTGGGGAAAAAAAAAACGAATCACCCCTCGTTTCTCGGCTGGTATTGATCAAGGAATTTTGTGTAAGGTGTCAATTTTCAGGAAATAGCGTGAGGAATTGGGAACTGGCAACAAAAATTGTTATAGGGGTCGTCTACATATTAAAATGAGTACCAACTTTGAAAATTCCAATGGCAACACCCAATTTTTTTACATAAAAATGTTCAGCACCCTCAAAATACCCCATGTATAAAAAAGAATTATTTATTTTGCATTATTTGCTGAGATATTAAAGCCTTAATTTTGAACTCGGTTAGGGGAAAATCTCCTAAGTGAAAAAAGGTAATATTTTGGTTGTGTCTTTTCAAAACGACAAGCTAAAAAAGGGTTAGCATAATCTCGCCAACGGATTCTAGAATTTAACTTCTTCAGTGATATTGGGATTTTTCGAATGTTTTTTTTTTTTTTTTTTAAATTTTGGATTTTAAAATTCAGAGATAAAATAAAGGCTAGAAGATGAAAAGTTTTAATTTTAAATTAAGTCGCATATACGGTTATTTATAACGAACTATGCTATTAGTTACAATCAGATTGAAAAACATGATTATTACACTTATACTTTAAACTTTTTATGCAAATTTTTGTTTCATTCGCAAACATTGTTGCAGAAATTTTGTTTAAAATTCGTCACACTCTATCGGTAATATTGGCCCAGTGGCTTGGTGGTAGTGCTTATTTCGCATTGTCACGCCACAGGTCCGGGGATCGAATATCGGATTGGGCGAGGTAGACCCATCCTTTTCATCCCTTAAGTGGGTCGATAAATTGGGGACCAAGCATGCTTGGGGAACTAAATGCTGGGGGTTCCGCGTGAGAATTTCCACATTACCGGGACATATGCCTTGCACCCCAGAGCCCTTGTATCACGGAAGCTGAAATGGGCACGGTAGGCCCTGGCCCACTAATGGACTGTTGCGCCGAGGAATTCTAGTTTTTATCGGTAAACCACGTATTATTGCAAATTGAGGGTTACGACCTTAACACGATATTTAAGGAAAGCAAAATAAAAATATTCAGAATGATTTGGTAAAGATTTTTAACCAACGCAGTTGGCACTAATCATTTAAAAAAATTAATGTGGTAACAATCAAATGTATTTAAAACCGAATTCCAGTAATATTCTAGGGTATTTAATTTTTAATATTAAACACACTTTTTGAAATTGTATTGGAAATAACATACATTTAAAAATATAGTAACCGATATCATTTAATGTTAATTATACAAAAAAATACATTGTATGCACTTGAAATCAGAAAAGAATTTTAGGCATTTGACAGAAATCGATAATTTGAATAAACATTTACCAACAAACGCTTTTTAATCACCAACGATAATGCAATTTAGGATCAAATTTGCCAAGTAATTTTTTACACGGTCCCTTAAATTCGTCTTTTTCAGTTTTTTTACAATAACTCGGCAAATAATTGTTATTGAATTAAAAAATTTGGGATTTTGGTTCTACTTGATCTACTTTATCGATTTATGCGAAAAAAAATTGGGGTTGCTATTCATGTTTTATTTTTTCTTATTTAAATTTAAATAAAAAATTATTAAAAATAAAAAATTGATGAAAAAACATGTGTGATTTGTTTTTGGAAAATTAAGAAGTATATAATGAAAAAAAATCTTTGTTAAATTCATTTTATTTGTAGAGGTATGAATGAAAGTTTGTGAAACTTTTTTAACATTATGGGCGTTCAACTTTGAATACTTATATCTCAGTAAATAATGCTGAATAAATAATTCTTTTTTATATATGGGGTATTTTGAAGGTGCTGAACATTTCTATGTAAAAAAAATTGGGTGTTGCCATTGGAATTTTCAAAGTTGGTACTCATTTTAATATGTAGACGACCCCTATTACAATTTTTGTTGCCAGTTCTCAATTCCTCACGCTATTTCCTGAAAATTGACACCTTACACATAATTCCTCGATCAATACCAGCCGAGAAACGAGGGGTGATTCGTTTTTTTTTCCCCAGCTGTACATATATATTCCAGCTTGTGTGCTTGTTCAGAAGTACTATAGTTGGACATTGCGCAGTTTCCCACTGGTACAGGTACCTGGAGACTATTTCCCTTCCCTTCAGGGACATGCCTAAATTATGGAGGTGGCGTGCTATAGAGGGCAGCATCTGCGACGTATGTGTGTGTTGTGTGTGTCTTACTTGACGAAGGTTTATAAGCGGGTCTCTCAATAAATACACAATCCTGAAAATATATGTCTACCAACCAACCAACCGGTCAAATTCAAAACCAGTCACTTAGCTAATTGTGTGCTCCAGTACGACAAGTAACGAAAAAGGAAAGAGATACTTTTTTGCTCACTTAATTATTTGCGTAGAAAAAGGCAAACGTGCTATTTCATTTTAGAATTACTTCGAATGTTTCAAAATTACGAATGTCTAATATCACCAACCAAGAATGGCACAGGTATTTTGTCGATAGTTTTCAAAACGAAAAACAAACAAATGTAGACTTGAAACAAGATCAGAATGAACAAATTTAATGAACATATGGAAAGAAAAACAGTAATGATAATATGAAAAGTATAAATAATATTGATTACATGCTTTTAATTATGATGAAAATTTTTTAAAAAGGAGGCAAGAATCAATAAGCACAATAATTTTGAAACAAACATTTATGTCTTGGGAACATTAGAAATAGTATTGTTATTAATAGCAATGGTAACATGATAAAAAAATCTCAAAATTGGAAATACAAAGATAGTGTTTATTATTTAATTTAATCAGTTGTTAAATTATTGCCTCATTAAAAAAACCCGAAGATATCTAAAAATTACAAATCATATGGGTTAATACATAATATTAGTTCGGAATTTTAGCACGTTTTTAAAACTTAATTGAAATAAAATCTAATGGCCTTGGTTCCAAAAATTTTAATATAAAAAGTAACTTTAAGTTTCTTTTCGTATTCAGTAAAAGCATTCATTAAAAAAAGTTCCTGAAATTATTTTAGAACCATAATATCTTGGATAGTTAAAGAGAATTCATGAAATCAAAAAGTCATTTTTCCTTCGCTCTTACTATAAAGGAGAATCTAATCTAAGAAATATACGCCAGAATATATTATCAATTGACTTTTTTTTACCTTAATTTGACCCAATCAAATACAAATTAAACATCATTTAGTCTCTAGAAAAACTTAAGCATAATTAGTTTTCTACAAAAAGTTATCCGTTCGTTTTCAATATTTAATTAAAAATGGCTAGAAATACTCTCTCAAATCTTTTTTCCTTCCCGCAGTCTTTAAATGAATTTTGCATTTTTCTGCATAAGTTTAACAATGTTGTAATCGAATGGTTTTCAAAAATAATATTTTATCTTATTATTAATACTATTTAACTTTAATTGTTGTGACTTAAAACTTGGTACGTGTTCTGATATAATGAATTATTAGCAGGTAATTTTTTTTGTCACGTAGTTTTCAAAAGTTTTCTTTCAAACAGATTTTACTCAAAAGTAACAAAATATTACTTAAACCTTTATCAAATAAACATAATCTAGTCTAACATGGGATATATCAAGTCAATTTCTCTTTAAAATGAAGTTACAGTGAAACTTAAACCTATGAAGTATTCTTTTAATTTGAATTATAAATTAACCTTTTGATATGAGACTGAAAAATACGTTTTAAACACAAAAGAAATTTCTTGTAGGATAAAACGACTTACTAAACTTGAAATATAATTTAGTTTCTGGAAGTAGAAAAAATATACAAAACTAGATTTTTGTTTAAATTTTTACTAGGTACAAATTGTTGAATTGTAAAAAATTGTCTGTAATTTCAAAAATTTTATTACCATAAATCTGCTTTTACATTCAAAATTGCATGCAAGTGTGTACAAAGATGGTGGAAGAAAGATGCTTTGCATTTTTATTGAGACTGGGAACAAATCTACTCTATTACGCTACACATTTAAAACATTCTTACTTTCTTTCTTGGCTTTCAAACATCACCTAAAGGGAAATTTGATTTCACATTTCATCGCCTTTCAATTTTGTTCTTTTCTGAAGGAAAAAAATGAATGAAACATCTCGACCTTTTTGAAATGGGAAACGTTCGAGAAAAATAAATTGTTTTTCTGCTACTCAAGTTCTTTTTTCTGTATATAAATAAGACTCTCTATACTTTTTTTAAAAAAAGAAATTGCTCGTTTTTGAAAAAATGGGTCTGCAAACGAGTGGTTTTCAATATAAAGGGATGAATGCGTTTCAGTTGCTACTTTTTTTATAACTACACAGTAGAGGTTTATTGAACATACACTTAGAAGAGAAAATGACACTTTCAAATCTGAATAAACCTATTTTTTACATTTTGAAATAAAACATTTTATAACAAATGTGACCACCCAAATTACTCAGTTTTAAATGTCCTTTTTTAGGATCTATTCTTATTTTTAAAAGTAAATTTTGATTAATTAGTTTTCAGCAAATCAGAAGACATTGTTTGAAATTGCAATTTTTACACAGAATCATTCCGCATGCATTTACATATTTTGAAGTGATTAAATGTTACCAGCTCAATATCAATATAATCACCGATAACGATGAAACATATAAGGAGATATTGTAAGAATTTTAACAAATTTAAAACCTGGATAATGCAATGATGTGACTTACATATAAGAATGCAAGTTACTAATGGACTTGTTTGAGAAATTAAGAAAAATTGTATCAGTTATCTTATCTGATACCAACATGCGATTTAAAAAACTGATTATCTGCATAAAAATAAACGAAAAACTCCGCAATTGCTGTCGTCGTAATTGTAAAATGTCACCATTGCGATTTCTTAAACGGTCGAAGTTTCATTGAAAATTCTCCTACTTTAAAACAAATAATTTCATTCTAGAGATCGTAAAACTGTAAAAGAATTTCAGTAAAAAAAATTTGGAGACAGTAAGTTTATAAGTTATGATAATGGAAATGTGAAAGAATACCACTATGACAGCCAAGATTGGGTAAAGAGGATATTCACAATCCCAGGTTAGGTTAGGTTAGGTTTGAATTATCGTCGCATTAGAGCTACACGAGGGCTATTGGCGACGGGCGTCGTATTTTAGAACCACAGTCAAGTGACGAGCCAACACCTGAAATAGGCACCCAACGCAACCGTTAAGGGCGACATCGTACGCAGCGTTAGGACTTTGAAGGATATTTAACGTGCACTCCCTTGCACGGGGTATTATTCGTCGGACATCTTTGGCTGCACGGGCCGTTTATAGGTCGGCAGCTATTTTGGCGATGCCCGGACCCGAACCTGGGACCTTCCGCATGCTAAGCGAGTGCTGAACCGACTGGGCTCTCCAGCCCTTTCACAATCCCAGAGTGAAACTTAAATTGCTTTTATAAACCAAAAGAAAAAACCTCTTCGGTCCGACAGCCCGTTAGTGTTCCAATGCTTGCCGTAACTATTTCAGATTTCGATTGAAGTGAGGTGCTAGGCATATGTTTCGGTTAGGTGGCCAAACTCACGTGGAATACCCAGTGTTTAGTTTCCAAGTATGCTTGGTCCTCATTTTATCGATCCGCTTAAGGGATGAAAGTTGAGTGAACCTTGTCTAATCCAGGATTCGATTCCTGGACCAATAGTACAGCAATGCAATGTACTACCGCCACGCCACTGAGCCTCTATCGCTTTCATAATCTTGTGAAAAGATCCAGAAACTTAAAGGGTATACGATTTGTGTATACTGTTAAAAAAATTTATGTGACCTACAACAGTTGTTTTGGTGAATATTTTCAAAAAAGTCGTTTTTTTTTTCAACGGAGCTGACTTGTTGGCGGCTAAGCCTGCAAAGACCAGGCACATTAGCCAGTATTTAGAGCCATTTTTGTGGCCCCTTTTAGTCGACTCCTGATACCAATTTTGACGCTTAAACTACAACGACTTTGTGCTATCTGTGGATGTTAAAGTATGCCGATGTTTAATTTTGTCGATAGAACCCGAGCCAAATTTGTACTCATAGGCTCTTTGTGATTGTATGACATGCGTGCACGATTTTCTCATCCAGAAAATCTGACAACTCAGTCGGGGCTCGAACCAGCAAACTTGCTCGTATGAAGAGGATACGTAATACCTATCAGCAACTGAGCTATACAATCGGTGTATAAAAGCACAGTTGGTATTTGAAAGCAAATTCCTCTTGCCCTTAAGGGGGAATGGGCGCGCAGGATCGGGGGTCTCCAAACTCAAGTGCCTCAATGTTAATCCAATGGGAAAAAATTATTTTCTTTGCCACATTTCTCCGGCTGTATTGAATATTTTCACAAGCGATTTTTTTATGTGATAAATGTAGCTGACTTACAGGTCTCTATCTTCCCACTTTTTGAAATTGCTTCGAATATTTTGTGTAAAATAATTTATTGAATATTAAAAAATATATTCGTACTAATTTCAAAAAGTGGGAAGATAGAGACCTGTAAGTCAGCTACATTTATCACATAAAAAAATCCGCTTGTAAAAATATTCAATACAGCCGGAGAAATGTGGCAAAGAAAATAATTTTTTCCCATTGGATTAACATTGAGGCACTTGAGTTTGGAGACCCCCGGTCCTGCGCGCCCATTCCCCCTTAATGATATCGACTGAGTTTATCTAACAGCAAAACGCAACAAGCAAGAAAAAACTTTCATTCAACAAACTTCAATTTAAACTGCAATCCATTTCCGGAAATGTGATGAAAAACTATCCCCTTATTAAGCTCCATCTTCCGAAGATAAAAGAAAAACAATATCTTTGCGTCTGGAACACTAATCCTCCCATCTCCTGGCAGAAGATCAAGAAAATGCAGTTTCTCACAGAAAAACTTTTTGGTACATCAGTATGGTATTAGTAGCCTACGTATGTGTGATACTGTTGTAACTAGTATTTTCACTAAAAAGGAATTATTTATTTGTAACGAAATTTTATTTGTATCCGAACTCTGTGATATCGTTGGAGATACTGATAGTGAAAAAAAATGTCAATAGTTTTGATGATTATTTAAAACTGATGCCAAATAAACTCCCCCAAATTATATTCAAAAGATATTCACTTTATTCCTGGCATCAAAAGCCAATAAATTTAAATTTTTACAAAACCAAATTGGACTGAACACTCTTTAAAAAAAAAAACCCTGCTAAATTTAAAACACCCACACGCCAAAAGCAATGCCCGATTTGTTCAACGTTAAAAGCTTCTTCCACCAACGTATTTAACTTGCATCAGTTCCTCATACTTGTGGGACAAAAAGCTCCCCTATTTGGTTCAAAGCTTTTTATATTGACAGCAAGTTTTGCTTACGACAACACGATTTGCGTCGATATTATGCATCATTAAACTATCTTCCATAAAAACCATGCGCCTTCTGGATCGACTAAGCATTGGCACACTTAAACACTGTAAAAATTACAGCACATTTTACAGTTATTTTTTTTACATCATATAGTGTGGAAATGTTTGTTTTTAACAAACTGATGTTTTTTTTTTTCGTAACGTATAGAGTAACTACAGGGTGAGGCAAACAAAACCGGCCCCGATCTAGTGATGGGAATACGTTGAAATGCTTGGCGAGAAAAACTCTTGAAGCCGCCTGAAACCTGTTTTTGCATTGGTTCGATCGGATTAGCTTCACATTAGAGCTACTCATAGACTAGTGGAGAGTTCAGATCTTAGTTCGTATTGTATGAAGACATCCCATAATGCAAATTTTGTGTCTTGCAATCAATTTAGAATGTTTTTGTATTACCAAAAACAAAAAGGTCCGATTCTCTAGGATAAATAACGACCGAAACAATCAAATAATCTCTAAATCTTGATCAGCTCTACTAACCTTGTTTATATTCCATTTCAACTAGCTTCTAAAAGCGTAGCGTACTTGTCGGAAAATAAGTCACCAAGCGTTTGTTTGGGCTTACTATTGAAGCGATCAATAGATTCAGTAAGCAAACCTGTTTTTGTATTAGTTTTAGACTTGGCAACATTTCTGTCGTATTCTTATCTCCACCTCGAGGCCGGTTTTGTTTGCCTCACCCTGTACTTACTCCAATAGCGTTTAAACACAGAAGATGGGTGTATCCAATCACTGCCAGCGAACAAACGTTTTCGCCGGTAACACCCAATAAATTTTTCATCCTATGCCAATTCACAACACCGGGTGATGGTAAATGGAAGTAATGGTAAATTAGAAGGTTCATTTTTTAAGTGAAAGGAGGATAAATAATCACCGAGGTAATCTAATCACCATAGCTGCTCCTTGAAAGCAATTTTTGTCTAACCATGCCTACACTCCTTGCCAACCTAAATTTGGTAAATCGAAATATGATATGGCGAAGATCCTTCCGCGTATTTAAAGAGTTCCATAAATTATTTGTGAATCCATCCAGAAAACATGTTTAAAACATTAATTTCGTTTAAGGTCTAACAGATTTGAATATTATTTGAGAAAATTTGGCAATTTTATCAGAATGAAAAGTGTATTTCGGTTACATTGTATTCAAATCACTTTGTATGTAAATATTACCTTACAAGAGTTTCCAACTAACGGACCAACCGCGCTTTTCCCTCTGCCTTTTTACTCTTTGTTTTTACCCAAGTTAGACTGGCACGGAGAGTAGTCTTTTGTAGCAATTTGTTTTTTTGCTGTCAAGAATCACTGGAATGGCATCTTATGCTGCCATGGGCGGGTAAACTGCAAAAACCGCCACAATAAACTGGATCAGTTTTGATCTGAAATAATTTGTCACTCTCTGAATGTTTTCTTATAGGTTAGAGCAGTGGTTCTAAACCTTTTGTAGGTGACGACCCCCTAATGCCACAAAATAATTTCGCGACCCCCCCTCCCCTCCTGTCCTACACATGCTGTACTCTTTATTAACTATTATATTTGGGTACTTTTTTTTTATTTTACGATGGCTGTCCCGTGGGAAGGTTTTGAACAAGTTATTTGAGCTGCGATCTGAATTGCTGATATTTTTACAAGATGCTAAACCAGAATTGGCCAGATTTTTTTAGCTCCCCGCAACTTGGTTGTTTCAACTTAGCAGACATATTTATGCACCTGAATAAGCTAAATACCGAGCTATAAGATAGAAATATAACAATAATCAAAACCCAAGACAAAACTTAATGGATTCTTAACGAAACTGAATGTTTATGCTGCTAAAATCTGATTTTGAAAACTTCCATTTATGTTACGAATTTGAAAGGGTTCCGAAAAGTTCCGACAAGCACAAGTTTCTCATTAGCTTGTTGCAACGTAACCCCCCGTACTAGAATTATAATCATGTAATAATAAAAGTTGAAATGTAAAGTAACCAAGATATAAAGTAAAATAATGCATGGTGATTTTTTTTCTTAAATTCTAGTTGTAAAATTATTGTATAAAACGTTACTTAAATATATATTTTTATTTTTAAAACTTTTTGCAACCCCCCTAGGATCCCCTCGCGACCCCCCAGGGGGTCCGAAGGGTTCCCACGGGGGTTCCAGGGGGTCCGACACACCGGTTGAGAACCACTGGGTTAGAGTCTGGGTTAGAGTGTTTGCAACAATGGCAAAATTCCATTAGGCTAGTTACTGTAGTTTACCTGACCACGGCAGCATGGCGAGAGAGAGGCTAACACTAATATAACTGAACCAACATCAACAATTTGAAATTAAAATATTTAATTTATAGCCTCACATTTCGGAGAAATAATATTAAATTGAGAATTAGATTCATCATTCGAAAGATGTTTGAAAGTTATACCGAAATTGGTAAGGTAAGATAAGTTTTGAATTACTAGAGCTACATGTGGGCTATTGATACCGAAAATGGAAAAAGCATTGTTTGAAGATTAAACAGTTTTTTTGGCCCTAGTAAAATAAGTAAAAAATGTTTCAATTATGATTCATTACTTAATTCAATCTCTTTCATTCATCTCTCATTGCAACAACTGCTTAATTAACTGATTTAATTGTAATTATTATTTTTGTTATGTACAATTATCCTTTTATAAATTAAATAAAAACAAAAAGTTTAATGAAAACACTTTGGTTTTTAAATGTGTCATGTTTTGAGGTTTCAAGGAATTTTTGTAATTTTTTGTTTTTCGAACAAATCAATCGTTCACTAGAAATCGTGAAAAAATTCAAATTCGCAGATTACCGATGGGGGGGTGGGGAATAAGGGTTAACCATTTCAGTCCCAGTAATGCTATTTGGCATCATCATGTTTCTGATCATAATTTTTAAAAAAATAATAGGGATCGCATCTATTGGGATTAATAAAAAATATTTTCTAATAGAAAAAGTTCGAAAAGAATCGAATGATGTGCTTTTTGATGTCGTAAATAGATATAGACTATCAGAATTTTTTTTCTAAAATGATGACGCCAAATTGTCATTGGGACTGGAAGGGTTAAACTACCGTCACACCAACACACCTCGCTAGCTAGTCGCAGTTACATTCAGATTGATTGATGCTCAGAAAGCACAGATCAATTCCTTTCTATCTTCCACACTTATTTCTCGATGTATTGCCAAGCTGCTACTAATTCCACGTGCAGTATCGTCTGTTGTTCTAATGAAATAAAAATGGCTGGAATCTGGCAATTGGGTGGCAGTCTGATCATATGGTGTATGCTATTGCTGGTTGTTCTTAACAAGTAATGAGATTGAATAAACGAAGGGAATTATTTACTTGATGTTTTCATTGTTTGTGGTGGTTAGTCAAGTACGATATTGGATTCACACATAAAGGTCATATTTTTTGTGTTAGAGAATTTTAATTTTATGATCAGAGTGACGTATTTTCTACTTTAGCAGATCTAAATGCGACCAATTAGGATTAATTATGGTAATAGAAATAAATGATAATCTACAAAGCTTTATGACTCTCTTGGTGGGGGGCAAGTTCGCCGAACACTGCGACCTTACACTCTTAAAACAGAAGAGTGGATTTTAACTCAGACTGATTAATTTTCACTCGTCCAGTCTGGAAAATGCACTTCTCCTTTTGGAGTGGATCTTTTGTGTGTTAAACCTCCGACAGGATCACTCCAAACGAGTGATTTGAACTCAGTCTGAGTTAATATGCATGCCTTTACTGTGTCGAAAATGCACTTCTCCAACTGGAGTGGATTTCACTCCTTTGTTTTAAGAGTGTAGGTCTATTGTATTCAACCCCAGAAATGACACAATCACAAGAGACACACAAAGAGAGAGACGACACAAACACTTAGACAAATAACAATATTTATTGACGGACACAAACATCTATGCCATGACCGGGACTCGAACCCGAGCCCACCAGCTCAAAGGGCTAACACTTTAACCACTGCGCCAGCCTTCCGGCTACAAAGCTTTATGTTGGTAAACATATGTGCTAAAATGAAGTAGTGCAAATTTGTTTGACTAAAATTTTAGCTGAAAACTTTGAACTTAACGTCTGCTAAAATAATATTTATTTCTATTCTAACATTTCCTGATGTTGAGTAACTTCTTCATATAGTAAAAATGTGGTTCGGAAAAGTAGATTCAATGAAAAAAAGACACCCGCAAGCTTTATCTGAGAACAATAAAATCTGGTTTCATTTATTAAATGTAAAATCTTTTGATGAGTTTGATCTATAGTATGTCAAACGAAAATGCTATTTTTTAAAAAAAATTTAATGAAATAACAAGGTCCAAATACATTTTGGGAAAATAACCAAATTATTTTCAAGTAGGCAAAGAAAAGTAAAACTTGTATTTTTCATCTAAATTTTTAATTAGAAACGTATTTATAGTACGTATATTGAAGATCTGTAAGGTATTGAAGACGCTTTTAAATGCTGCTTTGACAATAAACTAAAAAAGAAGAAATCCAATAGTTAAGCGTTAAACTACCAATGTAATTTTTTAATGATAAATTGTAAATGCCTTTTTACAATAATACAAATTTCTATTTTCTTAAGAAAAAAAACATGAAGTAAAAAAAATACAAAAACGCAAATATCCTTTCCATTTCCAATCTCAAACGACAAAAACCTAAGCCATGCATCACTTTCCCATACAAAAGTCCCCGTCTCAAGCGAGCCCATTCATTTATTTGACGCACTCTCGAAACGGGCTTTATGGCCAGAATAACGATCATTTCTACATTTTCCGGGCATCAAGCCCCCCCCCCCCCCCTAACATTCTTCATAATCACGAAAATCTCTTGAGAACCCAATTTTCACGAAGAAAACTTCGCATGCGGAGTTTAAGAAAGCGATTTTTCACGTAAGAACGGTGGGGGGAAATGTATTATTTTACACCTGTTTTTTGACACTTAATGCACTAAAGTAAGTAGGGGAGACCGGGTCAAGTTGATACACTTTTTACTTTCTGATTTTTGTAATTTTTTTCTGTCAATATTTTGAAACAAACTAAGTGTAGTTAGTAACTATAACTCTTTGGCTAACGCCTGATATTTTTATAATCTAAATAGAATTGAAGTTTCACTGACAAAAAAATGTTTTTTTAAAATGTTGCAATGTGTATCAACTTAACCCGATCTGGGTCAAGTTGATACGGCATTGGGTCAAGTTGATACGCATATGAGTAAGCTGAGACGGTGCTAGGAAATATTTAAATATATCTAATAAAAAAAGCAGTAATTACGAAAAGTGTTTTATTTTACAATATAAATAGGTTTTTAACTTTATATGATACAAAGTTTTACATGATAAGGCCTACATTGAATGTAACTGATTACTCCGAGTCTGAGAAATTGGGATCTGATTGACAATTGAAACACGTGTAAAATGGATTGTCTTCAGCACATGCGATGTGTGCCCACTTCTTACAGGATATGCATTGTATCCAGTCCTGGCCAGGCTTTGACGTTGAATATGTTTTGAAGCCCACCAAACAAAAAGACTCTTCGCCTTCATCAGAGTCTGATTCATCTTTTTCAATTTTTCTTCGTTTCTCTCTTTTTTTATTTTTAACTTCTTTTGTCAGGTTTTCTGTTCTTTGTTTTCGGTTCTTTTCTGTTCTTTCATTCTTGGTAATATTACCCCCTAATGATTTAAACAATTTTAACTTTTATTTTCTTGTTAAAATATATCTGCTAAGCTCCTCCTCAAGTTCGTCAGTCAATATTTGTCGATGTTTAGCATAACCTATTTTTACAACCTCGTCAGTAGCCTCTGGCATTTCAAATTATATTTTCCCTTTTTTGTCTTGAACCTGCAAAGAGCTATTGTGTCTATATTAAAGATTTTGGCCGCTTCCCTAATATACATTCTGTCATTTCTAATCTCTTCATAAGCTCTTATAAAAAAATCAATTGGTATTTCGCCTCTTGTAGTTTCTTGGTATCTATAAATAAATGCAACATATGAAAATTCTTGTGGGTTAAGTTGATACACCGTATCAACTTGACCCCAAAGAAGCGTATCAACTTGACCCAACCGTCGCCATTACACTAAACCGCAAAATACGGAAAACCAATAAGAGCTAGAACAAAGTCTACTAGGTTACATTCTTGCCTTTATAGCATGTAACAATGTGATGTTATTTATAACACAATCCACTAACAAGTAAACTATCAATAACACTTCAAATACAGGGGTAAAAATTTACTTTTAAAGCTCAAAACCAGTATTTAATTCACAACTCATAGAACAAAGCAACCTCCTCTAAGTGCTCACGCGTGGTTGTTGACGACGGACCGGTCGTCCAGTCAAGTGAGTACCAGTTAATTGCGCCTGCGCATTACGGAGTTATTTTGACTGTATCAACTTGACCCTGTATCAACTAGACCCGGTCTCCCCTACTTTGGTTGACTTTTAATGCAACAAATTGGGTTTTTCTCAGTTATTGTAAGTTGTGTTCAAACAAATAAAAATTAGGTTAAAAATAACTAAACTCCGTGCCAACCGAACTTGGGTAAAAACAAAGGTTAAAAAGGCAGAGGGAAAAGCGCGATTGGCCCGTTACTTGGAAACTTTTGTAAGGTAATATTTACCTACAAAATGATCTGAATACAATTTAACAAAAATACACTTTTCATTCTTATAAAATTGCCAAATTTTCTCAAATAATATTCAAATCTGTTAGACTTTACACGAAATTAATGTTTTAAGCTTGTTTCCTGGATGAATTCACAAATAATTTTTCGAACTCTTTACATGCGCGGAAGGATCTTCTCCATGGCATATTTCTATCTGCACAACTTAGGTTGGCAAGAAGTGTAGGCATGGTTAGACAAAGGTTGTTTCAAGGAGCAGCAAGCATGTATCCTTCAGAAATGTCGTTCAGCAATGCTGTTTTATGTTCAGCAATGCTGTTTTATGATGTGGATAAATAGTTATACTGAAACTTCAAAATATATATCATAGTACTTTAAAAAGAATGTTACAATTTTGTTAGACATATTTTAGAAAGCAATGTAGTTTTCAGTTTTTTGTCAGCCTTGCGCATTTATATAATACCGTCTCCTCTTGCGATCGCCAGTTGTGTTGGAACAATATCAATTTGTGTTCGCATATCATCAGCACAATTGTTGCATTGAAAGTAAAGAAAGTTGCATAAGTAAATATTGTTATGCTGCCATTTTTACAAAATAATAGTTTTACTATTTGAACTCAAGTTTTTCTGGCATGCTGGGAAGATTCTAGTCTTTGGTTCCAAAGTTTATTTGAATACATATTTTTGATTTTTTTAGTATAATTGTCTTCGTTATTTTTAAGTAAGTAGAAAGCAGTTGAAACTCATAGAAATCTTAGAACTAACCGGCAGTGTGGAAGGTCATTGCTCTGTTATACCTGAACATATTTCCGATATTTTTTTTATCCGATAAACGTGAATATATCGCCGTAAAATAATACCAAACTTCTTATTTGGGAAACGTCTCTAAAAAAGTTGGTGTAACGTTACTAAATTAAGCTGGAATGAGTTGGGCTGCTGTTTTAGCCCCGGTGGCGCAATCGTTAGGATGTTGGCCTTTGGAGCTGCTGGGGTCGGGTTTGAATCGCGGTCAGGCATGGATGTTTGTGACCGTCAATAAATGTTGTTATTTGTCTATGTGTTTGTGTTGTCCTTTCGTTTTTTCTCTCTTGTGTTTGTAAAAACTCTGTGTCTGTCCCACTTGACGAAAGCTCATAAGCGGTTCCCTGAACAAGCACACAAGCAGGAATATATGTGTACCTACCATGCCATACCATACCATACCATACCTAGGCTGCCTTAGTTTTATGAAGTAACACTATGCAACACATTTTTACAGTGTAGCGCGAAGTGATACCGCTTCGCCATTGAATATAACTTAATTGCAAGTATAGCTATTAATAACAATGGCAAACAACTATTCCTGTACGGGAACTCAATCGTTCAATTCCCAATTTCACGCGGTTTTCTCTTGCGCAAAAATCACCGAACAGCAACCAGGAAAACCACTCCAGGTCACGAACTGGGTGTTGCTCGACGTTAACGGGAAAATTTTCGGGAAAAATTTTCTCCGGATTTGCGTTTTCCGGCCATCAGCGTTTGCAAATAAGGTCGCACGCAGGAACACATTTTGTTTTTTGAGAGAAAACGTTGAATATTAAGTGAATAGTGGGCGGAATTAATCAGCTTGGGTAATTTGTGTTTGAATAATATGTTTTTTCTTAACATTTTGGCTACTGGGTGTGACTTTTATTGTGATTACTGTTGCGATTAGAGAGGGCTTGGTTTAATATTCATTTTAGGTTGTTTTGTTGTTGAAACCATATTTCAGTTATTATTTCTTTATTTTGGTGTTGTAAAAATTGTTGTAATTTTATTGTTGTGATTATAGTGGGCTTTGTTTAACATCCATTTTAGGTTGTTTCGTTGTTGAAACCATATTTCAGTTATTATTTCTTTATTAATATTTTAATAAAACCGGTTTCCTCCTACAAACCAGACAAAAAGAAAAACGGTTTCTCTCCTACTTCTTTGCTTGGTTGGTCCAAGCGTCGGAATCGTGTATCACGGGAATCTCGGTAGGTAGAAACTGGTTTCCTTACACCAGTTTCCTTACACCACTCGCTATCATCGCTAAAGTGGCCTGCTGAGAAAAGTTCTCTACGAAATCAAGCGTTTTTTCCCCTGAACTCTTCATTTGTAGGATTGAGTGCTTTGAAACTCGTTAAAGTTTCAACTACAACGTATTATGGCATTTCATTATTTCTTCTATACTTGGAGTATGCACCTTAATTTACAAAATCTAGCAATGTAAAATATCCAAAATATTTTTTATCTAAATATATTTAAAAAAAATCGGATTATGGATCGAAGTCTTAAAAGTCTCAAATTGTAGTACCTCAACAATCAAAATTATAAACCTTAAAACAAGATATTTACATTAATACGTAGTTTCGATAACCCATAAAGTGATGAACGAGTAAACATCATATGCCAAAAGCCAAAACGTTCAAAGGGCATGAGTCACTAAATTTCCATCCAAATCCAATATCAAGGCAAGCCTTTCATAAGTGCAAATTTGCTAATGACGCCATAAATCTACAGTCAATCTTATGCATGGAAAGAATCAGTGCATAAGTGAAACAAGTCAACATTTTGTTGGTGGGTGACTTTGAAGAATCTTTAACATTAATATTATTACGTGCGCTGTGGTCAGAGTCACGATCTCCGCATCGGAAGGACCCGCGGGCGAGTCATGGTCGCTGAAGAACCACCGAGTATATGCGGAGTACGTGCTCGTTAAATCTGTGGGGTCCAAAAGACCTGTGGGCGGTCATTGCGCAGTTTCCCACTTGCACAGGTCCCTGGAGACTATTTCCCTCTTCTTCAGGGACATGTCCAAATTGTGGAGGTGGCGCGATAGATGGTAGCATTTGTCACGGGTGTGTGTGAGCGTGTGTGTGTTGTGTCTGTCTTACTTGACGAAGGTTTATGAGCGGGTCTCTGACCAAGCACACTATCCTGAAAATATATGTATACCAACCAATTATTACGTTGCTTTATACAATTATGAGAAATTCTTCCAAAGCAAGCAGGCAACAGATGATTGTGTTTGGGATGTGTTAGAAATGAATTATACGCTCAGCTGAATTAATTTTAATCGCTTATTGATAGTAGATAATTTTGTGTTAATGTTTTGACCAATAATTTTACAATTTTGTTTTAATATTTATCAATACATTCTTCAATTAATTATCCATGTTGTGTTTTATATTCTTTATATCTTCTTTAAAAGTTATTCCTAACTTTTAATATCGCTGGTTGGAATCCTGCAGATACAAGTGCTCTTCAAACTACACTCCTTGCCAACATAACTAACTTGGGTAAAAAACGAAGAGTAAAAAGACAGGTGGAAAAGCGCGGTTGTTCCGTTAGTTGGAAACTCTTGTTAGGTAATAATTACATACAAAATGATCTGAATACAATTTAACCAAAATACACTTTTCATTCTTATAAAATTGCCAAATTTCTCAAATAATATTCACATCTGTTAGACCTTAAATGAAATTAATGTTTTAAACATGTTTTCTGGGTGGATTCACAAATAATTTATGGACCTCTTTACATGCGCGGAAGGATCTTCTCCTTAGCATATTTCAAATGGCCCAACTTTGGTTGACAAGGAGTGTATCTAATAAAATGTTTTTAAAAAATATTTATATTTATTTTTAAAGCTTAATCGTGCTCCTAGAGATCGGTGGACTATTACTTGAGAACGTGCTGCTGTTCTTCAGTAAAAAATCTTTAGCCCATAAAAAAAAATATTTTCTCATTTATTATAAACATAGAAATCATATAAGATATTAGCAAGCAAAATAGTTTTTTAAAAACGAGGTCTTTTTTAGGGCAGATTTTGCCTTAGCACACCCGGCTTATTCCTCAGAACTGAGAGCCATTTTTGGAGGACCATTTCAGCGGCTCTACCGATTTGCGGCTCAGATTAAAATAAATATCATCTTCTCTCTTTGTAGATGTTAGTTAAAGTATACCGGTATTAATTTTTTTAAGAGTACACAGCAGGGTATCAAGGAATCTTTTACGTGCCACATAATCATATTACATGTATTCCGGCGGTTTACCCATTTCGAAAATCTGCAGTAAGTACAATATTGCAGAATTTAATATGGCTCTTTGATAAAGCCTTGGCGATTGAGAACAGTACTTATTTACAATGTATGACGCATCGGATTGATTCTAGATTTTTTTTACTGGTAACTTGTAACTTTAAGGTTGCAGAACAAAGATATAATTAGTCAAATATATCTGTTACAGATAGGATTGCCATGTGCGAATAATTTCGCTATTTGGCGACACAAATCTTTTTTTATTCGTTACCTCGACAAGCACTGCAGTCTGGATCTATACTATTAAAAATGTTGGTTCAGGATGGCACAGGAACTTTCTAGTCTAGCTGCAACCACTATTTGGAGCCTTGATTCACCACTTTTAAGGAGTGTCATAGTTATGCTTTTACCACAAAACTGGTAAATCCACACTCCAAATAATGGAGTCTGCTAGAAGGTTGCAGGATTCCAGTGTAATCTTGTGCCAATTTTTTTAATAGAGTATACCAATGGTTATGTCCTTGTATTTAGTAAATGTTCATCTACTCCATTTGTCGCCCTGCCAGTGTGGTGGTTTCGGCTCTAGCTTGTTAAGCTAGTGGGACCGAGTTCGAATCCCGAATAGTTCATTGATATTTGTGTTGTTCTGAGAACATGCGGCGAACGTGCTCGTTAAATTTTTTAGTCCGAAAGTCATATGGGTGGCTAGGGGCTGGGGAGCTCAGTCGGTTAGGCACTCGCCTAGCATGCAAAAGGTTTCGGGTCCGGGCATCCCCCAAATAACTGGAACCTTTAAAAGGCCCGTGCAGCCAAAAATGTCCGACGAATAATACCCCGTGTAAGGGAGTGCACGTTAAATATCCTTCAAAGTCCTAACGCTGCGCACGATGTCGCCCTTAACGGTTGTGTTGGGTGCCTATTCAGGTGTTTGCTCGTCACTTGTGGTTGTAAAATACGACGCCCGTTGCCAATAGCCCCCGTGTAGCTCTAGTGCGACGATAATTCAAACCTAACCTTAAAAAATATGGGTGGCTATAGCGTAGTACCATGGGTACATGTTGTCTAGAGAAAATGAATGTCCCTCCCCTCCAGCGACGTGCCTAAATTGAGGAGGTGGTGCCCTCTCGGAGTAGAAGTCAGACATCCACCCTCCCACGGGTACTCAAAGCCATGGTGCTACTGCACCCCTCTTGAATTATAGACACGTCTCTACACGACAACAACCACCTACTCCATTATCGCCATAAACATTCTTATAAATTACAACTCCAAGTTCCACAACCAATATTGATTCCTCAAGCATCCACCGTACAACAAGAAGGATGTCTTTATGTATCCTCCATTAATTGGCCCCGGAATTACTTGTCATCCCACGGTTTCCGCTGGCCCCTGAAGCCATTAGTTTCAATGTCTTCGACGAGTTTTCCCAAATATCGTTATGAGAAGAGTTATGGGCGCATTTTTCGACTGGAACTTCGTTACGTTGGGTTTTCGAAGTTGTAACCGTGGATCTGATTTTGGAGCATCAGAGAAATTTCCATGCATTTCTAGCCATTCAGTGTGGTACAATTCATTTGCATAGTGCAAACATGAAACATAATTAGAATGCAATGAATATAAATGTTATTCTCTTAGCATATCATGTTAATGGTAAATAATATAAGTATGATAAAAAGCTAATGAGACTAAGAAACTAATAGTTTCAATGTCTTCAATAGTTTCCACAAATATAGTTATGAGAAGAGTTATAGGCTCAATTTTCGATTAGAACTTCGTTGGGTTGGGTTTTCGACAATTAAGTTAGTGTTGAATTTCAGCGAAATATTGAAATTTAATACAGAGAAGGTCAGAGGTTTGTAGTATCTTTTTGAAATTAGTTTAGCAACACAATTTTTAAATGTGTGATTACTACATATTAATTTTTGGTTGTGGAACTTTTAATTTGGATAAAGGGAGATTTGTCTTAGCACCATACTTCCTAATCAATCCACAATTAAAAGTGTTTAAGTGAGAAATGTTTGTTGGTAAAAAATTTCTATGCAGTCCTCACTATTCATAATAATAAAATATGCTGCAATTCATTTTCACAATTTAAAATTGAAATATTGGATTATAAGATTATGGTTGGTTGGTTGATATACATATATTTTCAGGTTTGTGTGCTTGCTCAGAGAGCCACTTATAAACCTTTAGATTATGGTAATGTATGGTTGGTTGGTTTGACATATTTTCAGGCTTGTGTGCTTGGTCGCAAGGACCCGCTTATAAACCATCGTCAAGTAGGACAACACAAGACGCACACATACACTAATGACAGATGCTGCCATCTGTCGCCACCTCCACAATTTAGACATGTCCCTGAAGGGGAGGGAAATTTTCTCCAGGAACCTGCACCCATGGTGAACTGCGCAATGACCGACCACAGGACTTTCGGACACAACAGATTTTACGAGCACGTACTCCGCATATACTCGGTAGGTCTTCAGTGGCGACCGGGTCTCGAACTCTCAACCTTCCGATCTCGAGTTCGAGATCCTTGACCACTAGGCTCCCTACAGCCCACTTATGGTAATGTAATGGTAATGACAATGTAATCGATTACGGCTGCCTATTTCTAGCCACCTTTAGGAGCTTTAACATAGCCAATAACGCCTTGTAATTTAAAATCATGGTCAAGTGACGAGTGATTAATGTTACGAGTAATATTAATGTTAGGTAACATACATGTAAGAAGAAACTAATAAAACATAAGAATTACGAAACACGATGCCTTTAACACATTCGCTGCCACTATATCATCGATAGAGGCTTCATCGATAGAGGCTGATAAAGTAGAAGAACATCCTGTTTTCGTAAACCTGTCGGTTACAATGGATATGAACTAACTATTCTTCATTTTCGAACAAGTACAAATCTTAGTTCGAGGTCATAAAATTGCAAGGTTAGGTTGAATTAACGTCGCTATCTTCAGCTACACGACAGCAAGTTGTAAAAATACGTGGAAATGTTCCTGGCCTTTTCCAACCGGATAACTCATCATATCACTAATTATTGAATTGAAAGCCAATTACCAGATATGCTTCATAACTTTTCGAATCTAAAATCATCATTAAATTTTCCTAATTCACATTTTTTTGGTAGCTTTTGTTTGAAAGAAAATATAAAAAATAAAGCAGACTACTTGCATTTTTTTATAGCTAGATTGTTGAATAACAAACTGAAACACACTACGAAATGCATATGCAGTATGTCTGGTGTCTGGCCTCCCTACACTTGAGACGAAGGATTTAATTTCCTCGTAACTTGAAATAGAATGCCCTCTTTCAAATCATCAAGAATTATTAAAATCACAACAGAATCGGTTGCAAAAGTTACAAACGAACTTTAACTCAAAAGAACGGTTGGCAAAATGGTACTATGAATTTCATCAGAATGTGCTGTTATCGGTGAATCGGAACCACGCGACTCCCTACGGAGTCAGTGGCATCAAGCGTGTTAATCTATTTTTCTATTATGTGCGCTGAGTTCAAATTCTTTGTTGTATGTTTACCATAAACAACCACATTTCCGAATTAATTTTACAAGCTCTTTAAATTCGTTTTTCAAGTAACTTAATTTGTCTTGCACAAATCGTTCAGGGCTATATACACTCTTAAAACAAGCAAGTGAATTTAACTAAGTCTGAGTTAATTTTCACTCTTTTCTATGTCGAAAATGCACGTATCCTATTGGAGTGGATTTATCTCTTTTGATTAGTTAATACTCCGACAAGATCACTCCAAACGAGTGATTTTAACTCAGTTTGGGTTAATTTTCACTTCTTTCCAGTGTCGAAAATGCATTTCTTCTATATGAGTGGATTTCACACTTTTGTTTTAAGAGTGTAGCATTCATTTTTTTTATATTTTGTTGATTTGGATATCATTCAGCAAAAAAACAAATTTTCGTGAAGCAAATTTTGTTTGCAAATCATCGTAAATCTCTAAATATATTAAAAATGCACACAAATATATCTTTCGTATTTAAAAAAATCATATTTGAATCCTCATGTAACAGTTAATATATCGATAAATTTAAAATTATCAAATCAAAAACGTTAAAACTAAAATAAATTTAAACAAGAAAATAAGTATGATTTTATCATTAGAATACTTAAAACAAAATTAACACCAGTATGACTAAGGGAAGGTGTTTCCTTTGCTTTCCCAAATAAAATTAAAGTCCCCATTATATCACACGTGAAGCCGCATTAATTAATCATAACAATTAAAGTTCTTTATATCCATGTAAGCCATAAACTCTGTCATAAAAGCGTTGCGTGTATCGTAACTTGTCCCACTAATTGGGGCTTATATGAAAAGCATAAAATTTCAATGAATGCCAAGGTTTGCTGAAGGGAAAACATAATCATTAAAGCATGTGACTTTTTTAAAGATTAGTTTTTAAGATATTCTAGCGACTGTTTTCATTGGGATATAAGCGGTTTTTTTTAATAACAAAGCTGATTAACAAACTACAGTTATGTTTTTAAATTGGTAAATATTTTTTTACTTATACGTTTGTTTAGATCGATAATCGTTTCTTTGTTGATTTTCTAGTTTAATATTGCGTTAGTTGAACAAGGATAAAAGGTTAGCGCAAAACGCTCGGTCAAGAATACGCTTAATTATTTCATTACAGTAAGCCGAAATTGTTTCCTGAGTAATCACATAGTTTTTAACTTTAATTTCTCTAAATAATTATAAAGTAGATAAGAAAGTCCATATTAAGACTTTAAATACTACACTACTATCTACGGTAGGGATAGTACGTATCTCTTAACACTTTACCTACGGGCGTCGACTGACCCTTAGACTAAAAATCTTCTAGACCAGCAACTTAATCTAATGCCTAGCTCTTCTAACGTGTCGAAAGCAACTAAAACACTTTAAAGGTTGATTTGTTGATTGGCATAATTGTACTTTCAATTGTAGGGCTACTGTTTCTTCGGAATGTTCTCTGTTAAAAAAAAGTTACCCACTAGTGATTATTTCAACCGTTAGTCATCCTTTTACATCGGACCTTTTTGACTATGTGAACAAATAACATTTTGAGTTAATTGCATGACACAAAATTTGCATAAGGGTCCGTCTTAATATTAAAAATGTTACGAACTTTAAAATTTTCAATAGCAACACCCAATTTTAATTACTTAGAAATGTGAAAAACCCTCGAAAACCCCTAAATCTAAGTTTTTGTTGCATTTGGATGAATATTTGACGAGTTATTCAATCGAATCACTTGTGGATCTTTGGGGGACCATGTCTAAAATGACAAGCGCAGTCAGTCTGTAGGTTTATTAATGGAGAAAAAGAAGCACAAGGTCAAATATCTTGAGGATGGGCCTACGAGGGATATAAAAGTCAATGAGTAGCTGTATATATTCAAAAATAAAGTCGAAAATAAGTTGTAGTAAAAAATAGATCCCTATCGTCACTTGATAAGGGTTCCAAATTACGAGATGTCATTGGCTCTGTTAAATCTCCTAAAGGTGACTGCAAATAAGCAGCCAGAAACCATTACATTAGTTCCCTTAGACACAAAGGGGGCGCGCTAGTTTCTATGTCAATTTTAATGTAGAAATTCTCCAATGAGAGTTTGAAACTTAGAGTGTTCTTAGTCTATGGGTCAGTCGACGCCCGTAGGTAAAGTGTTAAGGTAGAAAAAATTACTTTGTAAGAAAGTTAGTTTAAAAGTTTGTTATGTATATTCAATAGTGTTAATGTTAAATTTAGTAAAAGCTGACCTTATTGATTCAAACATCCATCCTCCTAATGTTCAAATTCTTGTGCAGAAAAAGATAAGACTTGAAAGTATTGGTAAGTTGTCAAAAAAAAAAAACTTTTAAAAATTGCGAATTTGTTTAGCTTAAATTATTTTTGCTACTATGAAAAGTTTAATTTGATGCAAAAAGAGCTCAAGTTGCTGTTTTAATACAAATATATTGATATAAAATTAAAAAAACGCCCTGAAATTTCATTAAAAAAGAAAATGACTGTTTTGGTAAGTTATTTTTCATTTAATTTGAATTCCTACCTTGACAAAAAATGAATAATAAAAGACGTGTCTAGAACATGAAAATAAAGAATTCTATTCAATCAAGGTATTAAAAAGTTGTACATCAAAGTCAAAGTGTTGGGCAGAAAGTTACGCATTATTAAATCCAAATATCTTACCAACACTAAAATAATAAAAATCTAGAAAAGTCACGAACACTTAGCGTAGAATCAAAGTCAAGATTTTACCCGTCGCATAAAAAATTCAAAATGAACTTAGAAAGTGTATTATAGTACAGAACCAATTTGAAACTTGTTATTACATATTTTTTAAGTTGTTTACGTACATTTTTGGTAGTGGCTCTTATTAAACTTGTCACAAATTCTCCATCCTCCCCTACTAAAAAAAGTTAAAAGTTATAAATAGATGAATTACACCATCAATTATATTTTCTAAGCCTACCCATAGTGAAATTTATAATGCTATCTTATTGTTTCAATAAACCTCAATGATGTTGTCATTACATTTAAAAACACATTGAAAAATTAAAAACATCCTTGTCGACACAACTCTTCATAATCTTTGAGAAACTTGGTAGAAAGATGGTTTTGACTGCCGAATTCTGCCTTCTATATTTATGCAAAGGTTTTAGGTGAAAAAACAAAGTGATAATAAGGTATAAAAATACAGAACTGCAGCACAAATTTAGTTTCACCTTCTGACATCGTCAGCAAGTAAGTACACCTATTCTACTGCCTAAAAGCGGCCCATCACCGACTTTTTTTTTTAAAGAAAGAGAAAGATGGTTTGAGAATAGAAAGTAGATCGCTTTCATTGAAAGAAAACTTTTATATCCGAAAAAAAGAAAGCACAGATAAAAAAAATCACAGAAATTTCAATAGAAAAAAACGAAAATTGTTTTCAATATTCCTTGAGACAATCCATATATACATTGTTCAATTTCTACTGTGAAAAATTTGGCGCTTGGTTTCACAAAATATAATTTCTAGTTAATGCAACGCCTACACTCTCAGAAATAGCACTTTCATTTTTGACGATTCATGAATCCTCAAGCCTCATTTCGTTAATTTTGAGGATTGTTTCGTCAAACTATCACATGACTTTTGAGTAAACGCGAATCCTCACTTTTACGATCGTGATTTGACGATTCTGTATCTTGATTTTGAGGAAATTGAATCTCATTGTTGTACTCACATGCTCAAAAATGACGAAATATTTCTTTAGATTAGACGACATTCAAATATTCATAAAAATGAAGATAATATGATGAAATTTTTCATCATATTATCGGTATTCGGATGAACCATTTCTCAGGTTTTGTCTGAAAAATGCTTCAACCGAATGGTTCAGCCGAAAATATGGTGAAACATTTCTTTACAAAGCCGTTTGCAGCTACTAGGAACCATTAAAAAGATAAAACAAAAACACATTTTTAACATAGTAACCAAAACTCTATTACTGAATTTGTTCTTTCAAAAATACATTTCTATCCCTTAAAAAAACCCTACTTCATCGGAAATACTTTTTCAGGTTTCCTGTACCCCAAACATCCGGAGAAACCAACCTAATTACCACAGAGTTATCCCATCTGCGCCCCGAGCGGAAAACATTTTAATGATCCAATAAATTAAGGTCCCATTCCTTGTTTTCCAGGGAATATCTGGAGAATTTATCCCGGAATCTTCGGGAGAAAATATCTCCTAGCCTCTTGTATTAATTGATCGCGCAATTATTTGGCTCCAGGGAGCGATTCCTGACTGGGAGGTCTGAAGTCTTGATGCCTGATTGCAGGCTCGTTAAGGGGCAGAGTCGATTTTAGTTGTTTATTGATATTGGAAAGTTGGATTCGGGGCAGGGTTATTGGCAAAATGTATTGGTGATGTTGGAAAGAGGTTTGTCCTACATTGCTACAATTTATGACATCTTCAATTCCACATATTAGTGGTTATACCGCAGTTACATTTGTCTTCAACGCTGTCCTCAGCAGCGGTTTGAATTTGTAGATAAATTTCAAAAGCCCCTGGGTTCGGGTTCGAATCCCGGTAAGGCATGGATGCTTGTGTTCGTCAATAAATGTTGTTAATTGTATATGTGTGTGTTGTCCTTTCTATGTGTGTCTCTTGTGTCTGTGTCACTTCCGGTGAGTGGGGTAACGGGCAATAAAGCCTATGTCCTTCCCTTTTAGAGGGCTCATTACATGTCATTTGTCATTTTGTCATACTCTGCAGGAAGCGATTCTGATTTGAAGTCTAAACTATTGATGTTTGTATGTTGGATCGTTTGATACAGAGTCAATTTCAGTAGTTGCTTATTGTAATTGGTAAGTGGTATCTTTTGGAGCAGGGTTATTGGCTAACTTCATGGTAATGTTGCAGTGAGTTTTGTCTTACTATATGGTACATTGTTTACTGAATTGTCACTACACGTTGTTTATTTATCAATAAGTGGCTCTATTTATAAAAAAAGAGCAATAGACTGGAGTCCCCCTCAGCACTCTTGGTATGGCGCTAAGGAACCAGGCGAGATTTTTAAATTGCAACTAGGCAGGCAAGACTAAACTGCTCTCTCCAGATTCAGGATGGGACACACAAAGAGTTTGAAGTTTGAGGCCGGATTCAAGCTGTTCCCTGACTGCCCCAACTGTCGTGGAGGTGCTCAAGCCAGTCCCGAGTACATACTCCATTGTCTTGGTTTGACGTGGAAGGTTAGGTTAGGTTAGGTTAGGTTTCGAATTATCGTCGCACTAGAGCTACACGAGGGCTATTGGCGGCGGGCGTCGTATTTTAGAACCTCAGTCAGGTGACGAGCCAACACCTGAATAGGCACCCAACGCAACCGTTAAGGGCGACATCGTACGCAGCGTTAGGACTTTGAAGGATATTTAACGTGCACTCCCTTACACGGGGTATTACATTTTTGGCTGCACGGGCCATTTATAGGTCGGCAGCTATTTTGGCGATGCCCGGACCCGAACCTGGGACCTTTCGCATGCTAAGCGAGTGCTTAACCGACTGGGCTCCCCAGCCCCTTGACGTGGAAGGACGGCAACGAAGACCCATAATTTTTGAACCAGAGATATGTAACAAAAAAAACCCGAATTTTTTTAGAAATTGGTATGCTTCATTGTGAGAGTTCCTCACCTTCTTTCGATTGGGGCTTTGTTCCTACGTTACTCACTGATTCACTGATCTGAGAAATAATTTATATGCATTTAGCATTATCATTGGGCAAAATTTCATTTAGATTTTTTTTTATTTGCGTAAGATTGAAGTAAAGCACATAGACAAAAATAATCTAGATATTTCTATTTTGATACTTTTAGTTGCATTACTTATCCAAAGATGTAAATTTTCCTTGCATTTAGTTCCTTTTATGCAAGAATGAAATCGGGACAAACTTATTTTTATTTATAATTGGAATTTTTACTAAGTTGGTGATGAAAGTAACAAAATCTACATCTCTTGATGAAGTACTCGTTAATTAATATTATGTTTTTTTTACTTTCCCAAACATTAAGTTTAAGAAATGCTTTTTAAAAAAATAACAAACATAAATTAACTCAAAAAAGAGTTTTAATTTATTTTTGTTGAAGAATGCAACTAAATATGCTTTATTAAATGCACAATAATTAATAGCATGCTATTCAATTTTTTTGAACACTAATACAAAAAATTACGGAGTTTTCTTTATATACCATTAATTAACAAATAATCTCCCCACATTTTTTAAAAAATAAATTAATCAAAGAAACCAACATCACAGCATTTTTTTTCTATACTCAAAATTAATAGCATTCCCCTCTTATCGAAGGGTTTTTCGAACGAATTAAAACCTCCTAATGACCAGTCTAATTAATTCACTTCACTTCTGAAACAGCAGATAGCGAATATCGTTTTACACCTATGACGTCGAAGATCGATCCTTTCTGTTGGGTTAGATTGGTTTTTAATTCTATTTTAATAGCCGCTAAATGACTGTTCATTCGGTGCCAGAAAGCGAGAACCATTAATGTGTATTTCAGCCACCATAGAGGATAGGAGATAATAATGTTAATGGAACAGCAAATCGTTCAATAAAGAGAGTTTTGTGGAAAACCAAGAACTAAGAGTTCTTGTATTATTAGATAATAGTAGAACAATAATCGCTGACTGAGAAACCATAACATTAAGTAAGTCATATTTTATTCATTGCATTGTGAGGGAATTAAACCAAGCAACGGCATTAGTATTGTTTTTTAATTAAATTTGACAATTGAACAGATTTTGCTTAGTTATTTTAATTATGTGTTAAAAGTAAATTAAAATTGAATTCATAAGTTAAATGGCTATTGCATTAAATCTTAACTGTATTTTCAAAACATTTAATATTTTAACTTATATTTCACTTTCGTTAGTAAAATTACTCACGAAATGGTAAATAAAAAAAAACTTTGACATTGTAAAAACTAACAATACTGAAATACTGCATACAATGCAAATACTTAATACTGAAATGAAAGGACAAAAACTAAACACATTAAGGGTTCATAAAATTCTTCAAATTGATTTAAGTTCAGAAAACAATAAAACATATTCATTAAAAGTAAGTTTCTAAATAGCAATAAACAGAAAATTCATAGACAAAAAGGAGTAACAATAACGTAAAGAAGTTGTTCTCTTGAATGAGTCATTCATTCCTAAAAGAAAATTTCAATTTAATAGCTCGGAAATGGAAGGTCGTTTCCATGTTAAAGTATTGATAATATAAAGTTTAAAAAAACTATCTGGCGTTAAAAGGTACAATCAATGTTTTAGAATATATTTCATTGATTTTTCATTTTATGTTACGTACAAAATGTTTTTGTCACAATTTGTTTCATTTAATGAACATGCTTTATAGTATCATGAAATATTTATCTGCCCCATCTTTAGCTGACCACTTTAATCGATATATTTTCAAACGAATAAAGATTTATTGATTTTTTTATTTATCAATTAGTTGAAAACTCTTTCTAAAGTTGCAAAAAAGTAACAGTTTGTAGTCTATCTTCAAACTTTATGTTGTATTTAATCATATTATTTAAAATGTCTTAATAAGTACTTCCATTATCGTCTATCTTCTTTACATCGAATATTATTATCATTTTTTTTAAATTTATAACATAAAGTTATAAAACACGTAAACAATTTTTTACTCTCTAAATTGATTGAACCATAAAAATTAATTTATTTGGATACATAAATATTTTACGGTTTAATTTATTACCTGTCTTAACTCATAAAAAATATTAGGCTTTCCCTAAACTTATACACACAATATTTTTCACAGAAATATTTAAACAAAATCTGCACTTTTATTTGAGTTATTTTGCTCTTATATTTATACTTTCTTTATATCCCTATTTAAATAGTGTACTTTTCTAAGGTTTTGAGTTTTAAATAAGGTTAATAAAACACAATTATTTAAGTTATATTATTATGTTTATTACCTTTTAACTTTATTAAGTTTCACAATTACGTTTACAATTATAAAGTTTATTACGAAAATAGTTTTGCATGTTAGTTATTTGTAAGTCCGTACGTGTCAGAAAAGTTTCAGTTTTTTTTAAAACATTCATTTTTTTCAAAAATAAATGGTTTACAGTAAAATTTTGCTTAAATAATTTATTCATAAAAATAACGATTGCAAACTTTTATTAAAAAATAGAAAAGAAGTACAAGAACAGCAAAAAAAAATATTAATGGTAACAAAACATTTGAAACAATTTCCCAAATAGTTACATTGATTTGCATTTACTTAAACTTGGGGAACTGTTTATAGAGGAGAAAAAGAAATAAGTAATATTTAAGTTACAAAGAAAACTTTAATAGAAGAGATTATAAAGGATTTCAAGTTGTTTTAACTAATCCGATATTAATTTACTCAATGTAAAAAAGAAACATTTAAGCATCATAAACAGCAAACTAAACATTCAATTAGCTTTCGCCTTATATTCCTAAGCCTTCCTAAACACATATTACAATAAAAATATCAAGCAAAAAAGTCTCTAACTACTACAATAAAAGAAAAGTAACTCTGAACCTCTTTTATACCAACAGTTATCATCAACCATGCCGCCCTTTAACATGTGTTTCTGGATACGTTACCTTGTTGAACTTGTTGGCAGGCTTCCAGTTGGCATTGTCAAACATCCCTTCCGAAACCCTTTATTCCATCGAGTTAGCTGATTAATCCTCGCTTAGCCACCATTAATCATTAAATTTAAATGTCAGGAAGACAACTTCCTCTACTCACACCATTTTTTTTTTGCTACTGAAGTAGTTGTTAACGGGGTGGGAATGTTAGAACTTTGGCTTTTGTGGTAGATTGACCAAGGGGTTCGGATTAATTGTAATTTTAGACAAAATAAAAATAATGTTTTGAAAGTTTTGTGAAAGTCGGCTACACAACACTACAGTCTATAAAAACAAACTGATATCATCAACGAATTTGTTAACGAAAAAAGTTAAGGAAGCCTTCATCAAGAATACTTATCTAAAAAATAATTATTTTGTAACTTAAAAATTGAAGCAATAAAACAAATGGTGAAAATAAAGGGTGATACATTGTCACGTCCTTGACATTTAACGGGCACAAGTTATGTACAAAGCAACCAAAGTTTGTAACAACTTAAACCAAAACAGTTAAACTTACTTATTTCGGGTTACACGTCAACGAAAGGTTTTATTTTTAATCGCACTATCACGTAAGTTTTTCCGTTAAGTGAAAACAAAACCAGTGAAAACAAAACTACTCATTCCAAGTGCACCGAATCGCTCTTGGAATTGAGGGCACGTTCACATTCGCAGCCCCTACGCCCCTAAAAAATCAAATAGTCCCTCACGCACCCTTAGAATTTATAGAAATAGTTATGGATGTGATTCCAAGGATTCGTGAAAAGGCGAGTAAGCACCCACTAATACGTGGGTAGAATTTAACATGGACCGGAATTTCTTAAAAAGCTGACATGGATTGTTGAGTTAGGGGTGACGACATGAAAATTAAGTAGCAAATGTTTTCTTAAATGTGTGGGTGGGACAAATTAGTTTGAAAAAAAAATAATAATATGGCGGAAGTGGTTGGTTATGGTTTTATTTTGTTGTGAAAGTGTCGCACTGGAGTTCAGATGTTCTATCAAAATTTTTAACAGAATGTGACGAGGCTGACACCTGAGAGGGTATGCCAATAGGGACATCGAACGTAAAATATAGAAATTGGTTTTATTAGAAGCATTCCCTAAAAAACGTATTTGAAATTCAATAAATTACGGATAATAAACATTCTTGATAAAAATGCATCCATTAGGTGAAAAAAAGGATAAAGTTCATCACATTTAAAAATCTATTTTCTTTCGAATAATAAATTTAGCTTAAAGGTAAAAAAAAAACAGTTACATATCAGTAAAAATTATTTCAGCTATCTTATACACTTTAGAGCTCTCATAATATATGTTGACGACAGATCATAATATGTTTTTAAGATTCTATATCGAAACTTGGTAAATTTTTACTTCAAGCATGAGATACATGAGAAAGGGTTGGAAATCTTTTAAATCAATAAATAATGTAACCTTAACTTGTACCTCAAATATATCAAAACATTTACCCTAGTTTTATAGATTTTAATCAAATATATCGAAACATTAATCCTAATAGGATTTGAAACAGCAGTGCATTAAAAAAATATTTTTAATGATTTTTTACTAGTTGTTCGTAAGTCATCGCTGTATAAAGGACAGTTTTTGTAATCGTCATTTTCTCGCCAAATATGTCAGGCACACCAAATGAAGGGAATATGTTTTTTGGCCATCTGCATTGTTTGGCTACTTAAATAACCACATAAATAGCGTAACATCAATTTGTTTCACAAAGATATCGAAACATTTATCCTAATTTCATATAATTGAGAAAGCAGCAGAGCATTAAAATCTAATTATAGCTCCCCACACACACCATAGAAATTGTTATGGACGTGATTCCGGAGTTTCGTGAAATGACAAGTAAGCATCCACTAACACGTAGTGATAATGTTCCGTGAACTATTGACTTGCAATGGGACGTGTAATGTTAGTGAAAGTGGGAAATGCTTTCATAGTATAGAGAGGTCTGACGCTCAATAAACTATTCGGGAAGATGTTTGGAAATGTCCAGACAGCCGTACGTAGAAGAAATATGCTTTTTTTGTTAATATTAGTATACGATTAAACAGTAAAGTACAAATAAAAGTCTGGGAATATATAAAACAATCATTTTAGATTGCATGCTCTTTTTTCGGTTTTGTAAGTATAAAATTTATTTTTTCGCCAATAGGGCTGCAATATTGGCGGTTAAGCCTTTCCAGACTCGGCATATTCCCCAGAACTGAGAGCCATTTTTTTGGGGCACGCACCTACACTGTGAAAAAAAATCTGTAACCATTACAAAACATTTTTTTGTAAAAAACTTTTCCTAGAAAATTTCTAGTAAATAATTACTAAAATAGTGCTGTAAAAACACATAATATATTTTTGTTAGCATTACATGTATATATCATGTAGATTTACAGGACTATTTTATGTATCCCACACAAGTAATGTTTCAGTAACTATACAAGAAAATTTTATGGATACCACATTTTCCGTGCAATTGCAAAGAAAAACAGAATGTCTACTTTCCTACTACGTGGGATCGAACCCCGGTCTCCCGCATAACAGGCGAGGGTACTGACCACTATAATACCGAGGAATAGCAGACGGCCGAAGCCCGGGATCGAACCAGGAACCTTTAGATGATCAGTCTGACGCTTTCCCAACTGTGCTAGTTCGGCACATAGATCGCTAGGAAATTAGAACTTAAACTCATTTGAAACAACCAACTAAAGTATAAATTTAAAATGGCGATTGGCTAATTGAATCACGATCGATTAGATTAGGTTAGGTTTGAATTATCCTCGCACTAGAGCTACACGAGGGCTATCCAAATTACTAGAAATTATTTTGTAACTTCAGAAATGAAGATTTCTGTTCAGAATTACAAAAACTTTTTTTGTAAAATTGGTTATTTCTGTAACATTACTAAAAAAATTTCTGTATGTTTACAGTATTTTTTTCTCAGTGTAGGCGACAATAGCTACCAATTTTGACGCCCAGATTACAATGAATCTAGGCGCTCTGTGAAATGTTAAAGTATGCCGAGATTTTTAATTCTGCCGAAAGAACCTGAGCCAAATGGGTGCTCCAAGTATTTTTTGCATGCCACATAATCATATATGACATGCGGGCTCTAGATTTTAAAATCAGAAAATCCGACGACTCAGTCGGGGCTCGAATCCGCGATCTTGGGCTTACGAGGCGGACACGTTTAACCGCTCAGCCACTGAGCCGCTTATATGAAATTTATAGATTTTGGATTCAAAGGTATCCATAAAGAGTATGTATGAAATGGCATAATAAGGGCATATGACCATTGTCTAATGCTATAACATATATTAAGGGTCCTTGTTCTTCAGAAGTGTAGATAAAAAAAAGTAACAATTCGTTTAGCTTGAACAAAAAATAATGTGACGCTTCAAATTCTACTTTAGCCTTTAGACTTGAACTAGGCATTACCGATACATTTCACCCAAATAGTTTGGTTCGAGAACAGTTACATTTAAAATACAAGGGACACAAAAAGAATGCCTCGCACGTGTCTATAAACGTATGCAAATATTTGTATATGTTCTGTCTCCGGAGTTTCGCTTAAAATGGCGAGTAAGCGTACTTCATACGTGATGGGATTTTGTATTAGATCGTTGGACTTTTTCAGATCGTACGTTCTGTGAAAGTTCAAAAAGCACACCAAAAGGATATTCTGGAATATTCTTCATGTATGAGATTCTATCCTGGAATTCTACTTAAGAGTCATTTTTTTTAAAGGGGGACAACTTGTGATAGTTGATATCTTCGATTTTCTTGAAACTTTCAGGATATGTTACTACTATGATAAGAAAAAGTGAATTTCAGTTTTTCTTAAATCCGACTTGTTTGACCTTGAGAGGAGGTCAAAGTTCGAGGTAATGGACCAATGGTGTACATTATATCATCCTCCTACTTTTAAAGCCATAAGTGTTCAAAGATTTTTTTTTTTTGAAATATGGATACTACTTGATACTAGGTACATGTCAGCATAATTAGTTTGGTGGGGCACTCATGGCTTTGAAGGTCAGGGTCCTTTGAAAAAGGTCATTTTCGTCGATTTTCGTCATTTTTCTGCCTAATTATCCGCTTAAACCATATGCTAGCAACAAAAATAATTATTGGAGTAGTTGCACACATTAGGGTAGTACATAGAAAAATACAAAACACCATGGGTGGCCCTTTAATTTAGTAGTTACAGAGTTTCAAAGATGACCATTTTCGAAAAAAGGCCATATTTAAAGGTCAATAACTCGAGAAGGCACGAGTCAGGAACTTTGAGACACTGTTGTAAATACACCTCAAATACTGTAGTTTTAGACCCAGGTAAAAAACCTATGGGACCTCGCTTACTTTTTTTATTATAGTCCATTTTGTGCAGTCCCTTTTGAACATTTCCAAAAAATATTCAAATTTAAAATTCCATTACTCTAGAAACACTAGTACTATAACTAGGTGACACAGTTGTAAATACACTTTGGATATTGTTTTTTTAGACCCAGGTTACGAATAAAGGGCATCATGATTGCCTTTTTAATTACAATCAATTTCATACTATCTATTTTGATCATTTCTAAACATTTTGAAGATTTTGTATCATGCTGCCATCTATGATCGAATATGTGAAGCGTGAAACTAAAGTATAGTTGGAATGTACGCAGTTGAGAAATGAAGATATAAAAATGACTATAATAAAAAAAAGTAAGTTAGGTCCCATGGATTTGTAACCTGGGTCTTAAACAACAATATTCAAAGTGTATTTACAACTGTGTCACCTAGTTATAGTACTAGTGCTTCTAGAGTAATGGAATTTTAAATTTGAATATTTTTTGGAAATGTTCAAAAGGGACTGCACAAAATGGACTATAATAAAAAAAGTAAGCAAGGTCCCATAGGTTTTTTACCTGGGTCTAAAACTACAGTATTTGAAGTGTATTTACAACAGTGTCTCAAAGTTCCTGACTCGTGCCTTCTCGAGTTATTGACCTTTGAATGTGGCCTTTTTTCGAAAATGGTCATCTTTGAAACTCTGTAACTACTAAATTAAAGGGCCACCCATGGTGTTTTGTATTTTTCTACGTACTACCCTAATGTGTGCAACTACTCCAATAATTATTTTTGTTGCTAGCATATGGTTTAAGCGGATAATTAGGCAGAAAAATGACAAAAATCGACGAAAATGACCTTTTTCAAAGGACCCTGACCTTCAAAGCCATGAGTGCCCCACCAAACTAATTATGCTGACATGTACCTAGTATCAAGTAGTATCCATATTGCAAAAAAAATTCTTGGAACACTCATGTCTTTGGAAGTAGAAGCATGATGTAATGTACGCCATTGGTCCATTACCTCGAACTTTGACCTCCTCTCAAGGTCAAAAAAGTCGGATTTAAGAAAAACTGAAATTCACTTTTTCTTATCATAGTACTACTAACATATCCTGAAAGTTTCAAGAAAATCGAAGACATCAACTATCACGCCCCTATTCAATTTGGCCAAGTTTAAAAAAAATGGCTCTTAACCTCCTCTGAGGGACAAGCAAATTATCTGAAGTGTAAACTTTTTATCATTGTACGAGACTAAAAATTATACATCTCTAGTAGGTGATTATAAAGGACTCTTCCATATTTCAAATGTTAAATTTAGTAAAATCATAAAATTTCGTAAAGTAAAATCATAAAATTTAGTAAAATCATAAAAGGCTGGCACGCCGGCGCGATGGTTAGTGTACTAGCCTTTGGAGCTGCTGGGCTCGGGTTCGAATCCCGGTAAAGGCATGGATGTTTGTGCTTGTCAATAAATGTTGTTATTTGTCTATGTGTTTGTGTCGTCTTTCTTTGTGTGTCTCTTGTGACTGTCTGTTGTACAGACAGTTACGGCGAGCTGGGTAATGGGTTATAAAAGCCTACACTCTCCCTTTTAAAGGGCGCAATCACTGTCATTTGTCATTGTCAAAATCATAAAAGTAAGTAAAATTATAAAACTTAGTGAAATAATAAAAATTAGTAAAATCATAAAAGTTAATAAAATCATAAAGTTTAGTAAAATCATAAAATTTATAAACTTTTAAAAATTATTTAAGTTACCTGGAAACCTTACAGTCAGGTGAAGGGTTTATACAGCTATATCCCTCAGAGGGTTAAACTGTGTTAATTTTTAATATTCTATCGTGGTATATTGGGAGGATGCAGAGATCACTTTCCCACGTCCTCGGCTGGTATCTACTTTTCAATTATATGAGTATTTCAATTAAAAAGAACTAAATTAGCATCGTGAACTGTATTCATTTTGTCCGAACCTAATTTTCAAGCACCGTAAATACATAAATGAGTACACACCGTGCAATCCTAACTTGGGTAAAAACAAAGAGCAAAAGAGCAGAGGGAAACGCACGGTTGGTCCGTTAGTTGGAAACTCTTGTAAGGTAAAATTTACAAATAAAATGATCGGAATACAATTTAACCAAAATACACTTTTCATTCTGATAAAATTGCCAAATTTACTAAAATAAATTCAAATCTGTTGACCTTAAACGAAATTAATGTTTTAAACATGTTTTCTGGATGGATTCGCAAATAATTTATGGAACTCTTTAGATCCGCGGAAGGATCTTCTCCATAGCATATTTCTATTTACCCAACTTAGGTTGGCAAGGAGTGTATATATTTTTACAGTTATTATGTTCCTGTCTTGAAGTATTCATTTATGTCAACTAAATCAATTTAATGACAATGTAAACTCTGATATACTATTTTATTTATGGTAGAATACCTATCTGCAAAATGAGTTACAACATACGTCAATAGCAGCGACTTTCAATAGCCCCATTGGGAATATGGACATGACATGAAGATGAACGTTTATCATAAATTGTCCTAAAGCCGTCGAGAATCCAAGTCTCATAAAATATTAAAATCTCTTTGTAGTTGTTGACTTTATTCATCCGGTTCGTACCGTATTTTTCATAAATAATAAACTAAATAAGGGGTTTTGGGGTTAGTTGATTTGTATTAATCAATGACAAAATGAAGGGGAAGATAATGACACCAGTAAACAATTATGTATATCACAATCAGAAAAATATTAGCATTTGAAGATAACAGGGGAAAAACCACTTAATTTCGTAGAAGACTTTCCTCATCAGCCTCTTTGGCGATGATAGCGAGTAATCGCCTAAACTGGTGTAAGGAAACCAGTATCTACCTACCGATATTCGCGCGATGCACGATTCCGACGCTTGGACCAAGCGAAGAAGAAAGAGAGAAACCGGTTTCCTATCACCAATGTCCACCAAGCAGACACAATTACGGTAAGACTCCTAATAAATCAAACGGTTCTTCCCCTGTGCTCTTCAAATAATAAACTAAATAAGGGGTTTGGGGCTAGTTGAATTGTATCAATCAATGGCAAAAAGAAGGGGAAGATAATGACACCAGTTTACGGTTATGTATATCACAAGCAGAAAAATATTAACTTTTATATAATTGCAAAGAAAGTTTTAGAATATTTAAAAAATGCAGTCGCAACCAATGAAATGCTTTTTGGTCAATGAGTATTGAATATAAAAAGAAATACAAAAACATTTGCGTTGTCTATAGCTTGAAAAGACCAACGTAATTGCACGTTTGTTTTTTTAAAAAAAGATCAGATATACATACAGCTATTTAGGACCTTCATTCAAGTTATCCGAAACACCAGTTTAAAGCAAAAAATATGATATTATGATATTAAATATGGCCATTATAACATCACTTAAGGGTAATGTATTTTACTGGGAAAGTATTTAAATTTGTCATTCTATGGAAAGCTTGATAACGTGTAAATACAACATTCGTATATTTTTTGTTGATAAAGCATACTGTCAATAATGTTTGGGCAAAGTGTATAGCATTAATTCCTGATTTGTTTGCTCAGCTATTTCATTGACAGGGGACTGTGGGGCGCCCTGTGGTCAGTGTCTTGATCTACGGATCGGAAGGTCCCGCGATCGAGTCCTGGTCGCTGAAAACCCACCGAGTACATGCGGAGTACGTGCTCGATAAATCTGTTGGGTCCGAAAGTCCTGTGGGGGGGTCATAGCACAGTTTCCCACTTTTATAGGTTCCTGGAGACTATTTCCCTCCCCCTCAGGGACATGTCTAAATTGTAGAGGTGGCGCGCGATAGATGGTGTCTGCGTGTGAGTGTGTGTTGTGTCTGTCTTACTTGACGAAGTTTCATAAGCGGGTCTCTGACCGATCACACAAGCCTGAAAATATATGTATACCAACCGTCCAACCAATTCATTAACAGACGCATTTCTAAATGTACCGGCAACACATAAACAATTTACAGATAATTGTAATCGTAATACCCCTTCACATGTCAATAATGTTCTAACAACAAGTAAATCAGTCTGATGACAGTGCAAACTAGGAGTTTCTTTATGTGTTGTCAACTGCTTCGTAAAAGCGTAGCCTCATATACGCGAAGCATCAGAAACGACTTACAAAGATGTGCCCCACGGGAAAACGGATGATTACCTTAAGACGAACGGGACAATCATAAATTGCCTTTAATGCTGTCGAGAATCTCCGTCTTATGAAATATAAATTACTAAATGTTAAAAAGGGTTCAAGTCAATTGGAGAATTTCCCAACAAGCCTTTTCCATTAAAAGTTTAGCAAAAGAAAAGCGTGTGCGGAAATGCTTTGTGGACATGGAATATTTTAATGTTTAGCAATTCATAACGTGATCATATATGACGAGTTTTGTTTATTGACTTTATGCATTTCTTATTCTATACCTTTTCGGATCTTAGGGGATTTTGCACACAGATATATTAACATGCTTCAAGTGAATGGGAGGGTGAAAAGTGTTGGTGTGCTTCGGTTTTTATTAGTGAACGACCTACATTTGTTACCGTTATTGAAAAAAGTATGCATTTACTGAGTGAACAGACAAAATTAGCATGAAGATAACTTGAAACTGCCCCTTAAGAATTCCCTTCGAAAAGATTCGATGTGTTTTTGGTTATGTTTGTCCAAGTGGCATGTACGAAATATATCAACTGATCGGGATTAAAAAATTAAAAAAATTACGATAATTTTTTTTTTGCTGTCTTTTCTCGGAAGTAGACTGTAAATCACCCTGAATTGTCTGAATAAGTAACTCTAAGTATTTGTGTCTATTTAAGGCGACTCAGCACACCAAAATCAATGAAAATAGAGATTTGGTATTTTCGCTACATTTAAATGCTATTTAATTACTCTAGTCACTAGTGTGTTTACTGAAGAAAGTTAAATCTGAAGTAGTGGAAGGTTTTTTTTTAATGTGCGTCAAAAAAAATATTGTGCGTATTTAATGTGCGTCAAAAAAATTTCTTAAAAATCAACATTTTTTAAAATATTTAATTTGAAAATTTTTTCTTTACTACTAAACTCTAATTTTATCTTTCATTAAATCGCGGTTTTAGACAATTTTAAGCATATTTATAAAAAATATTTATTAGAATCTCGATTTAAAAAAAAAGAAGTACCATGAGTCCCCTTAATACTTATTATAAATTTTTGACAGTTAAGCAGATATTCAGTGTAGAGCTGCTTACTTTAAACCATTTTTAGCAATTCAAAATCACGTGTAGTGGCGAGAAGACTTCACATGAAACCCTTAAAATATCAGAAGACGAAAGGAGATAAAAAAAAATTATGCAATAACAACAAGTTTTGAACTAACACATAACAATATAGGTTTATTTTTGGCTTCCACATCCCTGAAACACTACCGCATTCAAAAGGAGATTTAGTAAACAGATGGATAAGATGGATTATATCTATTGTGAAAAGTTCCTTTGTGTTAAGAATTTTCTTCCACAATGTATTTATTAAAATATTTAAGACCCGGGAAGAAGAATACACTGTAAAAAATTTCCTTAACTTTCCGTATATATACCAGGAACTTTCCTGGCTTTTTCAAGTATCCATCGCTTCTTGCTAAGTTCCTGGGATTTTCAGGTTTTCCTTTTCAAATCTGGCAACGTTTGCTATGAACCGCCGCCATTGCTCACGGCGCCTCGCTCAAAATCAGTTGTTTTGTAACGTTGTTGGTATCGCGAAGTTCATTATCATGTGGCCGAGTGGTTAAGGCATCCGCCTCAGGATTCAGCCTTCTCAAGAGTTCGGGGGTTCGAATCCCACCTACTGCTAGTCATTCTATAAATCGGATATCTGTATTGGGAAAGAGTAGAAAATCCAATTCGTGACGGATGGGCCCGAGTACTCGGGGACAGACGTACGCTTATTAAATCTGTGGAGTCCAAAGTCCCGATGGCGTCAGCGTACGATGTCGCCCGAAGTTCCGTTGGGTGACCGCTCAGTTTCCAGAACGGTTAAAGGTTTTTTTAGGAAGGTTCCTGGTATTTTCCAGAAAAGTTCCAGTTATTTTCCAGAAACGTTCCAGGTATTTTCCAGAGAAGTTACTGGCTCTAAGTGGGATTGTTTCTATATTTTTGGGGAAGGTTACTGGTATATTCCAGGAACATTACTGGTAAAAATTGGGCAGCTCAGCTGCCCATTATTTCCCAGTAACGTTCCTGAATTTTTTTACAGTGTATATATGCTCCTCCACAATAAATTGTTCCCTTATATTGGGTGCAATAAATTTATCTATTTTCTTACTATATTTTTATTAGTTCTCTATTTATTTGAATAAATTGTATTCAATAAATGCATATATACTTTGTTTGCATTTATAGTTTTTGGAGCGATAAATTAACTTTGGATTATTTGATATTTCAACAAAATGTTTATTTTCTGTTAATTTTTTTGAAATTTGACACAATAAAATATGATTTAAAAATGAGAATATATTTGCTTAGCCAAAATATTAAACTAATAAATAACATTCCTTGTTCTTAACAAGTAAAAATCATCACGTCTGAATGTAACTATAACCAAATGTGAAAACACATTTGCAATAATTAATCAAAAATAAAATACATATTTTTTTTGCACACAAATGATGTTAACTATATGATGAATGAATGAAAATTAATTCAATAAATAAAGCCTCAAACAATAATGAATCAAAAATAAAATACATATATTTTCGCACAAAAATGATGTTAATATAATGAATGGAGGACAATGAATTCAAGAAATCAAGTAGACGAGAGCACTTGGAAGTGTTACAACTTATCTCGAATACTAGAAATAAATAAAAACAAACAATAACACCGGCATTTAAGCCGCCCCGGTGGCTGAATGGTTAGTGTACTAGCCATTGTAGCTGCTGGGGTCGGGTTCGAATCCCGGTCAGGCATGGATGTTTGTGACTGTCAATAAATATTGTTATTTGTCTATGTGTTATTCATTTCTTTGTGTCTGTAAAAATTCTTTCTGTGTCTGTCCCTCCTGACGAAAGCTTATAAGCGGTTCTCTGAACAAGCACACAAGCTGGAATATATATGTATCATACCATACCAGCATTTAAGAACTTTTAAAACATGTCATCCACCAGAGCAAATTCAATCTTCCACCCGTCAATCCAGCCATCCCATATTCAATAGGGTCTATTAAGTTAAAAAGCATTTTCGAACTCCCATATCCGATCTGAAAGTGGGCGAGACTACCCAATTATCGAAATGGGCGAAGATTATGCAAAGTGATGATGCAGATCCTACCTTCTGGAGCAGAACTCTTCATTATCACTTCCCTTTATCGAGGGAAATGGGGTGAGTTCCAATCACTTAAAATGAGTGTGGGTCTGGGAGTTATGGGAAGTATAAGATTGGCAGATTATTTTCATATGTTATTTCACATATGATAATTATTGCAACTCTAAATATAAAATATTGTTTTTTAAGCTAAATACTTTTTGTTTTTTAACACATAGCATTTTTCCTCTGTTCAACTTTGTCCAATTTTATGCTTAATAGGAATGAATTATATCAGTAAATATTTTTTCTTTAAATTTCTTGTTATAATGAAATATCTAAGTAGAAAATATGGACTTTCAAGATTCGAACACAAAAACCATTATTGTTAAATACTGCATGAGATGTAGTGACAAATCTTAAGAAAAGAGTTATTAATTTCACAAGTTCCGCCAAATGTGATTCTTTTTGTCGGTATGAATTGATTTATCCAAATATTTTTAAATATAATTTATTTTGACTTCTTAAGCATCAATGTATCAAAAGTAAAAAGGTATGGATAATTTTTTTATATATTATTTAGCACTGGCTTCATATGCTTGTAGAATGAGTGCTTCGTGCTAAAACAAATTAAGTTGCACGAAAAATGATTTTTATGGGGTTTTTTTCGAAATAAAGCTGTTAATAGTATTCACAGAGTCGACGTTAATCGGTTCATTAAATTGCTATAGCTTTTTCAAAACTGTAGTTAAACAATCAGGATTAGGGGAGACCGGGGCACAATGGACCATTTCTTCATTTTTTGCGCTATAAGTACGAAAATATTCATCCCACTTGTTTAGAAAAAGGTATATATATTACATATATATCCTGGTTTAAAAATACATTACCTAAAAACTATACTTTAAAATACTTTTTTCTAAATTCACTTTTTTATTACAAGTGAGAAAGTGGTCCATTGTACCCCAGGTTCGGGGTACAATGGACCACATTACGGGGTACAATGGACCATGTTATTTGTTGCTGAAAAAATTTATCTACTCTTTTTAAAGATTAAAATACATGTAAAATAAGTATTTTATTTGAATTTTAAGTATCCAATTGCATTAAAATTTCTTTTAGTGAGAAAATATACTGTCAGTCAATATTGAAAAGATGAGGAAAACAAAAAAGTATTATAAAAGTTGGAATCGAACATTAACATTTGCAAATGAAAAAAAATTAGTAAAAGCATTAAATTTTATCTTCAAAATTATAAGATCACTTCAAAGTTAAAACACTTTTTTTATTACTATACACAACAACACCAAAAGTGTAGGGCAAAACTGTGGATCAAAGAATCTTCGTTTTTATGTGAGATAAATTTTTTAACCTTTTTAAAGTCTTCAATTAATCAATGTGGTTGAATATTTTACTAAAAAAATTAATTGTGGTTGAAAACTTTACTTACAAAACTTCAATTTTGTGCATTTTACCAATTCTGAGAAAACTTCTTACTTAATTATTTATAACTACAACAAATAACTCAAATTTTTGTTAGTAAGAAAATCAACAGTAATCAAATATTAATTTAAAAATTTCGGATATTGTACTTCTGTTGTGTAAATGTTGAAATTTATTTTACAACCAGCTCAAATTTCTAAACTTCTTGTTTTAAATAATTTAACACTCTAGTATCACATTCGAATTTAAAAATACATTACTTAGGTATTGTTTGAAGTCATAATACATAAACTAAAACATCTGTTCACCAATAATTTGTCACTTCTGGTTTAAAAAAAAGGCACTACCTATTAGTAGATGGGGGAAGATCTATTACATCCAGAAGTGAATGTTAGGATATATATTAGCATATTTTACTATTATAGCAAATTTAACTTTTAATAATTAGGAAGGACTTGCATTAATATATATTTTTTATTTTGAAACTAAAAGTATTTCTAAAGTTGCATGGGGTACAATGGACCATGGTCCACTGTACCCCAGATTTTGTGGTCCATAGTGCCCCATATTGTAGTTGAACGAAAAACAAAATTAAAATATGCTGTATTATAATTTCAGAAATTAATTTATCGATTATATAGAAAGACAAAATTCTTGCCTTTCAACTAAGCTAAGCCACTTTGTCCAACTAATGTTACTTTAATGATGAGAAGATAATTTCTAGGAGCGAGCTTTTTTACTTTTACCTGGTTAATACACATCAATAATAAAAAATGGCAAATGTGTGAGCTAACAACAAGCTTTTTCTTAATAACTAGATCAAGATTGCTATGCCATCTTTTATTTATGATAAGAGCTAATTTGGAAAAGATACAAAATAAATAATAGGGGATGGTTCATTGTGCCCCCTAGGTCCATTGTGCCCCTGTCTCCCCTAAATTGTGATATATTAAACGATAATAATAAAACCATGAGTAAGAACTGAGAAACACTGTTCGTTTAAGGGAACACCTATATCACTCCTTTAGTGATTGGCTTACATAGAACGCAAAGTCTGAAACTGAAGTTGTTGATTTGTGTAATTTGAATGCGTGTTCCAGATCATTTAGACAACGCTCAGTTATACACTGGTGGAAAAAAGTTTAAGGACACAGGGAAAATCACTATTTCGGCGGAAATTCTGCGTAATTAATTATGTTAATCATATATACGTAAATAAAAACTATCTCAAATACAGTTTTAACAAGTTGAGATCAAAAAAGTTTTTAAAAAGATTAAAAATATTAAACTTGTATAATTTGTATGGACTAAAAGGTTGGAAAAAAGTATAAGGACACGGGTTTTTTGACGACTTAAACTAAAATTTGCATAAGTTTCTGACGTTGTAAGACTGCTCCGCAGTTAAAGGAATCAGTTTAAGTATATAATCACTTTCCTTGGAATTATTTGATTGACGTTTGTCAAGCTTTTGAAAATGCCAAAGTCTGCACACCTTTCGGAGTCTGAGAAGGGTAAAATATTGACTTTCAGAGAATGTGGTCTGAGTGGACGTGAAATATCTGCTAGGATAAATAGGTCAAAGACCGTTGTCCACAACTTTTTGAAAAACCCGGAACAGTACGGCCAGAAGAAGCGTTCAGGTAGGCCACCATCTTTAACTCCTCGTCAAACGAGAGCTGTTGTAAGAAGAGCTTGATTGAAAAAACAAACTTCCAATCGTATTAAGGAAGAATTGCAGTTGCCATGTACCAGTCGAACTGTTCGCAACGTTTTGAGCAACGATCCAAACGTACAATTTTCCAAACTCAAATCAAGGCCTCCTCTCTCAGAGTAACATAAAATAAACAGAGTAGATTTTGCCAAAAAACATGTTGCTTTTGGTTCTAAATGGCAAGATGAATTTTCGGATGAAAAGAGGTTCAATTTAGATGGGCCCAATGGTATGCGGTATATTTGGAATGATCTTCGCAGTGAGACGCAAATTTTCTTGAAACGCCAATTTGGAGGAGGGGGAGTTATGGTATGGGCAGGGATTTGCTGCTAACGGAACAACTCCAATTGTGTTTTTGGACAAAAAGGTTATTTCGTCAGTTTATCAAGACGTGTTAGCCGAAAATTTACTGCCCGTTGCTCCCCATATCATAACTGGAGACTATTTTTTTCAACGAGACAATGCTACAATTCATATGTCAAGTGCTTCAATATCGTGGTTTGATGCCGATTTTGTTAAGTTATTGGACTGGCCATCCAAATGCCCTGACCTTAACCCTATGGAAAATTTGTGCGGCATTTTGTGTCGTGAAATTTACAGAGACGGCAAACAATACGACTCCCAATCCGACTTGATTTCTGCGATTAAATGCGCATGGGAAAACCTTCCAAAACAAAATCTTCAAACACTTTCTGAGTCCCTGACAGCACGGCTGATCAAGATAATTGAAAATATGGGCAACTTTCTTAATTATTAATTGTTGCATGCCTTTTTTTTTACCTTTGTCCTTATACTTTTTTCCACATAAGTCTGTACATATTTTTTTGAAATGTCAAATTTTGAAATAATTTCCTTTTTTATTTATTACTTGCAATACACGAGTTGTTGTAGATTGTATTTTATGTATTCAGTGTAAAAAAAACTTATGGATTAATTAAAAATTTATAGAATTATTTAGTTTTATAGACTGTCCTTAAACTTTTTTCCACCAGTGTACTTCGATATTTCGTTTGTGATTAGGAGTTAAATGAACGTTCTGAGTTAATTGTAGCTTTTGGAGTTTAGAAAAGTTTTAAATGATACTTTTTTTTTGTTTACATTAGATAGGGAAAAATCCGGTTCAGTTATTAATTACCAGATGAAACTTTGAATTCTTATGAAGTATTTAAGTTACTTAAGTACCCCAACTACTTGTGCAACTGTAAATGCCTCTTTAAAATCTTAAAAAGAGGGTAATAAAAAGCACACACTAATTTGAGGATTTTTTTTTACCCTATGAGTTCCCTTTCAATTATTTTAAGAAAAATATGCGCATTGATATTTATTGTTATCTAATTTATAGTAAAAAATATTTAGTTTGAATTCATTTTATCAATTACTAGGGGACAAAGCCCCCTGCTCGCTACCGCTCGTCAACCCCCAAGAAACGCTAAGCAATTCCTTTTTTGTTTGCTCCACAAACAAACATGCAAAACTAAGATATTTTAGTTTAAAGGTCTCGACCAGCGGGGAGAGTGAGCAAGACGAAGAAGGGAAGATGCATAGGCTTCGGCTGCTTTTACGATGCGTGGCCGGAAACTCAAGACCGATGCCAACAGTTGAAAATAAGCTAGTTTCCGTGAGACTGCTCCAGGGCATCACGTAGCTCTAGCGCTAAGCAATGATCTCTACCAACCTGACGACGCAACCTGAAGAAGTCCCGGCACAAAACAAGCACGCCGCCATACTTACTTTCAGCGTTTCTGACGTTTCTGATTGGCTGAAGCCGCTTAAGTCCTGTGGCTTTCAAGCGTCCGACAATTACAATTTTATATTATATAGGAATTATAGTTATATTTCATTGTACTAGCTTGTACTAATTTAATTATTTTGTATTAAATAAATCCTCATGTTACATGCGGAGTAGAATTTTCCTACTTTCATTCCAGGATTTCATTTTTGATTTTGATGTTTGATGGTATTACGTGTTAAGCTTTACCCACTACATTTATTTACCAATCGAAATAATTTTTTTTTATTCCTGTGTAACTGTCACTACACAATTAATTATTTAATTTAATAATTTTTCTAAACTAATTTTTTATCCCAAATTAATTACCTTCATTTTAATCGTTGATTTATTTGCGTTCAAAATATCCTGAAAGCTACAAATAAAATTATTTTTATACCACCCAATTTTAAGGGTTAACCAAAGTTACGTGTATGTTTTAACAAGAAGTAAACCAAATCTTAATTCCAACAACAGACTTAAATAATGTGACAATGAGGCATTTAATTTTTAAATATTTCTTGTTCTGACCTAAGGGGAAATATGAAATGTGTTTTGTGCATATAAATGAATCCACTCACTTCAGGTTCGACATCTGTGAAGTTTACACTTGAGACGAACTCTCTCAGAAATTTGTCCAACTCACGGCCTTCGATGAATCCATTGCCTAAAATAAAATAAAAAATATTCAGCATTTATAGATAAAATCATGTCAAGTATTTAAAAATAAGTGTCATTTCAAGACTTTGATGTTTTTCCAATTTGTTTTTGTAATCGATGAAAAAACACAGATATGTAGAGAGGGAGCTCTACTTTAATAAAATAAAGTGGATTATGTTACTTGCTGCCATATGGAAACACTATGCATTAGAGAGTTAATAAAATTATATATCAATTTTACAAAGAAAAACCATCCATTTAAAAAATTCTTCCTTCTTCGAAACATACATTACAAAAACCTCAAGTCTCAATGCACACCACTTCTGATTTCTTTCCAAACAATCTCCCGCATTCGACATTTAACGATCATGAAACATACCTAATAAAATAAATATTTTAACATGAAAAAATATTCATCACTTGTAGCTTATCAATCAGCTACTTGATTCAAAATGTAACTACTAAGTAATAAATCTCCGGTCAAATTTTTTAAAAAGGTATCCGAAATTCAAGAATGAAAAAACAAAATTATCGGAAAAACAATCAATCATATTCGTTTTACGAACTTTCAACTAAAGGTAAAATGGAACATTGATAATTCTTCCCATGAAGATCATTATTGATTTTTATTTTGTAAAGTTCCATTGATTTTTGGTATAATTATAGAATGTATTCAGTTAAATGGATATGGGTTATAGTTAACTATAACTAAAACTTTTAATGTTTAAAAATAAAAGTAACCGAGTCAGTTCAATGTCAATGATACATTATTACTTTTAGTTTTCTAATGAAGTATAAAGTAAAGAGAGTATTAAGATGGGGGTAGAAAATAAAAAAGGGTTTTTCTGTTTTCTTCTTGTTTTGGTGACGACGATTCCGAAAAAATGGTTTTTGAACAGTGGTACATTTGTCTGTCGGACTGTAACTGCTTTACAGCTCGAGTTAAAAAAGTTACGGACTTCAAATTTGGTACACAAGTTTGCAGTACTTGTCTGAAATCGCAAAAGTGTTTTTGAAAAAAAATCACACAAGCGGTAGTTACTATAGTACGGTTTAGGCTCTAAAGTCATTGAGATCTCCCGATTCGGTACATGTTCAACTTTCAATTTATAATGATTGAGTAAGTGGTAATTGAAAGTTCAGCAGTGTTACACACCCTTAATTTTTTAAGTTTAAGAGTAGGGTAGTGTATTGTAGATACATACATATTCAAGCTTGTGTGCTTAATCAGAGACACTCTGATAAGCCTTCGTCAAGTAAGACAGACCCAGACAGAATGTTTACTGTCACAGAGAAAGTAAGTACACCCAGGCCAAAGGCGGGAATCGAACCCGCACCAGTTACAGCTTGAAGACTGCTAACGTAATGGTCCAAACCACTGGGCCATCCTGGCTCTAAGTTTAAGAGTAGCCTTAGAAAGTACAAAATCACGTTTTTTGGTCTGTAAAATGCAAATATATTTTTTGTACAAATATGTTTGAAACTAAAAAAAACAAAGGAATTAACACTTATTGTCCATTTTTAATAAATGTAGTAGGTATTTTTTAAACTAGCTCTATGCGCATGAGTAAACAAAATAGAAAAATAGTTTAAAAGTTAATTATTTATATTTTTAAAAGTCAACTATTTATATTTATAAAAAGTATTATTTATAGTTTTAAAAGTCAACTACTTATATTTATAAAATGTTTTGATATATTTTTATACAATCAATAGTTTACTGTTGGAATAATAATATTCATTTTCGATATCATATTGAGGTCACCTCCGTCGTTAGGAAAATAGTTCCATTCAAAGAATTCTTCACATCATTACTCAAAGCCATCGGGAAAAATACAATAAGTCGGTTTGAGCTGAGCGTAAAAAGTTTCTTTTTAGTTTTCATCCATATCTATCTATTATTATCCATAAAAATATTTTTGCTTCAAAAGTCCTTTAGAAGAAAAAAAGGGTCTAGTTAGTTCAAAAAGAACGAAACACCGAAAATTTGGTTTTAAAAACTCATCTGCTTTAGTTTGATTTATTAATGGGTCCTCACAATAGTAATCTCATATTTGTATCTCTTTTTTCGTATTAAATTAAAATTTAGAGATGGTTTTAGTTTATAAAATAAGTTCCAGTTAATAAAACAGCCCCATGTTAGTAATTACTCAATTTCGTTAAAATGTCACTTGGTACTTTTCCTAAAAACTTGACAAAATATCCAACCCAATTTTTTTTAAATACATAAGAAGCCTTTTTATAAATAAATTTGCCAAGGTACGCTTTTTTAGAAGACCGGAGCAAAATAAAAGTCAAAGTTTTCCGATGGAAAAAGATTATTATTTCGAAAAAATCCCGATATTTTTTAAAGGCTTTAGTAGTCTTTAGAGAGATTCCGCATTGCATCCCATTCGTTTTAGGAGGAACGAAATGGCGCAGAGATCAAAAAAGGAAAAAGAAGGAAAAAGGTATGGATGAAAAATAAATTATCCTGATGATATTATCGAGTTCCCAGTTATTTTTTAACAAACATTTTGCCTGAGTTCAAGCTCTTAAAGGAGGCTAGAAATCGGCAGCCGGAAACGATTACATTACCTTAACGTAAATGAGGTCGGTTATCATTTCATTGATGTGCTGGACACATATTTTATCTGTATACATAGAATATATATAGAATGTATGAAACGTAATTCAGGGTTCTAAACTACGCAGCTCAATTGGCTGCGTTAAAGCTCTTAAAGGAGCCAAGAAATTGGCAGATGGAAACGATTACATTATATTAACGTAAATGAGGTCGGTTCTCATTTCATTGATGAGCTAGACAGATATTTTTTTTTATTTTTTCAGACAAATTGCTATATTTTCATAACTTTAACACGCATATTTCATTTCTGACTGCCAGAAATTAATTTTTGAAATAAATATGTCACACAAATATTGATTCGATTACTACATATTATCTAGAATTAGAGCTAAACTTAATTGCAAATTTTTCAATATTCTTTATCTTAATTTACGTATTCCTATTTTTTTAAATTTCAATTTCACGATTTTTTTAAAATTTAAATCAACACACGAAATATTAGTTAATTCAAATCAAGCATTGATTATGATTTAATTATATCAAAGCACTTAATAAACATTTTTGATTCAGTAGATACATAACTTTTTTACTCACCGCTCCTTAGCTATTTTTCAAAAAGAACTATTAAACATCCCTACAAAAGGAAATGCCTAGTTGAAAGAATATTTGTAATAATACAAGCCCACAAAATACGAGACTAGTTTTCCATGGTAAAAATATTTTTACATCTGAAATGTTTCCGTTAGGGGCTTAATTATGTACCTTTCCTTAAAATCTCGGGGGATTTTTTGTTCCGAATGTTTTTAAATTTTATTAAAGAAATGCGAATATGTATATTTATTCACGGTTTTATCTATTAAAACATCTAAAGTAAAGCTAATTATTTTCACCTGATGTGGTGATAATTTTTATAGTAAAAAGAATGTAATATGTAATTTGGTTAATCGATTCCCGCTTCTTTAAAAGTGCTGAAGGATGAATTATTTTTTTACAAACTTAGTTGAAATTCTATCATGTTTAGTGTTCCTTAGAAAAGAGAGGCTTAATTGGAAGAGGGTAGAGAACCTGTAAACAACTACTAATTATCAAATGTAAATGTAAGCATTTTAATGGTATACTTACGTAAATTAAAAATACAAATCGATATCAAAAAACATAATTTTTTGAGTTTCCAATTACTTTAATTTATTAAATACTAAATGTAGCATTCAATACTGGTAGTATAGGTACATTTAGCCGGCACACTGGCGCAATGGTTAGTGTACTAACCTTTGGACCTGTTGGTCTCGGGTTCGAATCCCGGTAAAGGCATGGATGTTTGTGTTTGTCAATAAATGTTATTTGTCCATGTGTTTGTGGCGTCCTTCTTTGTGTGTCTCTTGTGACTGTCTCGTCTGGCGAGCGAGGTAATGGGCAATTATATAGCCTACGCCCTTCCCTTCTAGAGGGCGCAATCACTGCCATTTGTCAAGACAGACACAGATAAAATTTTTACCGTCACAGAGAAAGGAAAGTACTAGAAGGCGGGAATCGAACCCGCACCGTTACAGCCCGCAGGCTAGCGTAATGGTCCAAACCACTCGGCCATCCGGGCCCCTTCAATACTGTGTTTACATAGAATTAAATGTAATGAATGTAACATTTGTTGTTGTTGTTGCTTATAATCAGCTCAGCCTATCCTATAGTCAGACGAACTCTAAGGTGGTTGACATTAGGCCAGGTTGTAGCATTTAATACTATAAATGAAAGATTTTATACAAAACAGATCATGCCTAATTACATTATGAAACTCGAATATAGCATTAAAAATGTGGTACATTGAAATTTTAATGAATGTAACATAAAGTAATAAAGATATCTTGCTTTCGTTAGGTGGAAATTGTTTCAGATTACTGCAGAAAATGTTTATCTTCCTATACATCATTCTGTAACATCCTACACATATAATCTTTATCTAAGCACATTATTCAAATAAATAAAGATTCAAAAGTATGTTTTGCAAAGCAATTAATGAGGGATGAAAGTTGCCAAAGTCATCTCACGAAATTTACGGAAGTCCCCTCAATTGCATTTTCGTTTAGCTTGAGTAATTTTTTTAAGAATAAATTACAAGGCTTAATAATGCTGATACAAGTATATAATAATTTTCGGCAATAGAGTCAGTTACATCTTCATGAGGCATACCTGAGCAGAAAATTGGCATTGCCAACTTCATAAAAGATTCATCATTGACAGTATACTCAGTCTGGATAACTAATGATGTAGCGAAATAGTCGAAAATTATGCGCGTATGAAGTTCATTTCTCACACACAAGAGCTTATTGGCTAATTCCAACTCTGGGTTCTATAAGTGATAAAGCTTTATGTACTGATTACCAATGCTAGCTTGATACAATTGGTGTACTTTCTTTCAGCTTTCATTCCTATACTTTCTTTAATCATAGTCGAGTAAGTCGAAAATCGTCGTTAACGAATTGATAAACTTTCTTTCAGCTTTCATTCCTGTATTTTCTTTAATCAGTGCTCTGTTCACATGAAGCATTTATTCACAATTGAGCCATTTTTTTTATTCATTTTCTACAGCATTTTTCTATCCTTTCAAAGCCTGAAACTTGTCCCTTTGTGTTTTATACAATTATGTTGATTGAAGAAGCTTTAGATTTTTAAATTAAATTTGAAACCAAGCAAAAATAAAACCCTTCTTAGGAGTTTAACAATCGAATGCACTAATTTTTGATTATGTAAATTTAATGTTGATCAGTGCTGCAACCATTAAAAAACAGTAAAAATATAATAAGTTCAAACTGTAAGAAAAAAAATTCGGTTTACGAAACTTAAGATTTTGATTTAAAATGTAAATTCTCTGACGGTTTCACAACAATATTTTTACGTTGGCATTGTTATTGAGAGCTTAACGTAAATGTAAACCAAAAATGTACAATCAGTTTAGGTTTAGTTTCAATTATCGTCGCAATAGAGCTACACGAGGGCTATTGACTACGGATTGGACATATTTTAGAACCCTAGTCAAGTGACGAGCCAACACTTGAGTAGGAATCCCAACGCATCCATTAAGGGCGACATCGTACGCAGCGTTAGAACTTTGAAGGATATTTAACGTGCACTCCCTTACACGGGGTATTATTTGTCGGACATTTTTTTGGCTGCACGGGCCGTTTATAGGTCGGCAGTTATTGTGGGGATGCCCGGACCCGAACCTGGGACCTTCCGTATCCTAGGCGAATGCCTGGCCGACTGGGCTCCCCAGCCCCTGTACAATCAGTAAAACATATAGGTTGCCCCAAAATGTGAATATACCTAGCCGAATTCTAAAGCTCAAATTCAAATTATCTTCTTCCAAATATCTGCGAAAAAATTCAAATAAATAAAATTGAATTACTTAAAATTACATCCCAGTTTCTGAGTGATTAAGACGTCTCAGCTTTGAGATGGAACCCTCTACGTTGAGCTGTCTCAAATAGGTATCTGGAAATGTGATAAGCAGCCTTAGTTGGGATAGACACATTTGCATTCTGATGTCTGGAGAGGAGAAGCTTAGTCTAGAGATAATGCTCTAATGTGTCACCAGAACACATTAACAAACTTTAATGTCTACTTTCAAATTCTGTTTGCGTATGCATTATATTATGTGTTAAGTTTTAGTTTAGTTTGAATTATCACTACACTCTTATAAAACAATAGAGTGAAAACCACTCCAGTTGGAGAAGTGCATTTTCGACACTGGAAAGGAGTGAATATTAAATCAGACTGAGTTAAAATCACTCGTTTGGAGTGATCCTGTCGGAGGTTTAACACACAACGGATCAACTCCAACAGAAGAAGTGCATTTTCCAGACTGGAGGAGTGAAAATTACTCAGACTGAGTTAAAATCGCTCGTTCGTTTTAAGAGTGTAGACCTACACGAGGGCTATTGGCGACGGGCTTCGTATTTTAGAACAACAGTCAAGTCACAAGCCGACACCTGAGTAGGCACCCAACGCAATCGTTATGGGCGACATCGTACGCAACGTTAGGACTTAGAAGTATATTTAACGTGCACTTTCTCCACACGGGGTATTATCCGTCGGACATTTTTGGCTGCACGGGCCGTTTATAGGTCGGCAATTATTTTGGCGATGCCCGGACCCGAATCTGGGACCTTCCGCATGCTAAGCGAGTGCTTAACCGACTGGGCTCTGTTAAGTTTTAAAATACTCAATTATACCTAAGTCTACGACGCTAACTATCTAAGTTAAAATAATGTTTTAAGTATGTGTATTTTCCTCGATAAAGAGATAACCGTTTTTATTTGTTCAGTAATTTTTGGAAAAACGTTAAAAAAAATATTAGATTATCATGGAACAGGTATAATATGCAAATAGAAAACCAAACAAAAAATTTGTAAATAGAATTATAAAACCTACAAATTGAAAAGTATTATGAATGACAGAAAACATATGATTACCTCTAATACAAGCTTGATTAAAAAATTTATTTCATAGACGGAACTGTGGAGGATAAGGAGACTTTGAATAATGGTAATTTTGAATAATGATGATGAATTTGTAAAAGAATCTTCAAAACATTTTATTTTTCGTTAGGATATCCCACAGGTTTTTGTAACCTACACGTATTTAGTTGGTTGGTTGGTTGGTATACATATATTTTCAGGCTTGTGTGCTTGCTCAGAGAGCCGCTTATAAACCTTCGTCAAGTAAGACAGTCACAGCACACACACACTCACATGAACACATATAAGTGACAGATGCTGATATCTATCGCATGCCACCTCCACAATTTAGAAATGTAACTGAAGGGGAGTACAGTTATTTATCATCATATTAATTCACATTAAACTGCCACATTCTGCTTTAGTGTAGTGTCATCGTTTCCGGCTGTCTATTTCTAGCCTCCATTAGGAACTTTAACACAGCCAATATGGCTTGTATTTTAGAACCCTGGTCAAGTGACGAGGTAGACACCTGAGCGGGCACCCAACGGAACTTCGAGCGACATCGTACGCTGACGCCATCAGGACTTTGGACTCCACATATTTAACGAGCGCGTCTGTCCCGGTGTACTCGGGAATATCCGTCACGAGTTGGATTTTTCTACTCTTTCCCAGTACAGATATCCGAATTATTAGGATGACTGGCAGTACGCGGGGTTCGAACCCCCGCACTCCTAAGAAGGCTGAATCCTGAGGTGGATGCCTGAACTACTTGGACACGGACGGGCCTGCCACATCCTTTTGTACATTGTGTAGAAGTTCGTGCAACGTCAAAAACAGTATGTATCCCTCCAAATTCCATTAACCAATCAAATAATCAGCAACTCTACATGTTCAATTTCGATATCGTTACTTTACATTTACTTCCGGAAATACAATTGTAAGAAACTCCATTTTGTCATCGGCAAATGCATTTCTGCACAACTTTTTAGAATTTTGAATAAGATACTGGTAGAGTGATTTTATAAAAATAACACTGTAAAAAGGATATAATAGACATGCAAACATTTTATATTCAAAATAATTTCAAATATTGCTTTAACGAAAATATTTAGTCACGGAAAATAGAAGTGTAAAAAATTCTGTGGTATTTTTGATGCTTTAAAAAAAATAAGTAAACTGATTTGTTTTAATTATTAAGTGTATAAGTTCGGAGCAATTCGGAGACAAGAATAAATTCGAAAATCATAAAAAAAAAATTGAAAGTTATTTAGAATTATACGCTAAAAAAAGGGAAATTAGTGGTAGTAAGTAGAAGGTAATGTAACGAGCCAACTTTAAAAACACATTTCGAAATTGGTTAGTCCCTCCATTAACCTTTGTGTAACCTTTAGTCTTCAAAATTTTCTCCTCTCATATAGTTCTGAAAATAAAACGCGTTCTTCTAAAGCTGAACTCTTTTTAGAAATTAAATATTCTTTTCTTAACTATTATTTTAAACAGTTACGTTTATTCAAAACATAACCAAAGGAAAGTTGGTTAAGAATCAAAAGTATTACTTCTATAACGATAACGTCTTTTCGAAATTCGTTCGTCACTTGCTATATAAAAGCAGAATTAGTGAAAGGCTATTATGAGATACACAATGACTTTCATCAACAGAATCGTAATTCTTCAGAGATTCATTAAAGAAAGCTGAAAGACAAACGCTTCAGGATTTTCGGAATCAATGGTATGTTCTAGAAGCTGGAATCGCATTGATGAAAGGGGCTTATTTCTGAAGATATTGTTATTTGTTTCTGTAGAGCTTTCGCTGGGGGTAATTTGTTAGTTTAGAAACAGAAGTTTTAAGGGATAGGCTTTATTGTGACTTTCGCTTTCATTAAATTGAATTGAATTTTACGATGGAGAAATTTCGAATGTTTTAAGATAACACTGCAGTTTGTGTTTACATTTGCAGAATCGATATTTAGAGATAGTTATAGCAACGATATAAAGTTACTTTAAGGGACACAATTCATTTATCTTGAAAAATATCTACTAGTATTTTATTGCAAACGGTTACATTATAGTTTGATTCAAAATACTGAACTAATGATCTTTAGAGCCTAACATAAATATATTAATAAATTCGAATATTTAAAAAATTAGTGAGTGTAGAAATATAAAAGTCTTTGGATTGCTGGAAGCAATGATATGTTTTTAGAAGGTAGGATAGATTAAGATTAGCATCTAGTTTATTCCAAGGTTTGGTTTGCATTGTTTATTCTTCACTAAGATTTGTTTATTTTAAAATGAATTGCTGGTAAGAGATGTTCTCTTCCGTCAACTAGTTTTGCTTAAAAGTTGATGTTGTATAAAAATTGAATTTAGGTATCAAGGCTTTATTAATAACAAGAAACTAAAATTTCAGTGCACTTAATTTTCAGGCAAGAAATGATAGCTTAGTGCAAGCGTATATTGATATAATAAATAAATAAATAAATAAATAAATAAATAAATAAATAAATAAAGCTTATGGGCGAAGGGGTCGCCGGGTTGACTCCTCCGCCAGGCTCGGTTATGTTATTCTGTGTAACGGCGTGTTCAAAGAATTAGAAGTCTTTATAATAACTAAATTTAATAAACATTTATAAAATAACGAAGGTAAACAAAAGTAACAATAGTTAATTGAGTATAATTAAAGAAACATGCGGCTGCAGCGCTCGTTCAACGAGCTGTTCCGGAACGGTAGTGTTGCCGAAAAGAGGCGTTGCCGCGAAGAGAAAAGAGAGAGTTCGTAAAATCAACAGTTCGTTTTATGCCAAGTTCCAGTTCTGATGTGTTGCCATCGGGAGAACACTTGGATTACTTGGTCGGGCGATGCTGGTCGGACTAGCGCTACATCAAATCGTAGCGCAATGCCGCCACAAGCTAGATAAACACAAGCCTTGTAAAAGCATATCAATATTTCATCTTTGATTTGGTTTATTTCTTCCACATTTAAAAGTGAGCTCTTAATTTCAGAGGCTTTAAATTTAACATGTAGGTAACTGGATCATATTAGTATTTGTATATTGTAAGCCTCTAAAAGCATTGAACAGTTTTCACCTCAGATTTCTTTTATTACTTGAATATTAAAAAGTTAACTCTCGATTTTGAAGAAGCTTCAAGCATAGATTAAGAACACTCTAGATCTGAATCCCTGATTGGATTAGCATTGGGGAATTTCTATATTGAAATTGACATAGAAACTAGCGCCCCTATAGTTACTTTGGGAACTACTGTGGTTTCGCGGCTGCTTTTTTCTAGCCTTCTTTAGGAGCTTTTAACACAGTCTATTACGCATCGTAATTTAAAACCCATGTCAAGTGACGAAAAGAAACTATTTTTGGCGACAGCGGGACCATGCGTTTTTTTATAATCATATTTTTGTAATTAAAATGGTTCAAGTTTTACTTAAATTTATCTCTTGATTTAATTTAATGAATGAAATAATATTTCAATTTATTAGACAGTATCTATTTTTTGACTGTGTTAAAGCTCGGGAAGAACAGGCAGTAGGAAGCAAATTGTACTTAGTTTATTTATTTTTAATGAAGTCACTTTTCGAACGACAGGGGGCCCGGATGGCCGAGTGGTAAGCATCGCAGGCCAGCAGTCTGCGTGCTGTAACGGGCGCGGGTTCGATTCCCGCCTTCGCCCTGGGTGTATTTCCTCTCTTTGTGACAGTAAAAAAATCTTTCTGTGTCTGTCTTACTTGACGAAGACTTATAAGCGGCTCACCGAGCAAGCACACAAGTCGGAATATATATGTAAAATACCCTACCCTACCCTACCTGAACGACAGTTTTATTAAGCAAGTTTCATGTGCATTAAATGTAGTGCTAGAATATAAATAAAAATTATGCAAGACATTTGTTAGTAAATAATTCGCGAAATTATTTTTTACAACATTGATTGTAGCAAATTGAATACAAGAATAAAATTCAAAAGCATAAATATCAGCATATTTCTTTTTTATTACAATCATTTTTACAATATTATTTTTTATTCTTATCAAACAATCTTTAAATATGTACATTATAAAGAAACAACACATAACTTTAAATATTTTATTAAAAATGACAAGAAAAAACTGCAGTTATTTAGCACAATTATTATTTCAATTTTGCCAGATAATAAAAACATAAGATTGTGTATTAGTGTTTATTTAGAACGCCGCCATGTATCTTATGTATGCGATTTATGCCGGTAAATTTATCAGTTTCTGTGAAGAGGCTGCAATATCCTATAAGTATGAAGCACAGAGCTTTTCTTCATGTAGAATTAATTCCTATCATTTCTTTAACCAATTCTAAATGATAAAATAAAAACGAATAAATAGATATTCTTTCTTTATAAAATTATTGTTGAAAGCCAGAAACTAGTGGGACTTTTTTTTTGTAAAATTTATTGCAATTTAATCAACAAGATCTTTTAAAGATTTATAACTTTAGGAACAATAGCAAAACTTTTATATAAGTTAAGAAATAAACTGAATTATCTTTTAGAATCGACGACATTCGATTTTTATAAAAAAAAAACGAGAAAATTTTACTATAGTTCAGAACAGTCATTTAAAAAAACCCAAAAAGAATAAGAATTTGCAATATTATTTACATGAAATGCACTTACTGTCGTTTATTCTCAAGATTGCTGAAAATTCTTCGAAATACACTATTTAAATAAAAATTAACAAAAAATAATTGCAAACTACGAAAAATAAACAAATTTGAACATTATTCTATTTCTAAAATGCATTTAGCAACTTTATCGTCAATCGTCATAGTAACCGAAATTTACTCTCTGTTGCCAGACTTCGATTTTAATAAATTCGAAAGTTTTAGGATGTGATATCCCGAATATACCTAGCAGCAAATAAATGATTAGCTTTATATTAATTCATTCCTGAGTATTAGGTAGCCTTAAAATCGAAAATTTCAATTATCAGTTTAAAACTGACCTAATATTATGGTACATTCCGAAGAAACAATTGCGCTGCAATCGGAAAGTGCAATTATGCCAATCAACAAATCAACCATTAATAGTTTATTAGTTCCTCAAGTAACTTTAGGTGCGTAGGCATCAGATTGACTTACTGGTCTAGAGTGTTCTTTGTCTATGGCTTCAAGTTTACCAGCTATTAAACCCCAATAATATTTATGCAATGTACCATCACATTATTTAATTTTGTATTGTTCAAGAAAGCTCTACAATTAATAAAACTCCTATTAATTCTCATCGACAACTTCCATCCGAAGGACAAGATAAACTATTTTATATTATTTATTCAAAATATATGATGATACGTTTTTGAAAACTATATAAATAAGCTGCAATTTACAGGTACAATTTCAAAAATATTTTTGTATTTTCAAGTTGTCTGTTTGGCAAGGAACTATCAGAAAACAAGTATATATAAAATATATAGATGAGCAGATCAGCATGTGAGTGGTATCGCTTTAAGTTAAAATGCCACAGGTCTGGGATTCGAATAGCATCCCTGAAAAGGCAAGGTTCAAAGTTCTCTCAGAATTTCTATCCTTCAGTATTGCGATAGAAGAGTACCAAACTAGCACATTTGAGATTCGTTTAATTACAAAATTAGATATTTGAATTCATATGAAAGATCAACCTTAATTTCAGCAAGTGGCACTACGCCATTTTTAACGGATCAAATTAACTACGTTTTCGGGGCCCGGATTCTCGAGGGGCTTGGACCACTACGCTAGCAGTCTACGCGCTGTAATGGGTGCGGGTTCGATTCTCACCTTCGCCCCTGAGTGTATATTCTTTTCTCTGTGACAGTAAAAATTCTTTCTGGGTATTTCTTACTGGACGAAGGCTTCATAAGCGTGCCTCTAACCAATCACACAAGCCGGAATATATGTGTCCCCCCCCCCCAACTACGATTTCTTAAAAACGTCGTTTAATTTCAGAAATCAAAGGATGAAATTCTGGATAGAGAAACTAAGTAAACAGACTTAAGGTAATATAAGACCCCTTAATTTTAGCAAGTTCAGTTTGAGTTATCGTCGCACTTACACGAGGAATATTGGCGACGAGTGTTATATTTTTTAATTTTAGCAAGTGACACTACGCCATTTTTAACGAATCACATTAACTACGGTTCCTTTAAAACGTCGTTTAATCTCAGAAAGCAAAGGAATAATTTCGGGATAAAAAAAAACTTAGTAAAGATACTTAAGATAGTATAAAACCACGCATTGGCAAACCTATAAGGTGACCAACATACCATCCAAGTCACATGATTGTCACCCAATGAATTGGCGAGTTTTCAAGACGATACAAAAGGCTTATAATTCTAAAAAATCCATACTATTTGTAATCTTAAAAAAATCTATAAAAATTAAGCTAAAAAATTAAATGTATCTTCCTCGCACATTGCGAAATTACAAAAAAAAGTTTCCAACATATATGTTAAATTTTGTTTATAGTAAAGCCAGCTGCAGCGTTAAATTGACAGAAGTAGCAACCTTTCCCGCCAATTTAGGTACTTTGGCTTCCTTCTCAACCTGTGTTTTTACTATTAGGTAGTGGGTCTACTTTATTTATGTCACTGAAAGAAACTTTTAATTAAGTTTCGGCACCGTCAAGAAAAATTGACTCCAATATGAGGTTGAAAATTATACAAAACTTGACGTATTTTTCTTCTTTTGGTTAGATAAGAAAACCTTGGATATGATCCAAAGTAAATTAATTTTGGAAAGTACTGCTTTTGAAATTGGTATTATGAAGATATTCTTGTGAAAAGCCTTGGGATGTGTTTCTTAAATAAGTTGAAACGATATATTTAAAATTTAATAAGATTTTTTTTATGTGAGACTAAGATTAAATGAAATTATTTTGAAAAATTAATTTTATTTGAAATTTGAAAGGATTGTTAACTGAAGCTTAATTTAAAATAATATTATCTTATTTTGATCTAATTACTTTTAATATTTAATTTTTAAGTTTAATACGATTACGATGCAAAGTGATTTTTTATATAATTATTTTTTTTAATTTAATAAGGAACTTTGTGAAAAGCAATAACGATAACGAAATATTATTAGAAACTTAAAAGAAAGGATAAAGTAAATTAAAATTGCAAAAATAATGATACCAATCAATTTTATAAAAATAAGTTTATTTAATTTTTTCATAAAATGTAATGTGAAAGCATGTTATGTAGAATAGTAATTTAAGCTTTAATTATATTTCCGATATAATTTTGCAAACTTAAGTAGACACAGGTTAACAAAGCAAATTAAAGGGATACTGTACCCAAAACATTATTTCTAGAAATAATAACATAAACTTGCAAATTATAGTGGTTTATATAATATTCACTCTAAATAAACATTTTCTAGCAATGAAAACAAATATTTACAAATAGTTTTTCATTTATTTTTTTAAAAAGTCAAAATTTTGAACTTTTTTAAAACGCTACTGTTCCTTCAATTTTGAGAATAACTTCACCAAACTTTTATAGTTTGTTTTTAGTACTATTTGTTCAACAAATGTGCATGGATTTTAGAATGTGAGCTGCAGTTAAAAAGTAACATTCATTTATACTGAAAATCACGAAAATTACAAATATTTGAATTCAACATTAAAAAAAAAACTATACATAGTAGATCTTATTCCATGAACAATTTTGTGCACAGTATATATAAAAACATAGGTTAAAAATTACAAAATTTTAAATTAAATAGTAAAAAAGCCTTAGGGATTTACGAAACACGAGAATTGAAAAGCGAGAAACGGAGAAAAAAAAGTTGAAAGAAGACGAAATATGTATTCAAACTTATAGGAATGACTTCAGAAAATGTATAATAACTTTTTTTCTGCAAAAGAATCATCGTGAAACTTTTAGTAAATGTTCAGAAAGATATTGTAAATAACAAAATGTAAAAACAGAACATCGATATTTTGGCCGATTTTTGGATACCGTATCCCCCTAACATGAGTATAGGATGATTCTAACTTGTCATTTGTTATGGAAAAAATTTCTCATAAATGATGGAACATACCAATAAGAACAAAAAAACATATGATTATGAACACTTCCTTAACTTGAAATAAAAATAAAAGTAAATATTTTATTCAAAAGTTCGTATGCCTGATTTTCTGCTTAGGTTTGGACCAAAGTTTTCTTAATCTATCGCTATCAAAAAACATTTTTCCCATAGGTTACGACAATCAAACACGATTTATTTCCTTCAAAGAATTACTCAGTGGAAAAGACTGTAATTGCAAATAAAACTTGAAAACTCCATTTATTTTTTAAATTAATACCACCCTATAATTTATCATCTAAAAACACAAAGATACCCCTAATACATATCCTAAAGATCGTTCTAATTAAGCGGGGAGAAACTATTCCAAACAACTCAAAATTCACGACAGTTCCATTATCTGGGCTCGTTTGCTCAGAATCATCACTCAAATCGCCCTGGCCAGATAAACCCTCCTTCCCGTGGGTATACTACACACTTGCAAATGGATTGCTTTATTCTGAAAGGGACTATATTTGTTTAACTAAAAATCGTTTCAATTAATCGTTTTCTAAAATTAAATTTATTCTGATGCATAACAAAACAGCCACGCATTGCCCTATATCAACTCAATTATATGTATTGGAAGCAATCATCTATAGTATGCTCTACTAAATAAATCTAAATTTCCTCATTTATGCTTCAGCCTAATGAATTTTTTTCCGGCAAACACTTATGTTTGCTTTGATGCTATATCCAAGAAGGACACCATAAAAGTAGTAAAACTAGTAAAAAAATTCACGGTTCTTTATTTCTGTTTCGCCGGCCGCTGGCGCAATGGTTAGTGTACTAGCCTTTGGAGGTGCTTTGCTCGGGTTCGAATCCCGGTAAAGGCATGGATGTTTGTGCCAATAAATGTTGTTATTTGTCTATGTGTTTGTGTCGTCCCATTGTTTTATCTCCCACAAAATTATGTTTACAAAATAAATAGATATGCTTTGAATACACATAAAGAGTCACCTAAAAAAGTGCTTTTATTATTTCCAAGGTGAGTAAAAACCTGTAAAAGACAAGTATATGGTAAAAGCAATTTTCCAGTTTCCAGGACATTTCGTTCATTGGTACTATTCCTAGAACTAGGAATGGCAACACTGACTTCTGCAAACGAATCTGATTATTCGCTGATGGCATTGCAAATTTATTTTTCATTCAGATTCATTTTTATATTAAGTGATGTCAATTTGGCCAGTTTTTGCCTTTTACTTTGGTCTCAATTTGTTCCGAAATGACTGATCAAAAATAAAAATAATAAATTAAACACTTATATCATTTAAAAGATTAAATAACACTTTTAACTGATAATCTAGTCATAAATGGTTTGACTATAACTCAAAAATCGTTTTAGAATTTCATTCTAAGGCCAAAGTTGCCTTAATTCCATTCGGACAAACTCGGTATTATTCCCAGAACTCAGAATGGCAACACTGACTTCTGCAAACGATTCTTCTGATCATCCGCTGATGGCATCGCAGACGCGATTCCCAAGCAAAGTGATAGAAAAAAGTAACTTGAGATAAAGAGAACCGCGGGACTGGAGAATATTGATTAACCGGAACTTCTTGGTCGGATAATAGGGTGCCATTTTCGTCATTGCATCTCATGTTCTTTTCCTTTACTCAATTAACCGGGGAGTTATCGCGCAAATGGTGTTTGTGAATTCAGCGGGTGAGTACTGTGTATAAAGTTCCAAGTAGAAATATTGTTAGTTGCGCTCTATTTAAAGACTAGTTGTTTAAAGTATCTTTTTTAAAAAAAATTTGTAATAATTATTATTTTACTTTTTTAAATTTTGTAATAATTGTTAGTTTACTTTTTTAATTTTTGTAACAAATGTTATTTTATTTTCAGAATGAAATTGAAGAAATTATGAAAACCCCAAATTTTATTTGCATAGTGTGACCATTATAAAAATATTATTGAAATTTTTTTATGCGACTATGTAAATTTTAAACAGGAACTTAATATAAATTATATTTAGAATATTTAACATTTATTCAAATGTTGAAAGGAAACTTTATTTTTCAAAACATTTCTTCTCAAGCATCAAAATTGTCATGAAACTATTGCTGTTGTTTTTTGCTTCGTCATAAAAAAAAATAATAGTCACATCTTATATTTTAAATGCAATCAATACTTCTGGTGTAGATAGGTTTAAACTTTTCAACGTTGAATTAAAGACATATTCTATGCTGAATTGTAAAATATGTTCGACGCAAACTTTAAATATATATTAAACGTTGAACTAAAAATGTATTCAATGTTCAATTTAAACACCTAAATTTTCATCACAAAATTTTCAACTAATTTTTAACTGCCATTCTCCTTAGAAAAACTAAGCAAAATATAGTTTAACCAAAATATAGTGTTTATATGAAAATGAATAAAGAAAAGAAAACTCTCATCAAAGAAATCCGTTCGCTTGTTCCGTTCAATTTTTTTATTAAAAAAACTAGAGGGAGAAAGAATATCTTGTTTTTCCTTACTTCCCCTTGTTGTAGTTTTTCCTGTGATAACAGCATGGTCGTGAAAGTATATGACATCCTGACTTGTTTTCAATAGCAATAAAAGTGGAACGAGGCGAGTAAGCTTACTTGGGAACGAAAAAATTAAGGGTATGTGTGTTACGTGGCTGCGTTTATATCAAGTAAATTTAAAGTCAGTATAACACGAACGAAAGTAATCTTCAAACGCGTTTCGGCTTCATGATGTTATTATTATGTAAATACCGTTTAAAAGGTCTGACGTTTTTGTTTTGACGAGAATAGACTTCGTGAAAACTTATTGAATATAGAGTGAATTGTTCTTTTAGCTGTTTATAAATATTACGTAAGTTTCATAACCGATTTGCAAGAACTTGTATTAACCACCTGAAGTTATGCGGGCGAATAAATCCATCATTCCATCGGATAAATCAATCATTTTTTCCAACAACACATATTTTCTTTTTTTTTATTATTTATTAAGTTTAAAAAATTAACGTTTTAACCCTTTCACTTCCAATGACAATTTGGCATCATCATTTCAGAAATTTTTTTCTGATCGTCTTAAGCCATTTATGATATCAAAAGGCACATCATTCGATTCTTCAAACTTTTTCTGTTAGAAAATATTTATTATCAATCCTATAAATAATCAGATGTCAGTCTGATTATTTTTTTAATTATAATCAGAAACACGATGATGCCAAATGGCATCACTGGGACTGAAAGTGTTAAAAGTCTTTTCAAATCATTTACTACAGAATCCTAATTTTTAAAAAAATTGAATGAATTAATGTAGGAGTTTAAGTTTAAATCTTTGGTTGTGAAAACAAGTTTACACTTTTCCAAATTCTTCATCTCTCAGAGGAAGGAAATTAAGTGTGGTTTGTACAAAGAGACACATAAATCTAAAACACTAAAAGGACTTTATTTTAAAACCTATTTTCTCAAAACGTTGAATATAGTTCAGATTTTGTTATTCGAAGTTTTTTTTCTTGATACTGCTCACCCGACTATCAAAGTAGATGTTAATGTAAATATGAATGTAAAAAAAAGTAAACTCATGCGCCAATCAGTCAAATAATAATTATCTCTTAATAAATAAAATATGCTTAAAGTTACATGTCATGGTTAATATTACAAATATGTTTACAAACATAAAAAAAATAGTAAAACTCTGAGAAATTAACAACAGCACGTCAATCTTTAAATCTTCTTACCCTTTGGATTTATTCTTGTAATCTATTAGTAGCAGGGATCTCTGACCTTTTATAGGAAGTTATAATTTTAGAAAGAAACATTGACTTTTTCAATACAATTTAAGAACCCATAAATCTTACTCTAAAAATAGAGCTTTCGTGCTACTAAGTTGCTATTTATACACATCAAAACGCGTGTTATCCTCTCACATTTCATTCCATGGGGAAATGTTTCAATTAATACAATTTCTCCCAAAATTTACTTTTATGGGTTTGATTGCTTTAAATATTTGAATTATATAAAGCGTTCTATGCTTAGAAAATTAAATAAAATTGATATGAAACGTATTTTTTAATCAACAATGTGGTTGTTTGTGAAACTTGCCGGTAAGACTTTGTGAATTATACTATATTCACCCATTAATTTTTCTTATGTAATTTTTTAAAACGTATGTGTTTATTTCAATCAAACACAACAGCTCAGTGGCCGAGAGGTTTAACGGGTCCGACTCATAGGCTCAAGATGTTCAAGCCCCGGCTGAGTCGTCGGATTTTCGGGATGGGAAAATCTTGTGAACTCATGTCATATGATTATGTGGCATGTAAAAGATCGCTGTTGTATCCATTTGGCTCGGGTTCAAAATTAAAATCATGACATACTTTAATATACACAGAGAGTTCAGATTCCTTATAATCCGAGCGTCAAAATTGGTAGCGTGAGTCGCTTTGATGGTGCCACACAAAAAATGGCTCTCAGTTCTGTGGAATATGCTGATTCTGCAAAGACTTCACATTCAATATTGCATCCTCATTGGTAAGAGAAAGAATTTCAATCAAATATCTTATATTTGATAATCTTATTATATATTATTTTGATTCAATTGCATAGCAACTCTTTCAATACGCGCATAAAAACAAAAAACTGTTTTTTCCAGGATCCGAACAAAATGCATGTCTTCCTATCTCGATATATACCATAAACTAGAAACTAGATAACAGATATTTCTAGGTAATAAAGAGAAATAAATTTCACAATCATTTATAACTATTGATCCGACCAAGGTTTGTAGGTCATATATTGTTTTTTATCTTTGATAAGTCTCTCTCGTTACTTTTCCGCAGTGATTAATCGTGAGAAAGAACAGTAAGAAGTAAAGGTGCACACGAATATCACGGATTGTTGTTTGTTTAGATGTTTTTTACTTTTTATTACTTATTATAAAAAATAAGTTAATGATAGTATTGTGATGGGATCAAAATGTTTTCTACACGTTTTGGAGGGTGCTTATTCTAAAAACGTGATTTTTGTACATAGGTCTTTTAGTCTGCCTGTTTGTCTGTCTAAAACCACTCTACAGTCTGAACTAAAAGAACTGCGGGTTTCAATTTGGTAAAAGAGTTTCCATTACCTGCCGGATGTCATAATGATGTTTTCGCGAAAATCGCACCTGTGCAAAGAGTAGCTGTCATAGAACTTTTTAAGTTTTAAAGCTATTAAAGTAACTTTAAAAGGTATATAATTATAGCTTTGAGGTAGGTACATATATATTCCTGCTTGTGTGCTTGATTAGAGACCCGCTTATATAAGCCTTCGCCAATTAAGATAGGCTCAGAAAGAATTTTTACAGTCACAGAGAGAAGATAAAACACCCAGGGCGAAGGCGGGAATCGAACCCGCACCCGTTACAGTTCGCAGACTACTGGCGTAATTTTTAAAACCACTCGGCCATCCGCCTGTTGTCTGTAAAGGACTTCAAATCGGATTAATCTTATTATTATATTCTTATTTTAAATTAGTTATAATTCTTATTTTAAATTCATTATCTAAACTATATAATAATAATAACTTTCATTGTCACAAAAACAACAAAATAAAACAAACGAACGCCAAGGGAAAACATGAAAATCCCATACAGGCGAAATAGAAATATTATTATATAATTTACACTGACACACACAAGTAACACACAGAAGGAATGAAAAATAATAATAAAAAAAAGCAACAACAACCCTTTAACAAAAAATACATTACATCTTAGCAATAAGCTGCATAATAAAGAAAAAAATATGAGCTTAAATTGAGTGAGAAATAAAGATCTAAGTCGTAGATATTGATTAGAAAATTAAAAAGTGTACGTTTAAATGTGGCATAATTATTAATATTTATTAAATCAATGAGAAGTCTATTGTATAATTTAGGAGCAAGGTAGAAGAAATGTTTACAAAAGATACACTCTCAGAAATAACACTTTCATTTTCGACGATTCATGAATCCTCAAGCCTCATTTCGTTAATTTTGAGGATTGTTTCATCAAACTTTCATCACGTGACTTTTCAGTAAACGCGAATCCTCACTTTTACGATCGTGATTTGACGATTCTGTATCTAGATTTTGAGGAAACTGAATCTCATTGTTGTACTCACATGCTCAAAAATGACGAAATGTTTCTTTAGATTAGACGACATTCAAATACTTATAAAAATGACGATTCAAATTGCCTCACTTTGAGGAAACGAAAACTCGGAGCATTTGCCAGTAACGGAATCGTCAAAATTAAGGAAAATTTCGTCGTTTTTGAGCATTCATTTTTTAGAGTGTAACTTTATGGAACGTTGGGATTTGAAACACATCATTTGAACTGTTCCATTAAAAGAGCCTTTCCTTCGAATCTCTCCTAAAAGGTGGAAGAGCCCTTCGCTAATCATCCTCGATCCCTTTATGGAAGCCTGGATGTCGTTTCGTCCTGTGAGGACCATTTCTGTTGTTCCAGCTTAGTTTTTGTTGTTACGGTCAACGTGTACAATGGGTTCTAGGTTAGAGTCCGTGTTTTGTAGAAAGGTTTTGTTAGGGGTCAAATACAGGAGAAGATTTCAAAGGAAAATAACTTTTCTCTAACCTTTTAGTACAATTAGGGATGAAAGTCTTGAATAGTTTTTGGGGTAATGGTTAATAGTTATGACTGAGACGTATGGTTTGTACAAACTGATGGTACTGATATTTTTTTGTTATTACGTTTTATGTTAGTTAGATGTTCTAACTACATACACATGTAGTTAGGATACATAAAACTAACTAACTATATAAAAATGTAGTTCCAAACGAATTCAAGGAAAAGGGTAAAGCAGAAAAGTTTCTTTTGGATTATTTTTTATAACATTGAGTTAACAAATTAATTTAGGAGTACATTACCACAAATTCCATATGAAAAATTTATTATTTTAGAAATATTTATTTTTGGTAAATGTTAGCAAAATACTGGTTATCTGGTTATATCAGAACTCAGAACTTTAATTTTTTTTAAAATCAAGATCATTAATCAGCAATTAACTACACTCCGTGTCAACCTAACTTGAGTGAAAACAAAGAGTAAAAAGGCAGAGGGAAAAGCGCGATCGGTCCATTAGTTTGAAACTCTTATAAGGTAATATTTACTTACAAAATGATCTTAATACAATTTAACCAAAATACACTTTTCATTCCGAGAAAATTGCCAAATTTTCTCCGAATGAAAAGTGTATAGTAAAGTGAAAAGTATTCAAATAATATTCAAGTTTGTTAGACTTTAAAAGAAATTAATATTTCAAACATGTTTTCTGGATGAATTCACAAATTATTTATGGAACTCTTTACATACGCGGAAGGATCTTCTCCATAGCATATTTCTATATACCCAACTTAGGTTGGCAAGGAGTTCAAACCTTATGAACTAATAAATCAATCAAAATAAATCATTCTGATCAACGGAAGCTTCTGCTGTACTTCATTTCTTGGTCTTAAAAACTCAAAAGACCACAGAAGGCATTGATCCTCCTAGGTTTAGATAAACCATAGTCTAAAACCTATTGCAAAACTGTCTTTCAATTTAAAACTTTAAAAACCTCCAAAGAAATAACTTTATTAATCCAGAAACAAAAACAAGTATTTGCCATCCTTTCAGTGAGCAATAAGGCGAACCTTCAAATTGTACGTGGAAAAAATCTAAATCAAATGATTTCTATTGGTTTGGGGGGTGGGGGAGAACTTAAAGTCGACAAAATGAACAATTCAACCTCTAGTTGCTCGAAATACCAACTTGACATCGAACAAAGCAATTGCAACTTTCTAAAAAAGATTGTCTCCCACTGAAAGCAATTTTCTAGACACTTCTAACAAAAGACCGAGTTACGTATTAAGTGTTGGTGGAGTATTGAAGTTTCTAGTTTCTATTTAAAATTGGAAGACAATTTAAAAAGTACAATGTTGAAATGATAAACTTTAAGATAGATATATTAAATCGTAACTGGAAAATTTAATTGTAGTGAAGAAACGTGTGTTTAATTTACTGTTTTCAATTTAATATGGGTACTTAAAGGATGTCACCCTTAACGGTTGCGTTGGGTGCCTATTCAGGTGTTGGCTCGTCAGTTGACTGTGGTTCTAAAATACGACGCCCGTCGCCAATAGTCCTCGTGTAGCTCTAGCGCGACGATAATTAAAACCTAACTTAACTTAAACTCAGAATGGAGAACGAATGCGATTACGTGTAGAAACTGTGGCATTAAATTAAATTATAAAGATAAGTAGTACACATCTTGAAAGTGTTTTATTTTTATTTGGTGAATATGTTGATGTACTAAATTTGCCTCTGTTCAACTTACAATTAAATTTCTTTATTTCGAAGTTAATAATATTTAAGACAAAGGGAAATACCATGCATAAGTCACAGACAAGACAATTATGATGTTGTAAAATCTAAATTTTCTTTAAGGATGTAAGTTTTAATGTTATGCGGACTTCGGATTAACAGCATCGACTAGAGAAAAACTGCTAACAAAGTGAAATTTCTCTTACACGGTACGGGCGAAATTATCAATGGTTAAGTCCAGAAAATGTATTTAAATAAATGTCCTTGTGCTAAAAAAATTTAATTATGTCCTTTGCTTAAAAATTTAAAACTTATTTAATTATATCCTTAGCTTAAAAATTTAAACTTAAGCTTTTTCCTTAAATCGTTAAAGAAAATATTAGCCTTAATCGTTACTTACAAATAGTCTCATCATCTGTAAACTAGCTAATAAATTTATATCAATTTACTACACGTGTCTACTTTATTTTAAAAATAGTTTTCTAAAGCCTTAATATTTAATTCCATTTTCCTAAAGCAACCCACTCTTTCTACTGTAATACTTTATTTAAGCCTCTTTTTTCCCCTGATTCCGATTTGAAAATGCTGTAACTAATATTTTGGTTAAAAATCAAATTTGTCGATGAAAGTAGAAAAAGAACCACAATTCCATAATTGTTGGCGTTTTAACGATTCAGCCACTGAGAAGTTCAAAATTATTGTCGTGGATACTGTAAAACGTTTGGTGTAACGTTTTCCCATAAAAGCGGGGGCAACAACCGATGTAAGCTTACTCATATGTTGAAGAACCTTATACTACGAAAATGGAGTAATAACACAAGTGGCACCGAAGCTGCACAAAATGTATATTAAAATTTAACCGCTTTTATTGTAATACAATATTGTTACACCTACAAATGAAATAAGTGTTTTCAATCTATTACACAATTTTATTTAAATGGTTTTTAATTTTTTGTCAAACCATACAGTATCTTTCGAACTAATTTCTCTCACACCAATTTTTTTCCTAATTCACTTTCTAAAAACATCTTAGAAAAGAATAGAAACTAGAACAGAAATAAAACACGGGGGTTTAGTTTTTACAACAAAGACGATTTTCAAATACACAAAATTCTAAAAAAGAACCTTAAAAAAACACACATTGTTTTTGTTAAACCTTAGAGGATTTTTAGTTTTACCAATTCTCTCTGAGTTGGAAAAATTTTTGTCTCTCTTTCAATTCACGTGGGAGTAGGAAATATACAAGTTTCTTTACAGTGCTATTGGGAATTTAAACTCTAATCCCACTAAAAATGTCTACATATATGCGATAATAACATTTTGAAGACAAAATGGCTTAACTGTCAGGGCAAGAAAAAAAAGATACCCCTAGATACCTCCCTAGATGCATATAAAATTAAAAATATTTGAATTTATATTTAAAAATATCGGAAGTTAAACCAGCGATTCCAGACCAACTGAGAATTACAAAAATGCAATTTTAAGGATATGCTCGAAACCATATTACGATACAATTTAAATCATAGAAAAATAAGGTATGTTATTCCGTATCATTATTATTTAAAAATACATTTTGATGTTTTATTGAGGACAGGGTGCAATATCATTTCCACCATAAAACGTCACTTGTCACTTTAACAACCTACTAACAACCTCATATGTAAATTTAAAAAGTCCGTCCTTCATTTGACTTTTTTTTTTAATAATTGCAGAGATTTGACTTTTAGTCCATTCTTCAATGTCATGTGCCTAGGTACATGGCTAAACTAAAAGTTTGGTAATTGGAAACATTTATATTTTGGTGTTATTTTTCTCTCAAACACCATCAAATGTTTGCTTCATATTTAGGTTGATTTTTACTGTTATAAAAAAAAAGACTGTACTCAAGTCAATAACTTATTCAAAAAGCAATTTTCAAGGATCAATTTCGATGATTTATTTGAAGAAAATCAATATAACTCTTATTCAATCCAGTAAAAAAAACTAGACAGATTATCTAAAAGTAAACAGGTATGTTTAAGGAATTTTTTTAGGGGCTGAATTAATAGCTAAACGTCAAACTAGAGCCATACAAGCGCTATAAGTTTTTGAGGGAGGGCATGAGGAGAATAGTGAATTTGAAAGAAATTGATATTTTTTAGGATTTTTCTTACTTTTAATAAAAGCACCAAAAAGTATTTTGAAAGCTATTTTTGAAGTAAGTAATCAACTTACACAAGAGTTACAAAAAAAAATTTTTTTTTTAACCCTTTCAGTCCCAAAAATTTACTACACTACAGAAAAGTCTGATATTCACAAAATAAGCTTAGTTTAGGTCAAAAATAAGAGTTCCATAAGAAAAAAAAATCATTTAAATTTTTTGAATGGTTTTTGAAATAATGCCAAAATTTTTTAACTGTAGAAAACAAAAAAATAAAATTAATATATTACCTAAAAACACTATGAGTTATATATTTTCAGGTGTCTGACCATATTATTAAAAAAATTTAGTTATAATTTTAACCGAAATAGTTTAAATTTCGTTTTAAATATGTTGAACCGAAGTGAACTTTTCAAAAATCAGGTGAAACGCTTATTAGCTATTTTCTAAATAGAAAAACAATAAGTTCTGACTTCTATTGAGATTAATGTAAAATATTGTCTGATAGAACAAAGTCTGAAAAATCGAATGATGTGTGTTTGGATGTCATAACGGGACATAAACAGTTGGGAAAAAATATCGAAAGTGATGATTCCAAATGGCATCACTGGGACTGAAAGGGTTAGGTGGGATTGCCCCCTAAACTGCAAAAAATAGCTTTGTATTTTGTGTGTATGTTCCTACCCTTTTAAAAGTCTCCATCAATAAGTATTTATGACCAACCCGAGGCAAACAGGGGCATAAACTTCCAACAATTGTAGAAGTGGCGAAAAATTGGCCTCTCGTCTACCAAGATAAGGCAACGACGGATAAAGTGTTTGGCGAATTTGTTTTTTTGGCGAGAAAAATAAATTGCTTTTCCTGTTCGAGCTTAAAGAGGGCATTGACAAGGTTTTATAGCAAGCTGACAGAGCGGCCAAACTGTAAAAGAGAGGCAATGGGTTTTCATATTCATGATAGAGAGGTTTGTTTTTGTGATGCAATATATAGTACACAAATAGTAGTTGGTAGGTTGGTAATACATATATTTTCAGGCTCGTGTGCTTGCTCAGAGAGCCGCTTATGAACCTTCGTCAAATAAGACAGTCACAACACACACTCACATGCACACATATACGTGACAGATGCTGCCATCTATCACGCGCCGTCTCCACAATTCGAAATGCCCCTGAAGGGGAGGGAAGTAGTCTCCAGGAGCCTGTACCCGTGGGAAACTGCGCAGTGACCACCCACAGGACTTTCGGACAAAACAGATTTAACGAGCACGTACTCCGCATATACTCGATGAGTTTTCGGCTACCAGGACTCGATCGCAAGACCTTCCGATCCGTAGATCGCGACACTGACCACAGGGCGCCTCACAGCACTCACAAATAGTAGTTGAACCTATTTGATGTGCGTTACAAATTATATAAGTCTAAAAAAGTATTTAAATATTAGATTTTGAACGCATTGTATATTTATTTCAAACGCAAAGAAATATGACAGAAAGCAAAAATAACTCAGAGCAATATAAAATCTCCTTTTTAAACCATAAAATAAAACACTTTCAAGTAATTGCACTTTTTAAAAAACTTTTTCCCATGGCTAGAATTAAATTATTCATAAATGTAAAATAAAAGAAATAGGAGAAACAATACTTTATCTATTTCAAAATCTATAGCTTGTTCTTCTCTTAAACAATTACTTGGAAATATGAAAATATTCGATATAATTTGAAAGCATAAGAAAACTCTTGTTTGTATCTAAGAATAATACATCAATTAATCTTATCCATAAACGAAAAAATGTATGCAAAAATGCAAGTAAATTATAGATATTTTTTTTTTGAAATTTTGCCAGATAACTTCCGGCTGAACATTCTTTTTCTCACTAAGCTGCATACACATAATAGTAGAAAGACCTTCACTTTTATTTGCACACATGCAACTACCTAATTTGAAGATCACAAACAGAACTGTGGCTTCTATTCAAGTTTAAAATGAATAGAGAAGTTTTGTCACTGTCTTTTTTTTTTTTTTTTAGTAAGCGTAAGGTGACAGCTGTATTGAAAAATTAAATTAATATTACGATATTTCCATGTCATGCGTGTTAACGTATACAAAGAAGGTACATTAATTATAAATAAACTAATTAGTTAAAAACTCAAACTAATTTACGATATTTCCACGTCATGTGTGTTAACATATACAAAGAATATATATTAAACATAAATAAACTAATTAATTAGTTCCGCCTAACTATTTATTATCAAAAAAATTTCTTTAGGGCATTTTATTATGTAGTAATCATTTTCTATTAAATTTTGAATGTACATATGATTTCGTTATTAAATAATGATCAACAAAATTAAATTATATAATTAAAAGAAAACCCGATGGATATGTGATGTCACTTATAAGAATAACATGAAATTTTGAAACGCTAATTTTTATCATTATTTTGACTATGCATTTAATTTATATTTGAAAACATTAATGAATATGTGGTATTATACAATTTTTTAATTAAATTGTCTATTAAATTACATTGTCGTAATGTTTCTCAAAATAACATTACGTGAAAAATTCTAGAAACAGAGTTCACAACTTTTTTTTTTAAATCCAAGCTGAACTGTTTGCAAAACTCCTTAATTCTTTTAGCAAACAACAATAGTCTAAAACATTAATGACATCGTGACATTAAAACTGTTACTACTAAAATATACCATTTAGAAAATTCCATTATAATCTTAATTGAATAAATACTGCATCTAACGTTTTTAAAGCCATCAAGACCTATCTTCTCCAAGCTCATTCTACAAAGACTCCAATTAGGGCACAGGAAATTAAACTCTGTCTCTCAGCAGACGATCTACTCTAATTTAATTGCATTTGAATTGCATGACATCGTAGTGACATCATTCGAAGGAATTTCGAAATATTTGTTGCGATTTCCGTTTTAAATTAAATTGTCTTCCTTGACAGCATCTTATTGAGATGTCAACTCAGGCGTGGAATCAAACATGATGTCCATTTTCGTCGTTTGAATAGATTCCTAGTTGCGTTGTTACTCTGCGATATTAGAGACAGAACAAGCAGTTTAGTTTGACAGAACTCTAACTAGGGTCACATGGGGGAATTATGGATCACTCTCTTTCCGGGGTAAATAATGATCACTAAGTTTTAAGGATTAAAAATGGTTTTTAGAAGAAAAAAAAATTATGCCAAGTCATCCTTATACATTCTATTTTCTTATATCTAGTTCAAAAACAATGTAACTCTGCAGCAAAAAATAGAAAAAAAATACTTTTTACACTACTATAAAAACATCTTCAAAAAAGATTGTCTTTGAAAAACATGAATTTTTTTAAGATTCATACTGGAGAAACATATTTGAACTAACTATTTTGCTGGTGCTATTTTTCAATAGGAAAAGGTCTAAGGTTTTCAATCCGATAAAAAAAAATTCATAATAATTTTTTTAATGATTTTAAAGGTATATCGATTTATCCCCCAGTTTACTGGGGTAATTCTGGATCACTGGGGTAATTCTGGATCAGTGATATTTTTTAATTTTTCATGTGTTTTTAGCTAAGTGGTATATGTCATTTTGAAGCATAAAATCAGATTAAGCTGCATTCCAACTTTCATTAAAAAATTCAAATTAGAAGTTTATTTAAAATTTAAATAACAAAAAATTTAATCTACATTGAAATAGCATGAAAATTCTATTTTTATTCAATATTTTCACTGTTGCCATTGCGTTAAACTTATTAGAAACTATATTTAAACTAAAAACTTCTGAAATAATATTTATTTGTGCGATATAATTCAGTTTGGATTGCTGTAATAGAGTCCATTGAATTTTTTTTTTTGTCAAAATAGAGTTCTTTTGATGGTTCATTATACATGTATGAGGAAAGATGCATAGAGAATTCTAACTTGGCGTAAAAAATATGCCAAGTTTCGTTTTCATTACTTTAATGTGCTAAAACAATATTTTTATGTTCTAAAAAATGATAATTTGAAGTATTAATTTACTTTTAATATGCATTTGTATAAAAAAAAGGGGGTGATCCATAATTACCCCATGTGTGATCCATAATTGCCCAAACCCGGGGTAATTCCTGATCACTCAATAATTAAAATAAAACTAATAATAATTAAGTTTTAGGTAAAGTTATTATTTAAATAAATTCTAAATTATTTAAGCTTACTCCATGCAAAATTAAATCTTTCTATCTTTCATACTTTAGAAAAAAATAGGATGTTGTGATTTTTTGATCCATAATTCCCCCATATGACCCTATATATAACTACTTTACTACATTTTTTTACATGCTTCCACTTTTCACATGCGTACAATTGTGCAGCTAGCTATTTTTGTAATTTGTTGGTACTTAAGCTTATTTTTTATAATTTGAAGTTTTTTCTAAGGTTATAATTTAGATTAAGAAAATGAATGAATTGTTCTGAAGGTAATCTAACTTTGTCATGTTGTCGTGCCCTGGACTTTCTCGCTATTGGGAGGCTTTATTAGGTATTGACATCATGGAGTTTTCCGTTCCGTCTATCAGTCAACCACTTCCGAATTCCGCTCTAACCCTCCGATTTTTAAAATTATTTTTTTATTAGAAATATACATAACATCAGATACTTATATTTTATGCTTTTTGTCCGCTGGTCTGTACGATTTTCTGTCCATTAAAGGCCTGTTCACTGGTCAGTTACCCGCCGATTTTAAAAATTCAAATTTTAGTTAGGTCTTTGATACGTCATATCTTTCTATCTTTTAAATTCATTGTTCGTCTATCTTCTCAACCCAGTTTTTCCATCCCTTTTTTTTCGGGGGGGGGGGGTCATTTTTACTTGTGATCTAACCGTCGCATTAAAAAAAGTAGTTTTGTTAGTAAAATATGACGTCTGGCACATATATTTTATACCTTGCTATCGTATGTCTGTCTATCTGCATTAGAAAATATATATATTATATATATTAAAATAACAATGAAAGTAAGATATTCTACTTCAGTCAGATCTTTTCTTAACCCACATGTAAGTTACATCATTGTCAAACAATAAAGTGAAAAGAAAGAGCTTACAAATTCTAGAAAGATTTTTCTTTCGTTAGCGCAATTCTTCGATTCTGTAAACCTTTTGGGGATATTCTATTCTTTAATTGGGTTTATCGACGCGTAAGTTTATTCTTTGTATTCCAACATTGTCCTTTTTAGAAAACAAGGTGGCTTATTTGAAAGTTTTCGATCAATTTTGGAAAATAAAAATTGACTGAGAATACATACATAAACTAGCAAATCTCTTAAGCAATGTAACCATAGCCAAATAGTTTTAAATAAAATAATTCAAACATCTTTTGATAAAGTTAAGTTTTATTATATTTATATTATAAAATTGTTTTTGTAAATATATAAAACCAAATAAGTGAAAAAAGTGTTTTTAATATTTTATGACATTCAGATATTGCATGTAAGCTTTTTTACACTTAAATGATACTGAATTTCAAATTTCAAAGCAAATAAAAAAATAATTATTTTTGTTCAATATTTCGATGATTTAAACCAGAATGGTAATAAAGTGAGTTTGGATTTTTAAAATGTTAAGATTTAATTTACACTGTTAAAAATGTGTGTAAGGAAGTTGCAACGGTGGTGTGGTTATGTTTTGGTATTCGGTTGAAGGATTTCTAGGAATTTTGTTTCCAAATCACAGCTGCGTGGTGAAATATTTTACCATATTTTCGGTATTTGGTTGAAACATTTTTCAAATTTTTAAAGTTTTTAATGCGATAGTAAAAGGCTTATTGAAATATAGGTTTTAAAAATGGCGCATGGGAAACAATGAATTATTTATGACAGAAAATAATGCTATTAGAGGTATTCTTGTTATAAAATTAGAGCTATGGAAACCCGATTAAAAAAGAATACATGATTCCGGTTCCTTGTACAAACCAATAATAAATAAAAACATTATTAATTTCGTCATTTTAACATATGAATAAGCTATGTATATATTACAATCCAAAGCAATAGGAACATTACGTTGATAATGAAAAAAATATATACACTCTAAAAAAAAATGCTCAAAAACGACAAAATTTTCCCTAATTTTGACGATTCCGTTTACTGGCAAATGCTCCATATTTTTTGTATTCGCAAAGGGAGGAAATTTGAATCGTCATTTTTATGAGGATTTGAATGTCGTCTAATATAAAGAAATATTTCGTCACTTTTGAGCATGTGAGTACAACAGTGAGATTAAGTTTCCTCAAAATCAAGATACAGAATCGTCAAAGATCGTAAAAGTGAGGATTCGCGTTTTCTCAAATGTCACGTGATAGTTTGACGAAACAATCCTCAAAATTAGCGAATTGAGGCTTGAGGATTCATGAATTGTCAAAAATGAAAGTGTTATTTCTGAGAGTACAATCATACATCGACAATCCTAATATTATTGTTATAAAACCAAAATGGAACACTAACCCTTATAACTCTTCTACAAAACCAAACAAAGAATCCCCAAATATTTGTTCCTTTTCTCCCAACTTCAAAATCCCAATAAACGGACACGGATCCAATCTCATTCGAATCAATTGGAGCCAATAAAAACAATCCGAACTGCTTCTAAAACTCACTTCAAATTCAAATCACTCGCAAGTGAAACTCAAACAAACAAAACATTGAAGTGCTTCTCCACTCTGCGACCCGATGATTAAAAACGGAAAGTTGGTGTGAAACTAAATGCAGCGAAGAGACGCCATAATGCTTCGAAAATTGGTTTAAAACTCTCAGACTCCGATTGGGTTTTATGAGGTTCACAACGGGATAGTTTTGGCGTTTTATGAGTTTTCCCTACTGAGGTTCAGGTGCCTTAGAATTGCAAGGGCTCCATTGTTGGGTTTTAATTTTAGGGCATAAAATGTAATGACTTGCATTTTCGAGATTGTTCTGCTTAAAAGTTTATGGTTGGAGTTTACTGGATTAAAAGTGTACTTGTGATCCAAATGAAGAGAAATTCTATGTTCAGAACACTTTCTTTTTTTTATTGCAATAATATTTGGCACAACATAGGTTTTAAAATAAATTATCACTAGTTTAATAATGGGATTCGATACATAAGTAAATGTAAGCAAAAAAAATAAATTGACTTCATTAAAACTCAGTAAAAATAGCTGTAACTTTACTCCATAAAACTGAATGAAAGTATCCAGGTTTATTGTGAGATTACAGTTTTATGAAGTAACGACCACAAAATTCGAGTAAACTCACACTAAATGCACTCTCAAAAATGAATGCTCAAAATCGAAGAAATTTTTCTTAATTTTGAAGATCCGTTTACTGGCAAATGCTCCGAGTTTTCCTTTCCTCAAAGTGAGGAAATTGGAATCGTCATTTTTATGAGGATTTGAATGTCGTCTAATCTAAAAAAAAATATTTCGTCACTTTTGAGCATGTGAGTACAACAATGAGATTCAGTTTCCTCAAAATCAAGATACAGAATCGTCAAATCAACACTCTTAAAACAAAAGAGTGAAATCCACTCCAGTTGGAGAAGTGCATTTTCGACACCGTAAAGGCATGCATATATACTCAGACTGAGTTAAAATCACTCGTTTGGAGTGATCCTGTCGGAGGTTTAACACACAAAGGATCCACTCCAAAAGGAGAAGTGCATTTTCCAGTCTGGAGGAGTGAAATCCACTCAGACTGAGTTAAATTAGGAGTGTTTGTTTTAAGAGTGAAGATCGTAAAAGTGAGGATTCGCGTTTTCTCAAAAGTCACGTGATAGTTTGACGAAACAATCCTCAAAATTAACGAAATGAGGCTTAAGGATTCATGAATCGTCAAAAATGAAAGTTTTATTTCTGAGAGTGTGGAATTCAACTTTAAACTTACTTCCAGGCTGTCGTGTAACGTTACTATAATGCTAGATATAGAAATACCTGGATACTGCTTCAGGTTTCATGGAGTTATGTTGCACCAAATTTTTATAGTCAAGTTATTATAATCCTCTGAGTTATACTTTATACTTTGATAAGATATATTAAGTATCAGGTATAGTATATATGTTACAAGGCATATATTAAGTAAAGTATATATTTTACATATTTGTTAAGTATAGCATATTTATTAAGTATATACACTCTTAAAACAAAAGAATGAAACCCACTCCTATAGGAGAAGTGCATTTTCGACATTGGAAAGGAGTAAAAATTGATTCCTAAATCACTCGTAATCGCCCTAAATCGCTCCCCCAATCGCCTTAAAATTGATTTGTGTCAAGGTTGTTGGATATTTAACTAATTAAAAGAGTGAAATCCACTCCTATTGGGGAAGTGCATTTTCGACACCGAAGTGAGTGAAACTTAACTCAGACTGAGTTAAAATCGCTCATTTGTTTTAAGAGTGGATGTTATAAGGTATTAACGATATAACGGTTTTATGGTTAGGTTATATTCTTTGCGCAACATTGACCTCCGTTGGCGTTGGTTTTAAAATTCATCACTATAAAAAATGCTTAGCCTGGAGATATTTAGGTAAAACAAAACTGTTCATAAGCTTTCCAAATATGCAAGAAACACGCACATTGCATTTAAAAAGCTATTTTTGGTTTAAAAATCTATTTTCTAATCTATCGCTTTCATATAAAAAAATTATTTTATAATACAAAAATTTGGGGATTTTATAAATGTATAATTTGAATATATATGAAAATAAAGTAACTTAGTTTTACTTTTTATAAAAACTTTCACAAATTAAACCTGGAAAAATGTTTCAAATATTCTTATTATTTTTATGAAATAAATATGCAAAAGCCACTGTAAAAAAAAATTATAAAAAAAAAACAAGTGAAAGAACTAAAAATGTGTCACATTTATATTTTTTCTTTCTCGTAACTTTTTATGTTTGCTTTTACCAGAATAAATTTATGAAAAAAAATTTGAGATAAGAAAATGGGAACCTCAGCTCTTAAATTACGACGTTAAGTTTAATCTAGAAAATAATTCAAATAAAAATTTCTTAATTAGTTTCTTACTTATTTATAGCTTCCTTATTTTCTTGTGATGTGCAACGGAAAAGGCGTAATACGTTATCTCGCTCTTTTTACTTTTACGACACTTTTTCAGAATTTTTTATTGAGAAATAAATTGTCGTTTTTTATTTTATATAGAAATGACGATTTAAATTATGCTAAAATGCATATATTTTTTCAGATTTAAAATATAACGGCATTTATATACATATTTTGTACATTTAGTTCATTTTCTGCAAAAACTTCATGTTCCAACTTTTGCAGAAACGAATTGGTAAAAATATTACTACAACTTTGTCTTCCCAAAATTTTGGTATGAAACTAAAAAAAATATTTTGAGTGATAATTAATCAAGTTTTTAAATAATCTATATTTTAGTTAGAATATTTTATTTCGTAGCAACCATAAGCAAACTAAATATATAGAAAGGCATGCAACATTTTGAAAACTCATTTCGAAGAATTTAATTGTAATTATGTCCTTGTAAATATGATTGATAAATACAAAAATACAAAATGACGACCAATAGCCGGCCAAAAGTCAAGAAAGATCTTCTATTTCACTGACTACTAACTAGTTTCCGGTGAAAGTATATAATTTTTTTAAATCATTGAACCCCTTATAATAGATTTAAAATGAGGTGCTGTTCTACTTATTGTTTAAATTATTATAAAATTATGTTTTCTTACCGACTGTGTAAAGTATGATTTGTTCACTTTAAGTCCGAGCATGTGTTAAAAATTCTAATTCGTGTAATAGGCCAATATTAAAGGGATGTTCTACTACAAACATAGAGTGCTTGCTGGAATAAAAAGGCTTTGAACGCGTTTGTTTCATTGTTATCATCCCTCAATTTTGTTTATTGTTATCCTTTTATTTTGTTATTGTTATCATCCTTTTATTTTATTCATTGTTATCATCCTTCTATTAGTAACACTACACTGTAAATAATTTTGGTGTATCTTCACGCCAAAAATGGTGGCAACAAAGTAGCCACCAGAAGTGGTGTAAGGAAACACCACCAGTAAATCGGTGTAATGAAACACCGATAACTGACTGGTGTGTAGAAGCACCACATTTGGTGGCTACTCTGTTGCCACCATTTTTGGTGTGATGAAACGCCACCATTGATTTGGTGTACTTAAACACCTAACGACCTAACAGGGTGTTCTGGTACTAATTTCAGAATCAAAAGGATAAAATGGTTAAATTTAAAAAAAAATATTGGTGTAAACTGATTTCTTACAAATCCTGAACAACGGACATTTTGTAATGTTAAAAATAGCTTATTTTGTAACTTGAGTTGATTTGCGACTTGGGTTGAACTCAACGAGGATACCTTTATCCATGCTACAAAAGATAAAATGAAAATGTACACGTGTTATACAAAAACTTAACTCAAACAAAATTAATGTTTAGGAATATTTAACGTAAATTAAAGATATCACAGATATTGTTTAATTTGTTACTCAACTATCTATATAGCTATAAAATTGTGCAATTAAACACGGTTTAACTATTTTATAGAAAATAATTTTTTTTTATTTTTATAGTACAGTAAAATAGAATAAAAAATTTTCAAACAAAACGTAAACAAAATATCAATTATGAAAGATGCAATGATGATTTCATAATAGAAAAGTTAATCACTGAAATAATTCAGATATCAATAAGCTAAATGACTTATGGGAAAATACTGTAATTATACCTTTCATTTCAATATCTTTTAATCATATATACTAGCGCACAAAGATATAAACATAACCCTAATTTTCTCGTTTTAGCCAGAATCGCTAATACTGTAGTTTTAGTGAAATTATTCAGTAGTAATTCAGTTATCTATATAAAGAATAAATATAATTGTTACGCTTACTTTGCATTTTCGGCAAATACAAACACACGATTTACCATCATCAAAATCAAACTCATGCTGTTGTTTAGGGCTAACTGAATGCAAACACACATACAATCATTTAAAAGTAATAACTGCACGCTGAAATAAGTTTTCTATCCAGCAATTTTTAAAATAAGACTCAAACCATGCACATCACGAATAAATTATCAAAACACAGCTCTAATTTTCCCGTTACAACCAAAGAATTGCTAGATTGGCTCGATCTGTAACACCAAATTTGGTGTTTCGTTTTCAAAATGTCGTCGAAAGGCTACATTCTTGGTGTATGTTAGCACCAATTTTGTCTTAAGTTTAAATAAAAACCATTTTGAGTGAATGATAACACCTATGTTGGTGCTGACACCACAAGTCGTGTATATTTACACCATATATAGCATTTCATAAACCCAAAACAAGTGTAATAATACTCCCTTGTTTTTACAGTGTACGTACTTTCCTTAATATTTTAAACTTAAATCAATTTTTAAGTGTTTTTATTATAACTCTTAAGCAATACAACTCCTTTACAAAGATACTATGTATTCTAAATTACACATTTTTAACAAATTCAATATGAAACCCAACAAAACACAGTGCAATTGGTTAATGATTAAGTTTAATTTTCGTGACAAAGACGTCCTTTCTTTTCTTAACAGATATTTGTATAATAATCAAATATTTCCTTTGCAGATTGTACCAGAAAAGTAATTAAGAGTTACAAGAAATCTCGATGTCTTATGCAGCTGTGCCTATACTTGACGCTCTATTTGTCACAGAAATAACGAGTTCTCTCTCTCTCCTTTTTATCAATGAATCCATTCTGTTTTCGTGATACTCCACTAATCAAACAAAATAATCCTTTTACTGAAATGGCGATTTATTTTCTATTGTATGCTATAAAGTTTGTTATAAAATTTATGTAATCGTGCATTGTTGGAAAGTTTCGCATGTGAATATACAAAATATATATTAGGTTTTAATTAGTCGATCTCAGAAAAGCATACTCAGAAATTTAATAAATCATGCTTTAAAATGTAGTCAAGAGAACATTATTTTTACAATAGAGTTATCAATGAGTGGAAGGATTTACCAGATTTTGTTGCATATTCAAAGACTAACTAAATTAAAGAATCACAACTGTTATTAGAGACATTTAAAATTGTAACACGGACTGGTTAATTATTATATGAGCAGACTTTTCCATACAGGGAATAAAATAAAGGCTTCAAATTCCAATCGATTCAACCGAAAAATAGTATATTTTGACAATAAGTCCCTGTTCCATGCGGAAAGAGCAGAAAGTGTCTCTTTTTTTTTTAAAAAAAAAAGTATTGTTCAAAATGATGCAATAATCTTATACTATAATACGAGGAATTGGACCCAAATCGAAAATCGCCTAAGAATTAATAAACTCCGGTAAACTTAGGGGTCTGGGGTTTTTGGCCACGAAGAATCGATTGGCACAGGTTTTGAAGCGCTACGGTCAAGCAGTTCGGAGTTACAGATAGGATATTTTCAAACTTCATTAGTTCGCCATAATGGCTACTTTCGTGATGCCATCTGCTAAAGCTATAAGCCTCTGCTTAAGCTATAAATGTTTAGTTAAGATTTTAATTTTTCAAATTTAAATAAATTCAACCTTGCTTTAAACTTTATTGAGTTTTACAGAAATGGTAACATGAATATTTTTTTAGTTCCAATCAGCGGACGATTTTAGTTATATTCTGTTCATTGGCGATTTTTGGCGATCTTGAAAATTTAACATATGGTTGCTATACCTATCGAGTTGAATGAAGTATGAAATGGAATGTTTACCACATTTCGACATTTTCGTTGCTTTTCAGCGAAACGCCAATTATCAATTACATTTCATGATTTCATTTCCTATGACTTTTAAAACTTTACCTTTGTATAGAATAGTTCCCTTTCCAAACTCTAACTATACTATAATACGAGGAATTGGTGCCAAGTCGAAAATCGCCCCAGAATTAATAAACTCCGGTAAACTTGGGGGTCTGGGGGTTTTGGCCACGACGAATTGATTGGCACAGGTTTTGAAGCGCTACGATCAAGCAGTTCGGAGTTACAGATAGGATATTTTCAAACTTCATTAGTTCGCCATAATGGCTACTTTCGTGATGCCATCTGCTAAGGCTATAAGCCTCTGCTTAAGCTATAAATGTTTAGTTAAGATTTTAATTTTTCAAATTTAAATAAATTCAACCTTGCTTTAAACTTTATTGAGTTTTACAGAAATGGTAACATGAATATTTTTTTAGTTCCAATCAGCAGACGATTTCAGTTCTATTCTGTTCATTGGCGATTTTTGGCGATCTTGAAAATTTAACGTATGGTTGCTATACCTATCGAGTTGAATGAAGTATGAAATGGAATGTTTACCACATTTCGACATTTTTGTTGCTTTTCAACAAAACGCCAATTATCAATTACATTTCATTTCCTATGACTTTCAAAACTTTACCTTTGTATAGAATAGTTCCCTTTCCAAACTCTAACTTTGTTTACAATGGTGCACTTTAACTAATGTGACCAGACGTCCCGCTTTTGGCTGGACAGTCCCGCTTTTTTGTAAAAGTCCCGCAAAGTCCCGAAAAACGAGGAAATTGTAAATAAAATAGACTTTTTTTTTTATGAATAATCTTTGTAAAACGCTATGACGTCTTTAGAAATTGTTAAATGAAGCTAAAGTCATCAACAAATTGGTGGAGTATGGTTTCTGTTTGCCTGGAGCCACTGCTGCTGTTGAACGCGCCTTAATTATCTTTCTTATACCAAGTGTGTCATTGTGTGAAGGGACTACTGTGCTTAAAAAAATACAAAAATACTTAAAAAATACACCGGGGGGTGGGTGGGGGTGATGGATTTTGGATTTTGAAAATCTGGTCACATTAACTTTAACCGGTTATCTTTTCACCAATGGTTTCACAAATTTTCTTATGGTATGATTGTTTTGATAAATCACAATTGAAAATTTAAATCTTCGAGTTAGCTTCGATACCTATTTTCTCCGAGCAGAGCTCGGTCACCCGCTGGTGTTTAAAATATTGGGACTAGAAAAAAGTTGTTAAAATGATTAAAACACTTCAAAAATTGCTTTCAATTTCAACGTGCACCGAAACTTAAGTACCTAAAGTCAATTTAATCCGAGTACCTAGCCATTAGGGTGGGCCGAAATAAACTTTTTATTTTATTTTGGATCGCTATAGTGCGGAAAAGTTGCCATTGGTGAATACATGAAAAATGCACTAATTATTTTTTTTATTACTTTATCTTCCGTTCGCGCAATGCCATCAAAGTTGGAACAAATTGTCAAAAAACGAAATTTTTTATGATTTTTTTGAAGCACGATATGTGTTTTTAGTTGCGCTCCTATTCATCAATTAACTACTACCAGTACATAATATCAAAATATATGCACTAATCATACATTTGTGTCAAATCTTCCGACCACGCAACATAGTACACAATGAGGAACATTCTCTGTTTTTGCAAAATTGACAGATCTGACACAAATGTATAATAAGTGCATATATATATATATATATATATATATATATATATATATATATATATATATATATATATATATATATATATATATATATATATATTGATTTTATGTACTTTTAGTAGTTAATTCATGATATAGGAACGCAACTAAAAACATCTATCGTGTACAAAAAAAAATATAAAAAATTTCGTTTTCTGACAATTTTTTCCAACTTAGATGGCATTGCGCGAACGGAAGATAAAGTAATAAAAAAATAATAATTAGTGCTTTTTTCATGTATTCACCAATGGCAACTTTTCCGCACTATAGTTATTCGAAATAAAATAAAAAGTTTTTTCCGACCCACCCTACTAGCCATACGAGGGTACAAGAAGAAGAGGGAGACCAGCTACGAGGTGGTTGGACAGTGTTGAGAGGGACCTGAAAGTGATAGGAATAACCAGATGGAGAAATCTGGCAGCAAGTCGCCCTGTCTGGAGAAAGCAGACTGAGAAAGCCTTGGGCTGCACCAGGCTGTAGTGCTGTTAAAGAAGATGAAGACCTAACCATACATCCCCTTTATCATTTTCTATGTCCTCCAAGATATAAAAAACTGAAACATTTTTCTTTATAGCGGCTCTTCTTTTTAGAAACTATAGTTATTGAACAAAACCTCTAGTTCCGATTATTTTGCCAATCGCTTAAAAAAATCTACATTTTATTGGCAAATTGATTTTGAGTTTGATGGATCGAAAAAAAAAGGTTTGTTTTTGTTCTTGGTTGAATGAGCATCGCACTAGAACTATCTGATTTTTTTTTGTTTCAAAACAAGAAGAAATAAAGTGCTTCTAAATCAGGCTTGATATACAAATTCGAAATGAAGCAGCGATTCTTCTATCTCAGTAAAAAAATATTATAGTACTACTTCGTGTGACAAAAGTAGAAACGAACATCACATGTTCAAAACTGGCAAGTGGTTACAGAACATACCAAAATGAAAACACTGCTCTTTCCATTTACTGCCTTAACTATTCCCTAAGAAATAAGGCCAACCATTTCTCACGTTTTTCCAATGCGGGCATGACAGCCAGAGCTTCTTCGCAGGAAAAAGAACAAATATAAATCCAATAAGATCCCCTCCCATGCAGGTTGTTGTTCTGTAACCCTACTTTTCACGTACTTCTACGGCCCAGTCATCCATTTCGACGTGGTGACTAATGTTGTTATGTTGGTTGGGTTAGTGTTTAGTTCTTGTAGTATATAAGGGTTGAGGCCTGGATGAATAAATATTATTGTAAAATGTCATTGTTAAAAAGAATTCAATAAAATTTTTTAAAATATAGTGACCAGAATATAGCTGTTAAAATGATTTAAGGTATACGTACACCTTTTACAATTTTTTTTAAAATGTTCATTGAAATTTTTTAAAATTTATACCATAGATGAAGTACACATAGGCTAACTATTATATGTAATTTTTTTTCAAAAAAAGTAATTAACATAATTATTAATTAATAATTAGTATGGTAATTAGACAATTTTTTGACAATGATCCTGCTAATTCAATTTGACTTAAAACGATATTTTCTTTTGGAAACTGTTTATTACACCCTTTTTAATGTTGTGAACCTCTAGATAGTTCTTAGTTAAACTAGAATTTATTTAAAAAAATGTTTTTTGTGATTCCGAAAAAAAAGTGATTTTTTTAAAGAAATAATTAAGTTAAATGCTTTTAAAAGTATTTCTTTCAAAGATACAAATACGATGGAGGGTCATCACATGCTCTATATAATACAGATCTCATAACTGAAAACAGATAAAAGAATATTTAATAGAACTCAAGATATCCTTGTCAAGATGAAGCAATACATGCAAATAAACACATTCCTCAGAAAATCAATTTGAAGTTACTAGAACACCCTAGATTTAATTAGATATGCTTCGACAAAAAAATCATAAGTCAAAAACTTAGCTATGGATTTTAATAATATTGGTATCATCAGAAAGCTAGTTAAACAGAGCATATTATAAATAAATAAAACAAAATCGAATGTTTAAGTCGTTTTTCACTTTCTGTAAGGTGTACGTATTAACACTTTACAGAAAGTAGGTTACTTAAGGTAACCTTAAACACTGAAAAATTGTTTTCAATGCAACGTGCACCAAAACGTAAGCAGCTAACGCCCATTTCATCCGAGTACCTAGTCATACATTCCCTCTATCATTTTCTATGTCCTCCGAGAAATAAAAAACTAAAATACTTTTCTGTATTGCCTCTGATCTTTTTAAAAATTATCGTTCGATATTTTTGTTTTCCTAGAAATCTCTAAAAATTTACCAAGCGAGTTTGTTTTGGAGTTTTAAAAATAAACAAAAATTACGAAAGTGCGTAATTTTTGGTGGTTTGGTGAAGTGGTTTGGACCATTAAGCAAGCAATCTGCGCTGTAACGGGTACGTGTTCGATTCCCTCCTTCGTCCTGGGTGTATTTTCCTTTTTCTGTAAAAGTAAAATTGTTTCTGTGTTGTGTCTTACTTGACAAAGGCTTATAAAGCGGGTCTCTGATCAAGCACAAGCTGTAAAATATATGTATCCGTCCCTACCCCCAATGTAAGGGTTAACTTAAATGATAAGGATCCGATGGTAAAAGTTCTGATGTCATTACCCTATGCTGTGAATTTATATATAAAGTCAAATTTAATATGTGGTTTCAGCAAAAACATTTATTGCATTTACTGTTATTGGAATGTTTAGAAGCAATTTTAGTAAGCTGTTCATGCGACTCTGTAAGTCATGACAAGTAAAACACTGAAGTAAGAACAGTAAGAACTGAGTAAGTAAAACATCAATTTTCTGTAAAACAACTTTTACAAAGAGTTATAAAGTTTTTATTGTATTAATGTGAGAAATGAGCGAGAAATGCGCTATTATTTTGCAGAATTACTTACTGTGTACTAGCAACACTTGTCTTGGTATAAAATTGACATATAAAGACTTTTTTAATAATTCAAAATTCTTCATCTCAGTACACTCAGTACACTATTCAGTATTTGACACATAAAATATTTTTGAAATAATGTGCAAAAATCTATTAAAACCATTAAGTTGTTTTACTAGGGTTCTTTTTATAACACTTTTTTAATGTTCTTTGCGTGTTGCGCATAAATATTTTCAACTAACTTTTTCATTATAAAGGCAAAAAACAAAGAATGAACCCTATTTTTTCCAATGAAGCAGTGCTATTTACAATTGTACAAATTCCTTAGAGAAAAAGTAGCGATGCTTCTTACTTTGTTCATGTAAACTATTTATTCTTCTTGATTATAAAAAAGCAACTATTTTAAAGAATTCTTCAACTTCTGATGAAGCGCAAATATGCAAGAAATTATTTGAAAAATTTGTAATTCGGTACAATTTGCAAAAAGACTAATGATGGAATAAATTCTGCGCTGAATGCTCGCTTTAGACTTTTCTACGTTGATTTATATTCTCCTTTAAAAAGACAGAAATTTATTCCGCTTCGAGATTTTGGAACGTTTATACTTGAACAAACTTGAAACTTCAAAAAGTCGATTGCAGTTGAATATGAAATTTTGTGTAAGCAATAGTTGTTCAAAAACTAGGAGGAAACTATTGGTATATCGATTATTTTGGATTTTTCAACTATAGTTGTTTCAATTTTAATTTCACAATGCATAAAAATGTTATTTATTTGCGTTTTTCGGTTAGTTAGGTTAAAATGTTGATTTATTATTCCATTCAGTCAATCTAAAGAATAAAACACTCAGATCGTAAAATCATATCATCCAATCAATCATAACTGTAGTGATTTCTATATAATTTCAAATTTGTGGCTTAAAACGTAATGCTACAAATTTACTAAATCCAATCATATTTCAATAAACTTATATATTGTGTGCATATTTCTTAATTTTTTATATATTATATGAGAGTTACTTAAGACTAATAATAGGAAATCTTTATGGAAATCTGTAACAAAATATTTTCATTATTTTCCATGTTAAAATTTGCTTTTGAAATATTAATTATACTATAAAGCAAAAACATAAAAATCTATCAGATTATATGGTAAAATAGTTATCTTTATTCATTTTGATATTAAAAAAATATTTTTTAGAAAAAAAGTTTTTAACATGCTTATCCTCTTTCTTGAAAATCCTCAAAATCCCTATTTGGACACATAAGCTAATCCTTTTTACTAAGATTAGATTTTTAAAAAATTGTATTTAAGACACATATAAATTTCAAATAGGTTTTCTTAATTTCAATGTTTCTGAAAATATCACCAAACAAATAACAGCAAATAAAAAATTATCTAATTTTTATAAATTTATAAATAACATCGATTTTTGATCCTAAAATGCATCCTTGTTTCTAAAAATAATAAAATCTTTCCTATAAAATCACAAATCCTATATCACTATACACACAGTACCACATTAACCCTATCACATAAAAACCAAAACCATTCCAAATTCCGAAACCAAGTATAAACTAAAACATGAACATCTTCTTATGATTAATGTAAAAAGTTTCCAACAAAGTCGTATTTCCAACTGCTTTAAATCCATTCATCATATCGAGCCACATTCAATTCCTTTGGCACTCACGTTTCCTCCACCATTTCCTATTCCTCCAACCCTTTCCTTCCGTTTTTGCACCATTTTTCCATGAGGTTGCGTATCCATTCACACACGTTTATGAAGAAAAATGTGTCTTTGCATGGCCAAGGTCCAGGGTGCATTTGTGGAACAGCATTCTTTTTAAAGAACGTTGGTCCTATGCTTCTGTCTTACACTATTTTACTACGAACAGGTTTTTATAAACTATTTTTTTCAAAGAAATACTATTTAATTTAGAATCTGTATACTTTTGCAAAACTATTTAAAATTTTACCATTTCCATTAACCATTTTTCATGAAGTTACGTAAGAAACTTTGGTTCCAAGTTTCTATTTTATAAGGAATAATTTTACCACGAACCGATTTTTTACGAGCTAACTTTCGGTCAGTGAAGTACTACTTCAGCTAGTATTTGTTTACTTTAGCGAACTTTTGAATAATTATACTAAGATATCATAGCTTTCCCTTAACCCTTTCCTTCCGTTTTTGCACCATTTTCCATGAGGTTGCGTATCCATTCACACACGCTTATGAAGAAAAATGTGTCTTTGCATGGCCAAGGTCCAGGGTGCATTTGTGGAATAGCATTCTTTTTAAAGATCGTTGGTCTTATGTTTATGCTTTACTCTATTTTAATACGAAGTTTTTACCTACTAATTTTTTTCAGTGAAATACTACTTAATTCAGAATCTGTATACTTTTGCAAAACTATTTATAAATTTTGTTATTTCCATTGCACCATTTTCCATGAGGTTGCTTAAGAAACTTTGGTTCTATGTTTCTATTTTATACGGAATCATTTTACCACGAACCGTTTTTTAAGAGCTAACTTTCGTTCTGTGAAAAACTACTTAAGCTAGTATTTCTTTACTTTAGCGAGCTTTTGAAAAATTATACTAAAATATTATAGCTTTCCCTTAACCCTTTCTTTAAGTTCTTGCACCATTTTCCATGAGGTTGCGTATCCATTCACACACACTTATGAAGAAATATGTGTCTTTGCGCGGCCAAGGTCCAGGGTGCATTTGTGGAATAGCATTCTTTTTAAAGGAACGTTGGTCCTATGTTTCTGTTTTACACTATTTTACTAAAAAAAATTGCAAGCCTTTCACCAAAGGCAGGTTTTTACCAACTAACTTTTTTCAGTGAAATACCTGGTTTGGTTTTAATTATCGTCGCACTAGAGCTACACGAGGGCTATTGGCGACGGTCGTCGTATTTTCGAACGACAGTTAAGTGACGAGCCGACACCTGAATAGGCATCCAACGCAACAGTTAAGGGCAACATCGTACACTCTTAAAACAAAGAGTGAAATCCACTCCAGTAGGAGAAGTGTATTTTCGACAAAAGGAGTGAATATTAACTCAGACTGATTTAAAATCACTCGTTCGTTTTAAGAGCGTATGCAGCGTTAGGTCTTTGAAGGATATTTAACGTGCACTCCCTTATACGGAGTATTATTCGTCGGACATTTTTGACCGCACGGGCCGTTTATAGGTCGGCAGGTACTTTGGCAATGCCCGGACCCGAACAAGGGACCTTTCGCAAGCTAGGCCAGTGCCTAACCAACTGATCTCCCCAGCCCTTCAGTGAAATACTATTTAATTTTCTTCATTTTCAGCAGGTTTCTTCTTTTTCAAAACAACGACACTGGAAACAGTGGCATCAAACTTTCCACAAACATACACTTTTGAGGAGAATTTCTCTGCCTTGTAAGTTGAGTAGTCCATGGAATATCGTAAATTGAAATAATACAAGTTGAGTTTATACCCAAAGAGACGACTTTTGAATAGTTTAGTAAGTCTTAAAAAGGCTAGTTAATTTTATTTTAAATGAAATATGATTTGTAATAAATTATTACTAAATAACTAAATAGGTTTTTCTGTATTAAAGAAAATAATTTGTTTTTCAATGAATTTATTTTAAAGCTTATTAATTTCTAATTAAAAATTGGCACCTGGATTTGTCATATATATCAAGCAAATTCCATGATTAAAAACAAAATTTAACTTATAAAATATATCATTTTTTAAATTTTTACAGATTCCTATTTAGAAGATTTAAGTTAAGATTATGATAAATTTATTAAAGATAAATCTTTTTTTATTGTTTGCAGAATCTTAAAAGACGAAGGTATAAAAAAATATCTTAAGCCACAACTGTTCGACATATCAAAAAGAACTTTAAAAATAGATCATCTCTTTTGTAACTAATTCCCTTTTTTAATTAAATTTCCCCTTTTTACAGAAATTTCCCCTTTTTTTAATCCCTTTTAAACATAACTCAGAATACCAAGTAATTTCATTCGTGATAAATAGAAGTGACACGGATACCTTTATTCAAATACAAATTTAAGTAGTAATCCTTAAAATGTGAGAAACCTAATTTAAAGATTTAATCAAGCAATGGAAAACGTAAAAAAAATGCATTATTTTTTCGATTAGTTCCTGGTACGATTTTAAGAAAGATCTAAGCCGTAACGGTTAATTCAATTTATATTTCCATTTAAGGTGATTGATTTTTTCCTCCAGTTTTAAGTGTGATTATCAAGATTTTTTACTCAAATAGATAAAGAAAAATACACGATAAATGTTGTGTAACCTTAAAAATAAGCATTTAGTAAGCAAGTTTTTTTATTATATTTCACATTAAACTTTAATTAAATTACTTAAGAACAGCTTTTAGATAAATAAAAATGTAAAAAAAGTAAGCAACTTTTTATCTATGCTTTTCTATGTTTGTGTTTTTATGCATGATTTTTATATATTTAATTTAACTCATCAATTCCAAATCCATAATGACAAAAATTAAACAAAATATTTTTATTTTCTGACGCTCACAAGAAATCTTATAGTGATATCAGTTACTAATACATAAGAAAAGCAATTTACAAAAAATTCTTCTAAGCCTGTGTTACGCATATTTATATTTCAAAATTCATGAAAAATAGTTTGCAAGGAAATTTATAATACTTGGCCTCGCTACAAACTGGTAACTACGAAATTAAAGAAATAAAATAATACGCTTTTATTAATATCTACAAAAGATTCTGTTGAAATGATTTGTTATATTTACAGTTTTGCGATATATATATTTTTATGCAGAATAAATATATATATATTTTTAAAATTAAACATGAAAAAAGCATAAATTGAAAACACGGTGATATAAAGAAACTGACGAGCTTTACTTAAGTCGTGACATAATGTTGTTGCGTTGATTTTTTCTGCTTTTTATTAGTTAATTCGAAATTAAAGCGCCTCTAATTACGAAAGTTATCGGCTTAATTAACAAGTTTCACCAAGATTGGGTAAAAGCAAAAAGTTATCTATAAATTATGTCTTCCCCTTTTTCCCCTTTTTTATTTATGTAGGCATTACAGTGGAAAAATAATTATCACGCAAACAATTGATTAAAAATATTTTTAAAAAAAACAAAGATAAATATTTGTAAAACTATTTTTATTCCGAAGCAAATAATTTTCCGTGAAATTATTTTTAAGCATGATTTCATAGAAAGCATAATTTTGGCTATGCCTATTGGTTTGAAAAGCTATAAATTTGTCTTTTCTAGTGTTTTTAGTTATGAACAAGTGTTTTTGGCTATGAACGGTGAAGTAATTTCATTATAAAACGATAATCTCTCAATAACAAGATTTAAAAGAATAAAAAAATAATTTTAGAAAAATAAATTACTTGTCTCCCATTAATGTTCATATTCTTAAACGTTGTTACGCTCAAAATCGTGAGGGGAATAAGTATATATTTTTATTTCCAAATGGAAAACTAAATACAATTACGTTGAACTTACGATTACAAAGTATAAAAAAATAAATTATTTTTGTCACGCGATATTCATATTCCAGAACTTTGCTTATATTTCCATACAATTCGTCAGTAAGTTCTAAAACATATTTCAATTTAAAAATGGAAACTTAAATACAATTACTTTTTATCCGACCCTCATTCATAAAATGATATCTAGTTACAAATGGATTTGCTGTACACATATTCAAAGTTCTCACTCTGAATACAAAATACAAAAGATCTGTGTCATCGATTACTTTTAGAATTGAAGAGCTTAGTGGAAGAACATACTAAGTGACAAAAGAGTGAAAACGAAAAAATGAGCTTTTAAAGTTTTTCATTTGCACTTAGCTACTTTGAAAAAGGCATCTGCAAAAGATAAACAAGAATTTCTAAAATAGCTTAAATAGCCTACTTTCCTGTCACTTAAATACTCATTGAAATTCTTATCGTTGAAAAAGTAGGTTTGTAACTGTAGACGATATCATCGACAACCGTTATGGTAATAGTAATGGAAATGTAATAGTTTCCAGCTGCCTATTTCTAGTCTCCTTTCAGAGCCTTAACACAGCCAATAACGCCTCGTAATTTAGAACCCTGGTCAAGTGACGAGTTCGACACCCGATTGGGCAACCAACGGAACTTCAAGCGACATCGTACGCTGACGCCGTCGAGACTTTGGACTCCACAGATTTAACGAGCACGTCTGTCCCAGTGCACTCGGGCCCATCCGTCACGAGTTGGATTTTCAAATCTTTACCAGTGCAGATATCCGATTTATAGGATGACTGGCAGTAAAGTGGGATTCACACCCCCGCACTCATGAGAAGGTTGAATCCTGAGACTGATGCCTTAACCACTCGGCCACGGACGGGCCAACAACCGTTTCTACACAATAATTAAAAAAAATAAAAGACATCTTCAAACACAACATCCAGCTATAATATAAGCTTCTAGAAAACCCAAATAAATTATTTTTATTAATTTTCAAGCGCTGCGTACATTGTCGCCCTTAACGGTTGTGTGGGTGCCTATTCAGGTGTCGGCTCGTCACTTGACCGTGGTTAAATACGACGCCCCGTCACCAATAAACCCTCGTGTAGCTCTAGTGCGAAGATAATTCATATCTAACCTAACCCTAATTTTATTTTGCAAAAATTTATCTTCTACTTGGTTTAATTTTAGTTCGTAGAACAATTAAACGTCTATTTATAAAAAAAAAAAACATGAAGCTCTCCAAACTGCTCTAAAAAAGTAAGCTAAAACTATGCTGAACTTAAAGTTTATGAAAAGGGGGAAGAGTGTTTTTATCTGTTAACCCTTTCTCTACGAAGGATTTTTGCTTCCTCGTAATATTTGATGGGAATAACATTATTGAATCCTTAGTTGTTCGGGAGGTTTGGGGCGCTTCAGTAAGGAAAGGGTTAAGGAAGGAATAAATAACATGTTCATTGACATAAAAATCTAAAATTTTAATAAATGTCACTTAGCACGTTCTTCCACCAAGCTCTTCAATTGAAGAAAAAACTCGAAACAGTAACCATGAAGAAAATATAAATCATGTGCTTTCTTCTCCTTTTGCATCTCTCGCGAGAAATTTATTTGTTTTAAAAAAGGGAAACTTTCTTTCTGAATACAAAGTCAAGTTGAGTAGTTTCTCCTACCATTTTAGCAAAATATTAAAGTCTCGTTTGCTATTTCTGCACAAATACATTTTGCTCCACTGTCGTTACATTCTTTTTCGGTGGCATAAATTGGATTTTGGGAAGAAAACCTTAAAGTTGTATTGTTTATGTCGGGGAATGGTGTAGGGGTATTCTAATTCGAATTCAGCTGGCTGAAAATCTTATAAGCAAGAAAAATTGGTTAGACGATACTCCAATACTTCATTTCTTGCATTTTCTTAAGGAAGTATAAAATATCACAATTCAAACAACAATATTTTTGTAAAAAATGCTGCAAAAAATAACTACATAATAATTATTTTAAAGCAGAAAACAGAGGTTTGTAAATAAGTTTAAAACTAATATACTCTGAAGAAATTTAATTCTAAAAAAGTCTTTATTTTTGAGATTCATAGTTTTTAATGTAATAACGGAAATACATTAAAAATGCTACCCCCTAGTTATATTTTAAGATAAAACATTTACCAAATTACACATTCCTTTTACCTTTCCGTACATCAAGATAAAATAATTATGTGTTCAGTTGATATTTTTAAAGCAAATAGTTAATTCAAACCACAATGCTGTTGAATATTTTAATTATATTAGACGCTGCTTTACATTTAAAAAAAAATGCAACATTTTTATTTATCAAATCCAAGTTTTATAATTTTTTTTGTTTACTTTTAACTGTTATTTTTATAAAGGGATGAAATAATTTGTGCTAATTATTTATTTCAAGCAAACAGTTCTCTCAAAAATGCAGTTATTAATTTTTGAACTAATGGGGTTGTTAAAGATGACGTACTTTTCAGTTTTTCTTCTTGCTCTTCGTTATCTCAGGGGTTGTTTCAAATTCACTCAGTCAAACAGTTGATATGTAGTATTTAGGATAGTTTAAAACTAGTGTAAATTTTATATTTGAAAATTATTTAGTATTGAGATAAATTTATTCCACAGGTTACTATACTATAAGTAACTGAACATTAAAAAATTGCAATACGAGAGGAAACACAGCGAAACAAACAATAAGAGAAAAAACTAAAGCAATCGGTATGAAACTATACATATGATCCCAAAATTATTTAACAATTCCAAAAAAAATTATATTAAATTGAAAGAAATGAATGACAATTTAATATTAAATGAAAATAATTAGATCCAAATTATTTTCAATTAATATTATTAATTAATATTATAAATTATTTTCAATTAAAAATTCTCATCAAAACAAATATAATTACAGGATGCCTAAAAATGAAAACAATACCGCTTGAACTGTTGCCACTCACAACGTGAAACATTCCCATTAAGAGAAACTAATCATCGCCTCAGTTACAAAATTTCGAAAATCTTTAAGCGAATTTTTCCTTAAGTATATCTTCTCTCTTCCATTCAATATACTTCTTCAAAAGACTTTCTTCTTTGTATATTTAAGAAAATACAAAATTTATTTCATATCATAAATTCCTCTTTCTAAAATTGAAACCAAACAAAAAAAATATCTATAGCGTCATTTATTTTTTAAAAAGTTAGAACAAAACACTCAAGCAGAAATCGTTTGCAGAAAAAAATATCGGCATAATAATGCTAAAAGATGCAAAATCTGCTGAATAAATTTAGGGTTTGGAGCTAAGTGTCGTCACAGAAGGCCGTATCAATAAAAAAGAGTACCGAACGAGCTAGTTTCTGGAGGAAAGTGCAGTGGCCCACGGAAGAATTTATTACTAAACGATACAAAAGCCTCTGAACCGTTTTAAAAACTCGAGTGGAGGTTTAGGCTGGAACTATAAAGTTTATTTTGCCGTGATGGTAGCGTTCACAGTGAAGAAATAATTTAAGTATAGATTTTTTTTAAATACACATTTTTTACTTTTTATTTGAACATAATAAAGTGCCTTAAAACAAATATTTTGTGTTCTTTATTTAAATTGTAGTCTATTAATCTGTACCTTCAGGAGTAAAGGGAAAATATCAATTACAACCAACTTTGTAGTGTGTTTCCATAAAATATTTTCTTATGTCTACGACGGCACTATTTTAAATTTTTATAAAACCAAAAGTTCGTAATATAAGGAATAGGATATAGTGCAAACTTTTCAAGAAAAGCTTTCGAAGATATAGTAAATGATTGTCTATGTAATTATAATTGATGAATTTGCTCCTGATTTTTTTTTTATTTAAATGTTATAAAATATTTTTTGTGAAAAGAAATTTAGAATTATATTTTCTATTGCACTATAATCAGTTTTGTAAAAGATTCTTTCTGGAAGCACTAATAATAGAAGTAGATAATAACTTGTAAATAAATCGTCTTACTGTCGCCAATAGCATATAGCATTAGTCCATTGACAAGAAGGGAAGAAGTAGAAATGTCGTTACAGTCATAGGATTCAGGCAAAAAAGTATTTTTACATGCAATTTTGTATCAATTAACACCAAAAGTAACATTCTGAGGTTGAACTTCAAAAAAGCAATAATTTTATTCTAATATTAAAAATAAAATATGCCTTCATAAAGTTTATACGGGGAGAAAATTTACTTTATATTCTTAAAAATATTTATTTCAAACAAATAAATGCACTTAACTCAACTATTTCGAACCATCTACTTTTGAAAAACAAAAACTATGGCTAAGTTCCAAAAACATGAAGCATGACCACTAATGGCTGACAGAGAAGCTCGCCGTATTCCAATGAGTATCAACAGTCAGTCGTTCTCTTTTGTTCTCATAAACAATTCAAGCTAGCGCATGCAACAGAAAACTATCCAGAGGATCATGAAATATTCAGGAAAGAGGAATTGTTCTCACCTTTTTAGAAGCCGTTGAAAGGAGGTAATTAATGGAAGGTATTGTTTTCTAACCGTTTCATTTGTTCTCGAATCGTTCAAAGCAGTGTTTTGGAAGATCTGTTGTCTGTTGTAGTTGAGAATAAGTTTCTCCGTGGTTGTTGTTTTTTGGAAAGAAAGTTTCTGTTGATGTATTACTGGGTTTGAGAATGGAATCTAAATTAGTGATAGAGAATTTAGTTTATTTGGTTTTAATGGTTACATTGATGTTTCGCCGCAAGTCTTCGACATAAGGCCCGTTTACATGAGCCATCGAATCCATGGACTAAATAGCAAACTCAGCAATTTTTCTCTCTTGGGGATTTTCGCCCATGGCCGAATCGGAATTGCAGGTTTATTTGGAGGGTTTTGCAAACCCTCTAATCAAGAAGGGTTTGAAGTTTCCTCCATGGATTCGGCAATCCCATGAACTCCAACTTCAATCAACTTCGTAACCGACTCAGCGATTGTCGCAAATTGATTGCGGCTTTGATGGCTAAACACACCATAGTCCTTTCAATGTCCATGTTGGATCGTATGTAAACCAAAACCCACGTGTAGTTGTCAAGAAATATGAGATGTCCCGCGCAGCGGCCCACCATACTTCATCAAAACTCCGATTCCCATGTAAACGAAGGGGGGTTGATTGCGGAGTTTGGGTTAGAAATCCTGCTCGACCACTTTTTCCCCAAAGGTATTCCGTGGATTTGATGGCTCATGTAAACGCGCCTATAGAGGATAGCGCGTCTGAATGCCTACAAGAGGCCCGCGGGTTCGAATCTCGGTTGGTAAGAGCCTTCATGTTTGTCTTGAGAATAACGTGTTCTTGTCTATGTGTTTGTCTTCTTCCTTCTTTGTGTAAAAAGAAATCCAACCTCTTTGGTGGCTCTGGAAACCATCTTCCATGGGACATCCACGGACATGACAACAACATTGGTATTTCTTTTATTTGCAATAAATGTATTGAAGTGAAAATGTGAAGAATTCCCGGAACAAAAACTACCGGACCTTGGTACAATGCCGTATTTTACCTAAGTGGTCTCCTTAATTTTTAGTTTTAAATATTTCCCTATGTTTATAATTTTAAGTATATTAAATACTTCCAATAGGAAGTGTTGTTTACCCTTTATCCAAAAATTTGTCAAGAAAAAATGCAAATAATACTTAAATTAAGATTTCACGCATGTATAAAATTCCACTAATTTGTTTTATTCGTTCATTTTATGAATGAATATGAAAATTCAAATATTGAATTAAAAATTGGCAAATTGATATACATGAAAATCAATTTTAAATATTTAAATACCATAAAAACAAAAACTTTCATTACGATTTAAAATAAAATTTTCACATCCTAAATAAGTAATTGTGTGATACATCTTAAGCAAAGCTATTCCATTTTAAATTAATAATGCTATAGAAAAAAACCACATTTATTCGAGCTCTATTCTTAAGTTTCAAGGGAAAAATTGATGCCAAATTAATTTTGAAAAAGCTATCACTTGTTACTTCATCGGACTTTTCAACACTAGTGACAACGAAACTCCAAAGCAAAAAGATTAATACGAACGGTAGATAGTTATTCTCTTTCTCCATCTTCAAAGTCTCTTTCACAACATCTGTTTCTGAGATTCTCTCTTTTAAAACCCCTCTTAAAAATGAGAATTTTCCGGGAAACCGAAAGATGTGGGTTTGAGAACCTATATCGTCAGCTGTTCCTGACTCTTTTAATGGTTGCTATGGAAGGGATGCAGTTTTTAACTTTGTTTAGACATTGTATATGGAATGAAAGGCTTAGTATAAAAGTTGAACGCTCTTAGTTATTTTTACGCGCAGGAAATGGAAAAAATTTTGTTCTTTTCAAAAGCATAATATAAAGTCGGCATTCATTTAAAGACATTTAAAAAAATGATCTATAAACCTTACCATAAGAATGAATAACTTTTTTTGGAACCTTGCCATTAGAATTGAAAGTAAAATGTCAGGCAACTATCTTCAGGCATTGATGCGGAAATTAAGAGGTAGGCTCCATATAGGCATGTTTCCAAAATATTGGTACCCTTTTATTTTATTTATTATTTCAGGCATTTTAACAGACGGTACTTGTTGACAAACATGTGTATTCAGAAATGCATTATCAACTAAAAAAAAAATCAGGGATAAAAAATGTTTTACTTTCCGAATGGCCTGAATTTTTTTTAATGCCTCACTGTGTTTCCTGTATAAAAGTTAACATTTTTGAAAATTAAATAATGTATTGTAATGTAATGGTTTCCAGCTGTCTATTTCCAGCCTCCATTAGGAGCCTTAACACAGCCAATAACGCGTCGTAATTTATAACCCTGGTAAGTGACGAGGTCGACACCTGAGCGTCCACCCAACGGAGCTTCGAGCAACATTGTATGCTGACGCCGTCGGGACTTTTTAGACTCCACAGATTTAACGAGCACATCGGTCCGTGTACTCGGGCCCATCCGTCACGAGTTGGATTTTCTACTCTTTCCCAGTAATGATATCCGAATTATATTATGTCTGACAGTAGGTGAGATTCGAACCCCCGCACTTCTGAGAAGTCTGGAGAGGGCCAATCTTAGCCAGTCTGCCCCTGACGAAGCATAATATTCGTGTTATCAAATGTAACAAAGTTCATTTCATTAAATACACAATAAAGATGTGCCGCTGCCTTCCTTGACCAGATCCGCCTGTGCTTCTCAGCATTGCACGGCTGCGCAATCTGGGGTGCCCGAACTCAAACCACTGGACCGCATGTACTTCTCTGGTATGTACGGCGCGCCATCCAGGGTGTCAACTTCGTCCAAAAGGACTGCTAATTAGTTTAGCAAGAATATGTCGGAGATTTCGTTAATTAGGAGACAGAGACATAACTGAAGATAGTTCGTTTAATTGAAGTTTAGGTGATAATTTTAAAGTTACAGACATTTATAGAATATTTATGTAAATCAAAAGGCCAACATGGCCACTCCACTACGTACACCAAACTCAACTATCTTTTTCAAGAGTTCGTCACTTTCTGACCAAGTACCAGGTACTCACCTCTTTTGTCCGTGTCGCGGGCCAAGTCTGGCGCGCGTATTGCCCGATTTGGCGACCGGATCTTACATACACTGTGTGCCTAATTAGAACCCAAGAAATCAAATATGGCGCGGTCGGGTAATGACGCTCGGATGGGCGGCATTACTCTCAACTGTTGGAAGAGTCGAGTTATAACTAATCAAAACTGTAAATAAATACTTTCATAAAAAAGTTGAATAAATCTGATATCTTTTCCATCTATATAATTATCTAATCCTAACTTCAATAAAGGTCCTAGTTCTTCAGTTGGAGTATCATTTTCTGAAACATCACCAATACCAGGCTCTCCAGAGCCACCAAAATTGCTGTGGAGATAGTTAAAGCATAAAACTATATTTGTAGCTATTTCAATTTGTAAAATTACTTTACTCAGTTGTAAACTATGTTGTATAAAGGAATTGAATAATAAGCACGTCGCAGTGAGCGACATTACCCAATACGTTCGGTTAATGGCACTCAATGTAATATTTTCTTGTTTTCAATTTTTCAGCACAAAAGTTATTGTTTTCATGTTCAACTACATGGTATTCTGTTTTATATTTAATCAGTTATAAATATCAATGAAAAAAAACCTAATTTAAGTGTCGTATTATGCTTGTGGCATTCACTTATCCTTAAGTGGGCGCAATTACCCTTCTCTCCACTACACGTAATGCGTGAACGGTGCCCATGGGCTTAGTATCTGCCTTTCAGGTTTGTGTGTAAAAAATTTTAAGATTTTTTTGTCTATGAACATATTACTAAAATCTTAAACGATGGCAAGTTTTCCTAAACCATAAGTTAAGTAAATTTTTTAAACTTTAAAAATACAGTTTTCAACACATGCGAGTACGAACTAAAAGCTTTAAAGCTAATTTTCTTGCTTTCTCTTTTTTGTCACTTAGTAATATAATCGTAAAAGTCTTATCGTAATTTAATCTTTAAAACACAATCTTAATGGCTTATTTTTAAAACAAACTTTATTCTTCGGATCTCTTAACTGAATACAACGTCTCACTTTTTCGAAATCCTACTACAATCATGCGATATCTCACGATCTTGCAGTCATCGAAATCTGAGGATGCCAGTAGCACCGTACTGCTACTTAGCTCTTCAATTATTCCCATATCTAACTTTATTTTTTTTTATTGTAAATCAAAATGTTCAAACTGTCCAAAAATAACGATACCGAAGCAGCTGATTAATTATAACATAGATAATTGATGTACCAAGAGGATCAAATAAATTTCGAAAGGTTTTTAAAAAAATCCAATAACTTTATCATAGTAAATATACAGAATGACTAGACATTTTCAAAACGCTATAAAAAATATCACGAATTAGAAGTAGTTAAATTTCAAGGGAATGTTATTTATTCTCTGAAAAACGAATAACGTAAAAAAAATTTTTAATAGTATATAAATATATGGTGCTGTAAGCATTGTAACTTATTAGTGATCTTGTGGCTCATTCCACGAAATTTCCTTAATATTCCTTAAAATGTAACATCATTCTCATCAGTTGTACTTTTTTATAGTGTTCAACAATGACAATGATAAAATTTTAACAATATATGTTTAAATCTTTTATTTTTTACCGAAGAGGAAAATTAAACAATGTAGCAACAATAGTAGCTAACAATGAAAATAAGCAACTTTTTCGAATTTTGTTCATTTCTTCTAAAACTCTTGAGTACTAAGCTGCTCAATTCATTTTTTCCAGTAAAATAGCAATTGCCCGTAAAATAATAATTGCACATGATTATGTGTTATTAAAAAGGGCTGATTGAGCTGCATTTTACTCATGGCTACATTGGGTACGTATTTTTTCCTTTTACTTTTGAGTCTTGTCGCTTGAGATTAAACTAAAGAATCATGGCCGGATTTGGCGGCTTTTTGATAATGTCGCCAATTCAGGGAAATCATAACAAACTCCGGCACTTGCCGAGATGGTTGTCTTTTCGAAATTACCAAAAATAAAACCGAATTTCAAAATTGTCGACTTAAACATTGGAAAAGTTCATTAAATTGCAAACCAGATATAAAAAAAGTGGAGCTATAAAATGCCGTAGAATTGATTTAGAAAAGCAAACAATTATTTAAATTAATTAAGCATATAATTAATAAACGATAGGTGCAAGAAAAAGGCTGGAATAACTTATATGTATTTTAGATTTAAATAGATTAACAATTCGAAATTGTCAAAGTAATTGCTAATTTCGCCAAAGGTGGCCATAATACCAATTTTTCGGGGTTTTACAGAAGTAGCGTAAAATTGCCGGCCGCGATTCGTTAGTTTAATCGATCTTGAAACATGTAAGCAATACTCTTATTGGGATAGCTATGAGTGTGTTAATAAAAGAAATATAAACTTGACATAAACCTGTGTAAGTATTGTGCCTGATTATAAGTAGAGTCAAACTCGGATGCAACGACAGCACTTTTACAATGCTTTAAAGGTTCGGTCCTTGAATTGTCCATAGACCTTAACTTTATATCTTGTTTATAACGACAATTTTCAATTATTTCCTCGGTTATTACTCTTTAAATATTAGTTTATATGTGACATCCAAAATACCTTCTTAAAGAAAAAACCGTTTCACGATTTAAATTTAATTTAATTTTTACCAAGTGATTTGAAAAGTCGCCAAATTTGAAAATATTTTCCAGTTTAAAGAATTAATGGCTGGAGATGGAGAAATTAAGCTACCAATATACTTACAGCACATGAACTTAAAATTTCTTCAATAGAAGTCCCATTAAAACTTATAAATAACGTGAGTATATAATATGTACTTTACAGGATTTACTACACTTAATATATTAAGAAATCGCGGTCCCTTGAATAACGGCTTATCCGGATTATATTGAACTATTTTATAACTGTGCCCTTAAAAGGGATACGGTACCCACAAAATTATTTTTAGGGAAAAAAACATGAAAAAACGTGAAAAATGTAGTGTTTTATATATGTTTACTCCAAATAAACATTTTACAGCAATAAAAACAAATACTATTTATTCTTTTTATAAATACAAATACTATTTATTTCATTTTTTTTTTATTAAAGCTAAAATTGTGAACTTTTTAAACGTTTTTCCTCTTTCATTATTGTGAATAACACCAATTCAACAACAGAGCAACGATACGCGATTCGGTCCATCGCGATCGGTAAGTCAATTTGCACTAACTAGTTCAAGTATTCAGTTAGGGAGGTCTGAAGAAAAGAACTAAGGGGAGATTTTTGGTTTTGTTCTTGTAGGATTCAAAGGATTAGGGCAGCGGAGGACATGAACTGACATTCACGAGCGGAGCCCCGATACGAATTTCGGTCTATCGATATCGGTAAGTCAATTTGCACTTACTAGTTCAAGTATTCTGTTAGAGAGGTCTGAGAAAAAGAACTAAGGGGAGATTTTTGGTTTTGTTCTTGAAGGATTTAAAGGAGTAGTGTAGCAGAGAACAGATGGAAACATATCAAGAGAGGATAACTTATACGAATTTCGGTTCCTCGAGATTGGTAGGTCAATTTGTACTTACTAGTTCAAGTATTCAGTTAGGGAGGTCTGAAGAAAAGAACTAAGGAGAGATTTTTCGTTTTGTTCTTATAAGATTTAAAGGAGTAGGGTAGCAGAGGACCAATGGAAACATTCAAACGAGGAGAACGATACGAAGTTCGGTCCATCGAGATCGGTAAGTCAATGTGCACTTACTAGTTCAAGTATTCAGGTAGGGAGGTCTGAAGAAAAGAACTAAATGGAGATATTTGGTTTGTTCTTGTAGGATTCAAAGGAGTAGGGGAGCGGAGAACAAATGGAAACATTCAAGAGAGGAGAACCGATACGCAATTAAGTCCATCGAGTTAGGTAAGTCGAATAAAAGTTTAAATTTGTTCTTTCTTGTTGATTTTTGATTTTGTTCTTGTAGGATTTAAAGGAGTGGTACACTGGAAGACAAATGGAAACATTCCATAGATGAGCCCCGATGCGCTATTCGGTCCATCCCGATTGGTAAGTCAATTTGCACTTACTAGTTCAAGTATTTAGGTAGGGAGGTCTGAAGAAAAGAACTAAGGGGAGATTTTTGGTTTTGTTCTTTGTAGGATTCAAAGGATCAGGGCAGCGGAGGACATGTACTGACATTCACGAGCAGAGCCCCGATACTAATTTCGGTCCATCGAGATCGGTAAGTCAGTGTGCACTTACTAGTTCAAGTATTCAGTTAGGGAGGTCTGAAGAAAAGAACTAAGGGGAGATTTTTGGTTTTGTTCTTTGTAGGATTCAAAGGATTAGGGCAGCGGAGGACATGTACTGACATTCACGAGGGAAGCCACGATACGAATTACGGTCCATCGAGATCGGTAAGTGAATTTGCACTTACTAGTTCAAGTATTCAGTTAGGGAGGTCTGAAGAAATAAACTAAGGGGAGATATTTGGTTTTGTTCTTGTAGGATTCAAAGGAGTAGGGAAGCGGAGAACAAATGGAAACATTCAAGAGAGGAGATACGATACGCAATTCAGTCCATCGAGTTCGGTAAGTCGAATCAAACTTTAATTTTGTTCTTTCTTGTTGATTTTTGATTTTGTTCTTGTAGGATTCAAAGGACTGGTACACTGGAAGACAAATGGAAACATTCCAGAGATGAGCCCCGATACGCTATTCGGTCCATCCCGATTGGTAAGTCAATTTGCACTTACTAGTTCAAGTATTTAGGTAGGGAGGTCTGAAGAAAAGAACTAAGGAGAGATTTTTCGTTTTGTTCTTGTAAGATTTAAAGGAGTAGGGTAGCAGAGGACCAATGGAAACATTCAAACGAGGAGAACGATACGAAGTTCGGTCCATCGAGATCGGTAAGTCAATGTGCACTTACTAGTTCAAGTATTCAGGTAGGGAGGTCTGAAGAAAAGAACTAAGGGGAGATATTTGGTTTGTTCTTGTAGGATTCAAAGGAGTAGGGGAGCGGAGAACAAATGGAAACATTCAAGAGAGGAGAACCGATACGCAATTAAGTCCATCGAGTTAGGTAAGTCGAATAAAAATTTAAATTTGTTCTTTCTTGTTGATTTTTGATTTTGTTCTTGTAGGATTTAAAGGAGTGGTACACTGGAAGACAAATGGAAACATTCCATAGATGAGCCCCGATACGCTATTCGGTCCATCCCGATTGGTAAGTCAATTTGCACTTACTAGTTCAAGTATTTAGGTAGGGAGGTCTGAAGAAAAGAACTAAGGGGAGATTTTTGGTTTTGTTCTTTGTATGATTCAAAGGATCAGGGCAGCGGAGGACATGTACTGACATTCACGAGCAGAGCCCCGATACTAATTTCGGTCCATCGAGATCGGTAAGTCAGTGTGCACTTACTAGTTCAAGTATTCAGTTAGGGAGGTCTGAAGAAAAGAACTAAGGGGAGATTTTTGGTTTTGTTCTTTGTAGGATTCAAAGGATTAGGGCAGCGGAGGACATGTACTGACATTCACGAGGGAAGCCACGATACGAATTACGGTCCATCGAGATCGGTAAGTTAATTTGCACTTACTAGTTCAAGTATTCAGTTAATGAGGTCTGAAGAAATAAACTAAGGGGAGATATTTGGTTTTGTTCTTGTAGGATTCAAAGGAGTAGGGAAGCGGAGAACAAATGGAAACATTCAAGAGAGGAGATACGATACGCAATTCAGTCCATCGAGTTCAGTAAGTCGAATCAAACTTTAATTTTGTTCTTTCTTGTTGATTTTTGATTTTGTTCTTGTAGGATTCAAAGGACTGGTACACTGGAAGACAAATGGAAACATTCCAGAGATGAGCCCCGATACGCTATTCGGTCCATCCCGATTGGTAAGTCAATTTGCACTTACTAGTTCAAGTATTTAGGTAGGGAGGTCTGAAGAAAAGAACTAAGGGGAGATTTTTGGTTTTGTTCTTGTAGGATTCAAAGGAGTAGGGAAGCGGAAAACAAATGGAAATATTCAAGAGATGAGCCCCGATATGCTATTCGGTCCATCCAGATTGGTAAGTCAATTTGCACTTACTAGTTCAAGTATTTAGGTAGGGAGGTCTGAAGAAAAGAACTAAGGGGAGGTTTTTGGTTTTGTTCTTATAGGATGCAAAGGATTAGGGCAGCGGAGGACATGTACTGACATTCACGGGCGGAGCCCCGAAACGAATTTCGGTCCATTGTGATCGGTAAGTCAGTTTGCACTTACTAGTTCAAGTAATCAGTTAGGGAGGTCTGAAGAAAAGAACTAAGGGGAGATTTTTGGTTTTGTTCTTGTAGGATTCAAAAGATTAGGGCAGCGGAGGACATGTACTGACATTCACGAGCGGAGCCCCGAAACGAATTTCGGTTAATCGAGATCGGTAAGTCAATTTGCACTTACTAGTTCAAGTAATCAGTTAGGGAGGTCTGAAGAAAAGAACTAAGGGGAGATTTTTGGTTTTGTTCTTGTAGGATTCAAAAGATTAGGGCAGCGGAGGACATGTACTGACATTCACGAGCGGAGCCCCGAAACGAATTTCGGTCCATTGTGATCGGTAAGTCAGTTTGCACTTACTAGTTCAAGTAATCAGTTAGGGAGGTCTGAAGAAAAGAACTAAGGGGAGATTTTTGGTTTTGTTCTTGTAGGATTCAAAAGATTAGGGAAGCTGAGGACATGTACTGACATTCAAGAGCGGAGCCCCGAAACGAATTTCGGTCCATTGTGATCGGTAAGTCAGTTTGCACTTACTAGTTCAAGTAATCAGTTAGGGAGGTCTGAAGAAAAGAACTAAGGGGAGATTTTTGGTTTTGTTCTTGTAGGATTCAAAAGATTAGGGAAGCTGAGGACATGTACTGACATTCACGACGGAGCCCCGAAACGAATTTCTATCCATTGTGATCGGTAAGTCAGTTTGCACTTACTAGTTCAAGTAATCAGTTAGGGAGGTCTGAAGAAAAGAACTAAGGGGAGATTTTTGGTTTTGTTCTTGTAGGATTCAAAAGATTAGGGCAGCGGAGGACATGTACTGACATTCACGAGCGGAGCCCCGAAACGAATTTCGGTCCATTGTGATCGGTAAGTCAGTTTGCACTTACTAGTTCAAGTAATCAGTTAGGGAGGTCTGAAGAAAAGAACTAAGGGGAGATTTTTGGTTTTGTTCTTGTAGGATTCAAAAGATTAGGGCAGCGGAGGACATGTACTGACATTCACGAGCGGAGCCCCGAAACGAATTTCGGTCCATTGTGATCGGTAAGTCAGTTTGCACTTACTAGTTCAAGTAATCAGTTAGGGAGGTCTGAAGAAAAGAACTAAGGGGAGATTTTTGGTTTTGTTCTTGTAGGATTCAAAAGATTAGGGAAGCGGAGGACATGTACTGACATTCACGAGCGGAGCCCCGAAACGAATTTCGGTCCATTGTGATCGGTAAGTCAGTTTGCACTTACTAGTTCAAGTAATCAGTTAGGGAGGTCTGAAGAAAATAACTAAGGGAAGATTTTTGGTTTTGTTCTTGTAGGATTCAAAGGAGTAGGGAAGCGGAGAACAAATGGAAACATTCAAGAGAGGAGAACTTATACGAATTTCGGTTCCTCGAGATCGGTAAGTCAATTTGCACTTACTAGTTCAAGTATTTAGTTAGGGAGGTCTGAAGAAACGTACTAAGGGGAGATTTTTGGTTTTGTTCTTGTAGGATTCAAAGGATTAGGGCAGCGGAAAACAAATGAAAACTTTCAAGAGATGAGCCCCGATATGCTATTCGGTCCATCCAGATTGGTAAGTCAATTTGCACTTACTAGTTCCAGTATTTAGGTAGGGAGGTCTGAAGAAAAGAACTAAGGGGAGATTTTTGGTTTTTTTTCCTTGTAGGATTCAAAGGATTAGGGCAGCGGAGGACATGTACTGACATTCACGAGCGAAGCCCCGATACGAATTACGGTCCATCGAGATCGGTAAGTGAAATTGCACTTACTAGTTCAAGTATTCAGTTAGGGAGGTCTGAAGAAATGAACTAAGGGGAGATATTTGGTTTTGTCCTTGTAGGATTCAAAGGAGTAGGGAAGCGGAGCACAAATGGAAACATTCAAGAGAGGAGAACCAATACGCAATTCAGTCCATCGAGTTCGGTAAGTCGAATCAAACTTTAATTTTGTTCTTTCTTGTTGATTTTTTATTTTGTTCTTTTAGGATTCAAAGGAGTGGTACACTGGAAGACAAATGGAAACATTCCAGAGATGAGCCCCGATACGCTATTCGGTCCATCCCGATTGGTAAGTCAATTTGCACTTACAAGTTCAAGTATTTAGGTAGGGAGGTCTGAAGAAAAGAACTAAGGGGAGATTTTTGGTTTTGTTCTTGTAGGATTCAAAGGAGTAGGGAAGCGGAAAACAAATGGAAACATTCAAGAGATGAGCCCCGATATGCTATTCGGTCCATCCAGATTGGTAAGTCAATTTGCACTTACTAGTTCAAGTATTTAGGTAGGGTGGTCTGAAGAAAAGAACTGAGGGGAGATTTCTGGTTTTGTTCTTGTAGGATGCAAAGGATTAGGGCAGCGGAGGACATATACTGACATTCACGAGCGGAGCCCCGAAACGAATTTCGGTCCATTGTGATCGGTAAGTCAGTTTGCACTTACTAGTTCAAGTATTCAGTTAGGGAGGTCTGAAGAAAAGAACTAAGGGGAGATTTTTGGTTTTGTTCTTGTAGGATGCAAAGGATTAGGGCAGCGGAGGACATATACTGACATTCACGAGCGGAGCCCCGAAACGAATTTCGGTCCATTGTGATCGGTAAGTCAGTTTGCACTTACTAGTTCAAGTATTCAGTTAGGGAAGTCTGAAGAAAAGAACTAAGGGAAGATTTTTGGTTTTGCTCTTGTAGGATTCAAAGGAGTGGGGAAGCGGAGAACTAATGGAAACATTCAAGAGAGGAGAACTTATACGAATTTTGGTTAATCGAGATCGGTAAGTCAATTTGCACTTACTAGTTCAAGTATTTAGTTAGGGAGGTCTGAAGAAACGTACTAAGCGGAGATTTTTGGTTTTGTTCTTGTAGGATTCAAAGGATTAGGGCAGCGGAAAACAAATGAAAACTTTCAAGAGATGAGCCCCGATATGCTTTTCGGTCCATCCAGATTGGTAAGTCAATTTGCACTTACTAGTTCCAGTATTTAGGTAGGGAGGTCAGAAGAAAAGAACTAAGGGGAGATTTTTGGGTTTTTTTTCCTTGTAGGATTCAAAGGATTAGTGCAGCGGAGGACATGTACTGACATTCGCGAGCGAAGCCCCGATACGAATTACGGTCCATCGAGATCGGTAAGTGAATTTGCACTTACTAGTTCAAGTACTCAGTTAGGGAGGTCTGAAGAAAAGAACTAAGGGGAGATATTTGGTTTTGTTCTTGTAGGATTCAAAGGAGTAGGGAAGCGAAGAACAAATCGAAACATTCAAGAGAGGAGAACCGATACGCAATTCAGTCCATCGAGTTCGGTAAGTCGAATCAAAGTTTAATTTTGTTCTTTCTTGTTGATTTTTATTTTGTTCTTGTAGGATTCAAATTAGTGGTACACTGGAAGACAAATGGAAACATTCCAGAAATGAGCCCCGATACGCTATTCGGTCCATCCCGATCGGTAAGTCAATTTGCACTTACTAGTTCAAGTATTTAGGTAGGGAGGTGTGAAGAAAAGAACTAGGGGGAGATTTTGGGTTTTGTTCTTGTAGGATTCAAAGGAGTAGGGAAGCAGAGAACAAATGAAAACACTCAAGAGAGTTGAACTGATATGCTATTCGGTCCATCCAGATTGGTAAGTCAATTTGCACTTACTAGTTCAAGTATTTAGGTAGGGTGGTCTGAAGAAAAGAACTGAGGGGAGATTTCTGGTTTTGTTCTTGTAGGATGCAAAGGATTAGGGCAGCGGAGGACATATACTGACATTCACGAGCGGAGCCCCGAAACGAATTTCGGTCCATTGTGATCGGTAAGTCAGTTTGCACTTACTAGTTCAAGTATTCAGTTAGGGAGGTCTGAAGAAAAGAACTAAGGGGAGATTTTTGGTTTTGTTCTTGTAGGATGCAAAGGATTAGGGCAGCGGAGGACATATACTGACATTCACGAGCGGAGCCCCGAAACGAATTTCGGTCCATTGTGATCGGTAAGTCAGTTTGCACTTACTAGTTCAAGTATTCAGTTAGGGAGGTCTGAAGAAAAGAACTAAGGGAAGATTTTTGGTTTTGCTCTTGTAGGATTCAAAGGAGTGGGAAGCGGAGAACAAATGGAAACATTCAAGAGAGGAGAACTTATACGAATTTCGGTTAATCGAGATCGGTAAGTCAATTTGCACTTACTAGTTCAAGTATTTAGTTAGGGAGGTCTTAAGAAACGTACTAAGCGGAGATTTTTGGTTTTGTTCTTGTAGGATTCAAAGGATTAGGGCAGCGGAAAACAAATGAAAACTTTCAAGAGATGAGCCCCGATATGCTTTTCGGTCCATCCAGATTGGTAAGTCAATTTGCACTTACTAGTTCCAGTATTTAGGTAGGGAGGTCTGAAGAAAAGAGCTAAGGGGAGATTTTTTGTTTTTTTTTCCTTGTAGGATTCAAAGGATTAGTGCAGCGGAGGACATGTACTGACATTCACGAGCGAAGCCCCGATACGAATTACGGTCCATCGAGATCGGTAAGTGAATTTGCACTTACTAGTTCAAGTATTTAGGTAGGGAGGTCGAAGAAAAGAACTAAGGGGAGATATTTGGTTTTGTCCTTGTAGGATTCAAAGGAGTAGGGAAGCGGAGTACAAATGGAAACATTCAAGAGAGGAGAAGCGATACGCAATTCAGTCCATCGAGTTCGGTAAGTCGAATCAAAGTTTAATTTTGTTCTTTCTTGTTGATTTTTATTTTGTTCTTGTAGGATTCAAATTAGTGGTACACTGGAAGACAAATGGAAACATTCCAGAGATGAGCCCCGATACGCTATTCGGTACATCCCGATCGGTAAGTCAATTTGCACTTACTAGTTCAAGTATTTAGGTAGGGAGGTGTGAAGAAAAGAACTAAGGGGAGATTTTGGGTTTTGTTCTTGTAGGATTCAAAGGAGTAGGGAAGCAGAGAACAAATGAAAACATTCAAGAGAGTTGAACTGATACGAATTTCGGTCCATCGAGATCGGTAAGTCAGTTTGCACTTACTAATTCAAGTATTCAGTTAGGGAGGTCTGAAGAAAAGAACTAAGGGGAGATTTTGGGTTTTGTTCTTGTAAGATTCAAAGGAGTAGGGAAGCAGAGAACAAATGAAAACTTTCAAGAGATGAGCCCCGATATGCTATTCGGTTCATCCAGATTGGTAAGTCAATTTGCACTTACTAGTTCCAGTATTTAGGTAGGGAGGTGTGAAGAAAAGAACTAAGGGGAGATATTTGGTTTTGTTCTTGTAGGATTCAAAGGAGTAGGGAAGCGTAGAACAAATCGAAACATTCAAGAGAGGAGAACCGATACGCAATTCAGTCCATCGAGTTCGGTAAGTCGAATCAAAGTTTAATTTTGTTCTTTCTTGTTGATTTTTATTTTGTTCTTGTAGGATTCAAATTAGTGGTACACTGGAAGACAAATGGAAACATTCCAGAGATGAGCCCCGATACGCTATTCGGTCCATCCCGATCGGTAAGTCAATTTGCACTTACTAGTTCAAGTATTTAGGTAGGGAGGTCTGAAGAAAAGAACTAAGGGGAGATTTTGGGTTTTGTTCTTGTAGGATTCAAAGGAGTAGGGAAGCAGAGAACAAATGAAAACATTCAAGAGAGTTGAACTGATACGAATTTCGGTCCATCGAGATCGGTAAGTCAGTTTGCACTTACTAATTCAAGTATTCAGTTAGGGAGGTCTGAAGAAAAGAACTAAGGGGAGATTTTGGGTTTTGTTCTTGTAAGATTCAAAGGAGTAGGGAAGCAGAGAACAAATGAAAACACTCAAGAGAGTTGAACTGATATGAATTTCGGTCCATCGAGATCGGTAAGTCAGTTTGCACTTACTAGTTCAAGTATTCAGTTAGGGAGGTCTGAAGAAAAGAACTAAGGGGAGATTTTTGGTTTTATTCTTGTAGGATTCAAAGGATTAGGGCAGCGGAGTACATGTACTGACATTCACGAGCGGAGCCCCGAAACGAATTTCGGTCCATTGTGATCGGTAAGTCAGTATGCACTTACTAGTTCAAGTATTCAGTTAGGGAGGTCTGAAGAAAAGAACTAAGGGGAGATTTTGGGTTTTGTTCTTGTAGGATTCAAAAAAGTGGGGAAGCGGAGAACAAATGGAAACATTCAAGAGAGGAGAACTTATACGAATTTCGGTTCCTTGAGATCGGTAAGTCAATTTGCACTAACTAGTTCAAGTATTTAGGTAGGGAGGTCTGAAGAAAAAAACTAAGGGGAGATTTTTGGTTTTGTTCTTTGTAGGTTCTTTGTTCTTTGTCACTCGGCCACGGACGGGCCCTATATTAAATATTTGTTTAGGAAATAAGAACTAGGTTTACAGAACGAGCACACAAGCTGGAATATATATGTACCATACCATACCATATCATACTAGGTTTACATTTTTAAAGATAGATGTGTGTGATCTTAAAATCGATTCCAAGTGAAAAAAGTAAAATATCAATAATAAATTCATTATTAATAATTTTTTATATAAAAATTATGTTAAATTTTTTATTTTTATTGCTATAAATACAGGTTCATAAAATACAGAAAAGAATACGTCTAATGCTCATAAGTTCAATGTTTTAAAGAATATTAGTTTTTTAAGCTCTTGTTTGATGGCTTTTTCTGAAAATAAAATATTTGTCCAACGGTTACTTATTTTGTGAAAGGTAAAATTTGTCCAAAAAAATCAGCTATCAAAATTGGCTAATACTTCTTGAAATTTAAAAAAAAAATATATATCATGCTTATTTTTTTGTCCGCTCCCCCCAACTTATTTTGCAAAGATCAAAGTGTGAAATCTTTATTTCACAGAATGTCCGATAGCGCCAGGCTTATTGTTAATGTTACGTGTATGTTTAGAATAAAATTCCTTCCCCATTATGCAAGGTGCGGCCATTAATTTGAAGGACTCATTTAATAACTCATATAACAAAAGTTAAACACATAGCCATTTGATGATTCGAAGTAATCCCCAACAACCGTAATGCACTTCTGTGCTCGGCTGTACAAATTTCGGAAAGAAGTTTGTTAGTCCCCTTTTGGAATGCTCTTTAAGGGGTTATAGAACACAAAATCTTCAAAAAAATTAAAAAAAAATTATTATTATCATAAAAAATAAAACAAATATTTTAGAATAATTTAAAACAAAAATTTTATTTATGTCTGCAGTAGAATGTGAGACGTGTAGTTTTTTGTGTCATGACATCTGTGTTGGCCAACCACGTTTATAAGCTTTGCTTCTTCGTAATATTAGATAGGAATAACGTTATCGAATCCTTAGTTGTTCGGTTGGTTTGGAGCGCTTCAGTAAGGAAAGTGATAAACTTCAAAGCTGTTTTTCTCCTTGATCGTGTTTTCGATGATTTTTTTACTTTAAATTGATATAACTCAAAATCTACTGCCCATAGAGTGTCAAAATTTTCCACTCATATTTTTCAAACATATATCTTTAATTTGTCTTTAGGGATTAGTTGTAAATAGTTTATTTTTTTATTTATTAATTTTTATAAAAAAAAGTGAACCTGTGAAATTATTAAAAAAAACTTCAATAATTTTTAAAAAAAAAAAACTATGGCAAATATGAAAAATCGATAAAGACAGTTTGTTAAATACATTTTTCTGTTTATAAAAATGCTAAATATTTGTTTGCCAATAAATAAGTTTTTGACTTATAACAAAAATAAGAGACATCACTTTTTGACACATTTTATTTTTTTAAAAAAATAAATAATGATAATTTAAAACCTTTGACTATCTAAAAGTGTAAGTATATTTAGTATACATTTATGGGAAAAAAATTATATTGATGTCTGCAATATTAAAAAAAAAGTTAAAAGTGTCCCATACCCCCTTAACCCTTTCACTTCTAAAACGGCCCAGGCAGCCGTACAACTAAGGATTCGATAATGATATTATGATTAACGCATATAATGATATTCCTAACGCGGAAACAAAAATCCTGCTTAGCGAAAGTGTTAATAGTGACGTTATACAGTTTTTTACGTGTATTCGACATCTTGAAATCGCGTTCCCTTAAACGAATTTTTCGTATTAGAAAACAGGAGAAAGTGTGCGGGTGCTTGGTCTGGAATATTATTTGAGAAAAAGTCGCAATTTTATCAGAATGAAAAGTTTATTTTTGTTAAATTGTATTAAGATCATTCTGTACGTAAGTATTACCTTACAAGAGTCTCTAACTGACGGACCAATCGTGCTTTTCCCCATGCCTTTTTACTATTTGTTTTTACCCAAGTTAGATTGGCACGGAGTGTAGGAGGAAGAAATTCAAGATGAATGAGTCCATGGCTACAGAAGAAATCGATTAACATCACCTTAATTTTGGGCTATTCAAATAGATCAATAACTTATACTATAACTGTACGAGCCTTATTTTGCATTTGACTTAACATTGCTCATTATTCTATTTCATGTCTAGGCAAAGTGCATAATCCCTGTAGAAATTCATTAACATTTTGACATAATCAGGAATACGTGGAGTTACAGATTTTCTTCTTTTACAGTAGAAGATATAACATAAAAACATACTGCAACTACTCGGAAATTCGACCTGTAACGAACACTTGTATTGCTCTATGAAGAGGGCGCCACCCTTTCGGCATCAACGTTTTGTCCAATTGGTGTGTGCGTCACTAGAGAGGAAGATACTTTTGGGTGGTTAATATCGCCTTACCTTATTCTATGTTATCCAATTCGGAGTTCAGCCCAAAGGTTGTGTCTTTCTCTGTGTTCTATTTTGTGATGTTGTGCTGTGGGACTTTTTATAAATAAAACTATTTGTCCCCGAAATTAGTATCTTTACTACAGTATTTAAATCTCGCCTCACAGCCTTTCACAGATCGATTTTAAGAACAACTTTCAGACTCCTGTAAAGAGCAAGAAGTATAAAACGACAGGTTGAAGTTTATAAAAATCTCCTGTCTAAGGTTGAGTAATGCGATTACCAATAACAAATTCCATTATCTTGGCCTCTGAAAGTTTGGGAAATGAAGTTGCCTCATCAATAACGACACAGATGTTGAGTTTCTTCAAAAAGACATCTCCCCTAAAAATAAATCTCTACAAGTTTCGAAAATAGTTATTCTGAGTAATCTATTTTAAAGTGAAACTTGCGTGAAGATAAGAATGTGGCATTTAGTATTATTTAGTATTAATTTGAAGTTTTAGAATTTTGTTCGAGTTTAAGAAATTCAAATTGTAATTTAAGAATATTCCGTAAATCTAGTCACTGAGTTGAAAGACTCACCAAAATGTATAATAATACTATTTCTGCAATCATACCAATAAAGGAGTCATAAACTACAGAAAAAAATTGTTTTGTATTTATTTTTTTTTCTTTTGCACTTATTAATTTAATTAAGAAAAATGACGAAAAATAAAAAAATTTGACAAAATTTTAACAATTTGATGTTAAATTTAATTTTCTTTGTTTAGTTTTTATAGTCACGTTTTATGTCTTCATTTGCTATTGTCTATTACATGAATAATGCCGAATATTTTAGCTGCATTTTTGATATCTATAAACTCTGCTTGATAGGGAATAAAACATGATTAAAAGTCATTATATTATCTGATTTCTTTTAACCTACATTCATCGTATCTGTGAGATAAAACACCTTAGCAACTACAAAACATGCGGGAACTCAAACACCTGACTCAATCACACTCTGATTTCCAATGCATTTTTGTAAAGATTTTCACTACTACCTCTTTCACATTTACATTTTCCCAATTCGATGTTCATTTTTTTCCCTTGTATGTGATTTTGGAATTATTGTAATCTTCTTTATTTCAAATGAAGGAATGGAGCGACAAGAAATGTTACAAAATAATTAAAAGTAAATTATTCTCACGAATTTAAACAATTCATGACAATTGTGCGTCTAACTCTTTTTTTCCTCCAATGGGACTACAATATTGGCGGTCAAGCCTTTGCAGACTCGGTATATTCCCCAGAACTGAGAGCCATTTTCTTGTTGGCACGATCTAGGCTACTCTCGCTACCAATTTTGACACACAGATTTCAATGAATCTGAGCTCTCTGTGGATGTTAAAGTATGCCAAGATTCAACTTTTGCCAAGAGAACCCTAACCAAATAGGCCCTCCAGGGATCTTTTACATGTCACAAAAGGTAAGGTTTGAAATTACAGTGATAGAAATACTAAGTTTAGAATAAAACTAAAGCTGACATGTGAAGCATACAAGAAAGTTCAACGAATATTCGCAGAATTACAATTTTATTGTATTGTTAAAAACATAAACAATCATTTAGTTTAAAATAATTTGCTAAATATTTGTTAATAACCAACTGTAAAATACACGCAACAAAGTATTTTTCAAAAAAAAATCAACTAAGATTTTATTTTCAAATGCCTATATTATGACAAAATTTAGTATATTTTTAGTAAAATAATATATATTACCTTCTAAAAAGAAATTAAATGGACAAACATAAGTCACAAAAAACACGACCATCTGAATAATATATGTGTTTTAACCCCGATCATATATGTACGTCTCGTATCTCGAGTGCGGTAAATGAACAAATTTCTCCCTAATTTCATCCTAAAACTGACATGTTGAAAAGTGAATTTAACAAAAAAAAGGGGTATTCTCAAGCTGACAACAGACAAAAATTATATTCCAAAACAAAATTTGCGAGACTGCACGGAACCTTATTTGTTCATTTTTCTTTTAATGGTTTTTCTAATTCCATTAACGAATGATGTTCTGTGCATCATCACAAGTGATGTGATGAATAAAACGAAAAATAATGAATTTGGCAGCTGCTAACGACTAACTACTTTTAAGTTAATGCTCTGGGAAGTCGATTAAAGCAGTTTTTTATTCAAAGTTAAAGTTATTGGAATGAAGTTAATATTCAAAGTCTAGCATCTAATAATCAACAGTAATTCTGGCCAAGATGGTCATAAACTGTTATGTGTTTATATGAAAAATATATATGCCGCGACATTGATTTTCTCATAATGTATTGATCCTAAAAGTTATTTGACTTTTTTAAAGAGTCTTCGTCGAAAAACGTTACTATCAAAAAATATTTAACTTATTTTATTTAGGCTGTTTAGGTAGGTAGGTTGGTACATGTATTTCATGGCATGTGTGCTTGTTCAGAGACCCGCTTATTAACTTTCGTCATGTAAGACAGACACAGACAGAATTTTCACTGGCATGGAGAGGGAAGGTACACCCAGGACGAAGGCGGGAATCGAATCCGCACCTGGTACAGTGCGCAGACTGTTAGTGGAATGGGCTGACCAAACCCACTAAACCACCCGGGCCTCTAGGGCGGTTTAACAAAAAAAAATCCTTTTTACCATTAGGGGAGGTGAGGTTGAGAAGTGGTACTTAACATTCACAATTTAATAAATATTATAAATTTGGTATAAATATAAGTTGCTATAAATATCAATTATAATATAAATATAAAGGAATTAAGAAATGTAAAAGAAGGGAATCGGTTATTATTAAAGTTTATCATTCACTATGCTTTTTTAACGTTTAAGCTAAGCTGAATACATAAAAATATTTAATGGAAAATCCCCTTTATCCCATCGTTCCCCACTCGATGGGACAAAATAGGATACTTCAATTATTACAATTTACAAATGTGAACCTTTTCATATTTTTTTTTAGCATTCATAACGCTTTCGTTTCCTTCGAGGAGGGATCAAATATACAGATAGTTACGATAGAGTATGGTTTATGCATTTACTTTTATTTTAAAATATGCCCATCAAACATTGCCGGAAAAACTGAAACTTTTTACATCATATAATATTTTGAACAATTGCATTTTTACTATGTTGTTGGTATTATGAATAACACATCAATATTTAAATGCCTAAATTTAGCTATCGTTTTAAATTGATGAATAAAATAGTTAAATTCAAGTTAATATCAATCCAGAGCGTATGAACAAATCAACAGATAAACACCACTTATGTAAACAATATCACATCGTCAAATTCATAGTATAAAATGAAAACACCCCAAAATATTCATCAGAAAAAGAAACAATGACATAACGCTAATTGAATAATTGCGTAAATTAGATAAGCAAATATTTTCCAGGCTATGCTCATTCATTTACTCGCTGACGGTAAATATGTTTCATTTCTAAAAGTGCTGCGTCTATTCACATTTACTATGCAGATACCAAGGAATTACTCCCTTTGACCCTTTATAAAATATTAAATATCTATTTTTAAATTGCGAGGTTGACATTATATCTCAAGGGTATATTAAAAACCTTTTATAATTTTAGTTAATGACTTAACTAATTTTCTGCATGCTACTCTGCATTTAAATGGTATAACAATTTAATAAATAGCCATGCATAATAAATTTCCTAACAAATCTCAATGATTGATTTGCTTGAGATATAAAAAATGTAAAATTAGAAATGTTGCCAATAACAGTCCTGTTTAATTAATCCTTTTAACGTATTCAATCAATGCAAATAATATTTCAACCATTCCACATAGAGTTCAAAATCCCCGAAAAAGCTAGAGCATACCTCGATGTTGTTTAAACAGTTAAAAAAAACCTAATAAAATAAAATTTAACTTTATTCAATCCCATTTTGTTAATTCTTTTAACGTATTTTAACCAATGCAAATAGCCATTTCAACCATTCCACATAGTGCTCCAAATCCCCAAGAAATCCAAGAGTGTGCCCTCGCATAGCAAATACCTTCTCTGGAGATTGGAAACTGTCGGGGATGGGATTTCCGCGACTTAATCATTTTAACGTAGTTAATCATTTTAACGTATTTTAATCAATGTAAATAATATTTCAACCATTCGAAATAGTGTTCGAAATCCCCAATAAATCTAGAGCATACCTCGATATTGCCCAAACAGTTAAAAAAAAACAATAACATAAAATTTAACTTTATTCAGTCCTATTTCGTTAATTCTTTTAACATATTTTGGTTTGGTTTGGTTTGAATTATCGTCGCACTAGAGCTACACGAGGGCTATTGGCGACGGGCGTCGTATTTTAGAACCACAGTCAGATGACGAGCCACACCTGAATAGGCACCCAACGCAACCGTTAAGGGCGACATCGTACGCAGCGTTAGGACTTTGAAGGGTATTTAACGTGCACTCCCTTGCACGGGGTATTATTCGTCGGACATTTTTGGCTGCACGGGCCGTTTATAGGTAGGCAGCTATTTTGGCGATGCCCGGACCCGAACCTGGGACCTTCCGCATGCTAAGCGAGTGCTTAACCGACTGGGCTCCCCAGCCCTTTTTAACATATTTTAATCAATGCAAATAGCATTTCAACCATTCCACATAGTCCTCCAAAATCCCCAAGAAATCCAAGAGTGTGCCTTCGCATAGCAAATACCTTCTCTGGAGATTGGAAACTGTCGGTGAGGGGATTTCCGCGACTTAATCATTTTAACGTAGTTAATCATTTTAACGTATTTTAATCAATGTAAATAATATTTCAACCATTCGAAATAGTGTTCAAAATCCCCAATAAATCTAGAGCATACCTCGATATTGCCCAAACAGTTAAAAAAAAACAATAACATAAAATTTAACTTTATTCAGTCCTATTTCGTTAATTCTTTTAACATATTTTGGTTTGGTTTGGTTTGAATTATCGTCGCACTAGAGCTACACGAGGGCTATTGGCGACGGGCGTCGTATTTTAGAACCACAGTCAGATGACGAGCCACACCTGAATAGGCACCCAACGCAACCGTTAAGGGCGACATCGTACGCAGCGTTAGGACTTTGAAGGGTATTTAACGTGCACTCCCTTGCACGGGGTATTATTCGTCGGACATTTTTGGCTGCACGGGCCGTTTATAGGTAGGCAGCTATTTTGGCGATGCCCGGACCCGAACCTGGGACCTTCCGCATGCTAAGCGAGTGCTTAACCGACTGGGCTCCCCAGCCCTTTTTAACATATTTTAATCAATGCAAATAGCATTTCAACCATTCCACATAGTCCTCCAAAATCCCCAAGAAATCCAAGAGTGTGCCTTCGCATAGCAAATACCTTCTCTGGAGATTGGAAACTGTCGGTGAGGGGATTTCCGCGACTTAATCATTTTAACGTAGTTAATCATTTTAACGTATTTTAATCAATGTAAATAATATTTCAACCATTCGAAATAGTGTTCAAAATCCCCGATAAATCTAGAGCATACCTCTATATTGCCCAAACAGTTAAAAAAAACTAATAAAATAAAATTTAACTTTATTCAGTCCTATTTCGTTAATTCTTTTAACGTATTTTAATCAATGCAAATAGCATTTCAACCATTCCGCATAGTCCTCCGAATCCCCAAGAAATCCAAGAGTGTGCCTTCGCATAGCAAATGCCTTCTCTGAAGATTGGAAACTGTCGGTGAGGGGATTTCCGCGACTTCAAGAGCCATTCGATACATCAAAAGATATGGGGTTGGGTTTTTTTTGTTGGTTTTTTGCATTCCTGCTTTTCCGATTTCCTGGCCTCCTTTGATACGACACATGCCTCTTCAGATGAATTGGTGTAATGGCGAAACGCACTGAAATTCAAATAGGATCTATTGGAATTGCAAAGCGAGATCTTTTTTTGCGTTGGTTGTCGTTTTGTAAGACGGTGTTTAGAGTGCGCAAGAGAGGTAAGTTCATTGATGTCTATATTTGCATGAAAAGCATGTTAAAGTGCAGAGTTCTCATTGAATTAAAGAGGTTTGGAAGAAAACGATATGGCATTGTTATTTCATAAAACAACAATTCTATTTTGTATTGAAAACTTGTTTGCGTTGAATTGTTTTAACAACAACTTAAGTAGGATGCAAAGATAGGACTTAGTTCACTCTTTAATCCTACTTACTGCTCTGAAGACGATGCTATACAGTTATGGCAGGACGGATTGATATTCTTTTTACAATAACGGACAATAAGAAATAGGCATCAAAGGAACTTGCGTTCAGTAGGACTTTTTTTTAACTTTCACAAACCTATAGAGACTTGTATTAAAATGTAAAGCTGCAGCTGTAAAGAGATATTAAAATTTCTAGAAAACCGAAACTTTTGGAAATCATTCCAATATTATAGAAAATTCTATAAATGATGTAGAATTTTTTATGCCGCAATATTGAATTGATGGGAAGTTCTAAAAGAACTGAAATCTGATAATTTTTTCATTGAAATTCTACAATAATTAAACTTCTGTTAATTATGTGCATATTATTTTTATTTAAAAACGACCTGCCAAGACCCCTGACCTTTCCATCTCTGAGTGACAGGTCGTCAGGAGACACTCAGTCTGTGAATCAGCAATGATTGTGGAGTGATGTACACTTGACCCAGCTAAAATACGACGCCCGTCGCCAATAGCCCTCGTGTAGCTCCAGTGCGACGATAATTCAAACCAAAACCAAACCAAAAAAACACTTGACCCAGCAAATGGCAAGTCTTCCTGTGACAATAGATGTGTAAACGGGACCTTTTGACCCCTGTACAATGAATTGGAAGTGATCAGGTGGGAACGATTTCTAGGACCGGGTAACGGTCTAGTGATTGAGACTTTAACTTTGACATTCCAACTCTGACTCGACTCCTGCCCTTATCTCTTAGACGAGTGGTTAAGGCATCAGCCTCAGGATTCAACCTTCTCAGGAGTACGGGGGTTCGAATCCCACCTACTGCCAGTCATCCTATAAATCGGATCTCTGTACTGGAAAAAGAGTAGAAAAATCCAACTCGTGACGGATGGGCCCGAGTACACTGGGATGGACATGCTCGTTAAATCTGTGGAGTCTAAAAAGTCCCGACGACGTCAGCATACGATGTCGCTCGAAGCTCCGTAGGGTGGTTGCTCAGGTGTCGACCTCGTCACTTGACCAGGGTTCTAAATTACGAGGCGTTATTGGCTGTTTAAAGCTCCTAAAAGAGGCTAGAAATAGGCAGACGGAAACTATTACATTAACTCTTGGACACTGATGGCCGAATCATCAACCCATGGGCAAAATCCGGCCAGATGCAACGGTCTCTTCATCCCGAATCGGCGAACACCTTCCCCAGGGCGAAGTGCTACCGCCACCACGCCACTGACCTCCCTGCCATTTTCCACTACAAGACTTCAGGTATCAATTTTTGTTTTTGTTGTAGTATATCCCATACCTCTGTAAGGGTCTTAGCTGCCCATCAAGGTGTTTTTTTTATTTTGTAAAACTTTTTCATTGTATCAATAAATTATTATTATTATTATTTATTATTATTATTGTATCTTCAATCTTCCGTGAATCTGGACCTCTAGATACCATTCTTCGGACCTTCCGCGATTATGTATTTGAATATTTTATTATTGTGTAAACTAGTAGTCTTAATAAATAATAATGCTTTCTCGTAATGGAGTTCTTTCATATTAAGAACCTGGACACTATGCGATCCTTGGAACAACTCCGAAATACAAAATTCGAAAAAGAAACAAAGAAAGGAAAGAATACACCCCCAAAAAATTATCTCAAGATTAATAGACTTGTTTTCTGAAGTTCCTTCGAATTCCCGAGATGGCAGTTTCGAACTCCAGAGAAGACATTAGTAACTCCCACCACAGGATTCGTCTTCGTAACTTTAGTACTATAAAAATAGAACACCTGCAATTTAAATCTTAGGTTTCCCCAGTTTCCAATAGCGTCCAGATAATATTTCAACTGAAACTAGAAACTATATTAAATCATATCTTAGAATATTATGCACTATCTTCTTCAATAAGCTAAGTATAACAAGAAAATATTCCCCCAGATGCATAGTTTCGATATATAAAAGAAAGTAGTCAAAGTAAGAATTCGACCAAAAAAAAAGAGAAAGTCACACATCCCACTTGATGGATAGACTTGCTTTTGAAGTTCCTCCCGAATTCCCGGGGCGACAGTTTCCAACACCAGGGAGCGCATTTCTAAACCTTAGAAGATATAGGGCCATGGTTTTATGTTGTCCGATCGGACAAATGCCTTTTTACTATCGAGATACAGATTTGAAGGGCTCAAAATACAAGTGAACTAAGTCCATTAAAAGCGTCTTTGTGCTAACAGAGGTTTTAAGTTAAAGCTTTATTACAAAAGTATCCCTGAACACATTTTTAATTGCGGTTGAAACTGGATTATGTGAACTAGAACTTTTTTCATTATTGCACTGAAATTCTACGCAGTTAGTTCAAGCAATTGCACTTATAACTCGAAAATGACATAAAGTGAACTTAGTTCACTCGTATTCTGACCCCTCCATTTGTAAAAAACACTCTAAGACTCTGTTGTGGCATTTCTTTAGCCATAGAAGACATAGGACCGTTGTCATGTTGTGTTATATTGGACAGATGCCTTTTTACTGCGAAGTTGCAGATTTTGAGGGCTCGAAATACAAGTGAACCAATTCCATAAAAAGCTTTTTTGCGCTTCAGAGATTTATAGTTAAATTCTTATTACAAAATTACCTCTGAACACTTTTTAAATTGCTGCCACTGGATATTAAGTGAACTAGAACTTTTTCATTATTGCACTGAAATTCTATACAGTTAGTGCAAGCAATTGCGCTGATAACTCGAGAATGTTACAAACTGAACTTAGGGGCTGGGGAGCCCAGTCGGTTAAGCTCTCGCTTAGCATGCGGAAGGTCCCAGGTTCTGGTCCGGGCATCGCCAAAATAGCTGCCGACCTATAAACGGCCAGTGCAGCCAAAAATGTCCGAAGAATAATACCCCGTGCAAGGGAGTGCACGTTAATTATCCTGCAAAGTTTTAAAAAAAGCGTTGCGTTGGGTGCCTATTCAGGTGTTGGCTCGTCACCTGACTGTGGTTCTAAAATACGACGCCCGTCGCCAATAGCCCTCGTGTAGCTCTAGTGCGACGGTAATTCAAAACCTAAACCTACAAAGTAAACTTAGTTCACTTGTATTCTGACCCCTCCATTTGTACACAAACACTCCAAGACTCTGTTGCGGCATTTCTTAGCCATAGAAGACATACGACCGTTGTCCCGTTTTGTTATATGGGACACATGCCTTTCTACTACCGAGATTCAGATTTGCTACACAAACATCTCTGGGACTCTGTTGCGGCAGTTCACTTTTCTAGTTCAATGGGGCGTACACCTCAAGTGGGGCGCAGCAAATGAAGATGAAAACGGAGTCATTTTTTTATGGTCGCCGACATGATCTAGGCAAGTCGCCAGCAAATAGGAATGCATTAATTCCAGTATCCATCAAAAGTAATTTGTTGGGAATAATTTATGAAATAGATATTCGGTATTAATAACGTCTGGAATGATTTAACTTCGCTTACATTTTATTTATTGAGGGTGTATAAATAAGCTACAGATAGGATTATAAGTGTTAAATAAATAGCTAGTGGTTGATATTGGAGGACTTAGAGTCGAAAAATATTAAAGATATGTATTAAGTATTTAATGATTCGTTTTATTAAGCCATTTGGTCTGTTTTATGAATAAATATCAAAACCATGACTGTTCAAAATACTAAACTTACCTCTTTCCAGAATGTTAGTCTTTTAAATACTTGTAATATTTAAAACCACTTAATAAAAAACAAAGCTTCGTCACTGACTGAAATCAAATAAATAACTAGTAATTGATACAGATTGTCTTATAGTCGAAAAACATAAGATCTATTTGTTACGTGTTTAATGGTTCTTCTATTTTGGTGTACGTTTATGCATAAACATCAAAAACCTTCGACACGGATCATATTAACCCATTTTATAAGCCATTGCACAAATATTTATTTATTATATTTCAAACCACTTAAATTACAATACATAGCTTTACCACTGACTAATCAACTGGGCTCAATATAATTTCAAACATTTTACCATTACGCATTATTCAAACATAATATCCCATACAACTCACTTCCCATCAAATCTCTAATCCTACAAATTCCCAATGAGAATTTCCACCAATCACAGCCCCCACATTTAATCAGCGATTCTCCAATAGTATTTGCTTGCTGTCCTCTGTTCTAGACATTAATTCAACACTGGTTGCCAATCCTGATTTAATAATGCTGGCATGTCATGCGCAAGTCCCCAGATGCTTTGACGTTCCATGCCTCTAAGAAGATTACGTCCGCGAAGCCCTGGTTGTGCTATTGTCCCAAGTGTTTTTCGATTGAGTGCTCTTTTGTAAATACTTATTTATTTGAAAGACATAAGACGAAAATAATTGCATTGCTTATAATTATACGTATTTTGTATTCATTAGTATTCATTTTGCATTCAAGTAAAAATAAATCTTAATTTGAAGAAGCTGTGGTACAAAGTTAATTTACTGCATAGTTATATTTTCTAATGTGATATGATACTGTCACTTGCTATCGATATTTGTTATTTGATATTTATTTATTCATATTTACTATTAATCCTTGATTATTATTTTACTCGATTTGCTTCTTATATACTTGATTATTAGGTGCATCATTTTTATGTTATTTATACTTTTGCTATCACTATTTTAATTATTACTCTTGATACTTACTAATTTGATAATGATACTTGAAATGGACACTGTTACTGATACTATTTTCTGATACATTTTACGTACTGTAAGAAAATTTAACATTTAGTAGTTGGCATTCTTCTCATGCTTACTCTTACCCAAACTTTCTTTATGCTAGACATTTATTTACATATAAACACTAATATTTTGAACTAAACTCAACAAGTTTGCTGAAAACCAGGAGTATCTATTTGTTTACTAACCATACTATTTCCAAAAATGTTTCATTTATATTAGCAAAACAAAAAATAATGTAGAGTCTTTATCCAATTCTACCATTTAATGTAATAAACCGATAATAAATTCTTATGTCCCTGCCTGTAATCAGATTATATGCATTTAACTTGGCTGTGTTTCATTTTTCCGTTTAAAGTGCACTTTTGTAAGGAATTTGAAAGAAAAATAATATGAAAATGGAATGTTTCTGAACACGAAGTTATTCTTTTTTAGAATTTTGTCTTTAAACTCTATTGCGTAGTGGCATAATATAAAAAGTAGATTATGACATATTTAAATTTACAATCCCTGTAATACCTAGACGTGTGAAACTCCACATGATTTTCAATTACTACTCGGTAATAAATACTTATTAGGCTAGAATTCGGTGCAGATTCGTAAAAGAAGATTTTCACATTTCAGCAACACTTTTGAAATATGAAAAGTTCTATAGCAGTTGTTCTTTACACAGGCGCGATTTTCTAGAAAATCTTATTAAGATGTAATAAAATTAAGATGTCCCGACAAAACTAGAAACTCACGTACCAAAATGTGAAGTCATGAGAAGCATCAGCATCCTCCAAATCGTATAAAAAACATAAAATCTTTTTCTAGAATGATCAAATTTTCTTCAGTAGTTTACTTATCGCCTGTGAAATTATCATTGCATTTTGATAATGCATTACAAATGGAAATATTTTTGAATACGTATGCATAAATGGAGAGTTGGAGATTGTGTAACTTTAAGGATACACCCGTGCAACGTCAGTTATATAAATGTAGTTAATAATAATAGTAAAGTAGTAGTATAGAGTAAAATGATCAATAAAGCATCAAAAAGGGAAAAAATTTAATATACTGTAGACAAGTCTTACAAGTATATAATATATGTAAAACAATGTACAGTAAACATTTTGCAAACAATGCGCCATCGGAAATACATTATTTCTAAATAAAATTTATGTTTAAAATTTTGCCAAAACATTACCCTTATAAAATATTCATTTTCAATAAAATATAGTACAAGTAATAAAATATTGAAAGCATACTTTGTTAAATATTACCTTCCTTATCCTATAACGGTATCATTAGAATATTTTATATCTTCCTAAAAAATTTCAATAAGTTTCTCAAAGAAATACAAAATTGGGAAAACCGCCATTCTTCAACAAAAACTTTCCTTCCAAATAACTCAACTTAAATCTTTTTACGTTCCAGTGCTACATATTGAAAAAATCCAATTTCGGTTCCAAAGTTAAATGTTTTTAAGACAGGTTTGTATCATTACTCAATAAACCGTTTTCCGGACAGGATTCAGTTAAAATATTCCAAAGAAAAATATTTTTTCGGAAGTGAGTTAGATCAAATAGAGTCGTTTTGCTATCCATAAACAATTCAGTCCGTGACTGCGACAGCGTTCTACAATTTTAAATTCGAAATTGGAATGTAGAACAAAACCCCCGGCACGTTTTTATTACTTTCATCCGTTCTTTTTTTTTTTACAGTTTCGGTGAAATCGTCTGCTCCTTTCTGTTGTCAAACTGAGAACAAAGAACGAAATAAAAGGATAAAAACTTCTACTTCTTCCCCATCGATCGAATGAGAATTTCGATATCGACTTTGAGAGCAAAAAAATATATGTTATACTAAACATGGCTCCTTTTTGGAGAGCTAAAAAACTTTTTCATTTCTTCTCCACTGCAATATTTCGATTCTGATCCTTTCGACTGAGATGAAACAAACAGAACGGAGAAACTTTGTTTGTATTTTTAGTTTGTGGATATCGGGATCTTTCGAATATATGAATACTTGAGACGTTCTTGAATGTGAATGAAAGATGGAAACTTTTACTGCATTACATTAGGCGAATATAAATATCCCAAAACTTTATGTCACTTTCATAATCACATAAGTAGTAAATAACCATAGACATTGAATTTGGTTTGGTAGAATTAACGTGACTTTTATTCAACCCAATCAAACCAAAATTGTAAATGTAGTCAAATAAAAAAAAAATCGCCGTTTGAAATAATGGTGCATGATTGACTAGCGAAAAGAATTACACTGTTTACTCAGGTAAACATATTTAGTTGTTTTTAAAAGTTTAAAAAAATCAAAAGCGCCTTCATATACACTTTAAAACTGTGTTCTTTTTGGTGGCATTCTAGCTGGCCCTAGTTTTATGGAGTAACGTTACGCCAAATTTATGGAGTGAAACTACGCAGCAAAACTTTTACTCATATTTAATGGTTTAACATTTCTTCATTTTTATGGAAGTTATAATTTCGCCAAACATTCTATTTCGAACTGTTTGAAAGGATGTAAAAGTTATCAGTAAAAAAATCCTTGGAGTTTCAAATATATATGTGGATATTCCTTTCGAAGTTCTACCAGAAACAATAAAGTCACCCCCCAAGAGCTTATTTTAAATAAAAAGAATTTCTCAGAAGAATACATCGACAAAATCAAATTTTGGGCTTCTGAAGTTGAACCGAAGGAGAATTGTGACCATATTGTGCAGAAATATTTGAAAAGCGACTCTTCAAAATCTGTCAAGCATATCACTCCTAACAATTGAAATGTATTAAAGAAAATGAACTACAGGAATATTGTAGACAGGGTAAACTCTGAGTTTTTGAAAAAAAATGAATCCCTATTATATGTTAATAAACCTGTGAATCACAGTCCTTATTTCTTCCGAGAAAATCAGAAATATAAAATCTAATATAAAAAATATTTCTAGAAAAATGCAGAAACATTGCTCAAATCCTGCAACATAAACTCCTCTCATGCCATCATCCGCATTGAGAAGGAGGGCGCCTGTCCAGCATAAAAGAAAAAATCTTTGGAGACGGAAATGGAAAACTTAAACTTCTGAAAGAAGAAAAGACAGATTGTTTCACTAGGATGTAGATTTGTAGAACTATACGAAAAATGTACTGTCCTGTACTTAAGGACGGAACATTACCACAGAAGTATAGCTATTCATCTTGTGGCTATGAATATCATTCGCAAGAATCCAAGTATACAAGAGGTTATAGAATTGAAAAAGAGAAGCTCAGAAGATAAATTCAGATAATCTCGGACGTTATCGGTGCCATGCTAAAAAAATACTTCACGAATGTCTTCCCTTAACAAAAATGCAGCATCTTATTAGAGTGTGGTAAATATAAGAAGATATAGAAAAAGTATATCTTTCTAAAGCTAGAACGAACGAGTTGTAAATTTAACTCGAAGATATTTGAAAACGAGGTCAAAATGAAGTGGTTAGCAAATAGACAACGGATAAAATCCAATGAACTTGTCTGTTCTTTCTTAACAACACCAGGGACGGCGTGGCTTGTCAAGAAGGGCGGTAAGCTGTCGTTCCTCCAGACTAGCAGAAAATACCGGTGTCACCAAACGACTTAATAATCGATTGAGGCTGGCATGGATAAACTTCAAAGTCACATTGCAGACGTGTAAGTTTGGAAATTCTTTGTTAGAATGACAAGAATGACGTGAACCTCATATTCAAGCAAAGTGCATCAGTCATGCTTCAGCTTCCAAGACAAGACTTCTTCGTGTCGCTCGGCGTCACAAATATGTCTTTAAAAGACATGATGAGGAACCCATAGAAAAGTTGGATGCTCTCAAATTAGGCGAAACTGAGAAGATCGCAGATTGATTGACTTCCGTCTGGGCAGCATCTGCCTGAAATTTCTCGTCGATTCTAAAATTGAATCGGTGAGTGCAGAAACAACGTCAGTCACAAATTTCAAATTTTTCAGGAGGGGAAAAAACGTAACAACTCCTCCTCTATTTATGCACTAAACACTCGAAACAAACGTCCTGTATTCCCGGAACTACTCAACAGTCTAACGTAGTTTTTGGCACCCAACACGCGTCTTTCCTTTCTACGCTTATTTTCATTGAAAACGAGTTTTCGGATTTTTTTGACTGAAGTGGTTTCTGCAATCACCTATTCAATTGTCGAGGAAACATTTTTAGTGAATTATATATTGTAAAGATGAAGCGAAAGCAAATTATACTGAAACAAATTGCTGATAATATAAAATCACTTTAATATAGATAGATAGATCGATGATAATGATTTTATTGCACTGGACCTTGGATCGTTTACAATGGTTAATCACTTGAATATTTAGAATAGAATTTTTAAAATAAGTGTCCAAAAATGCATAAATAAATAGGACAAATCTATGAAACGAAACGTCTCAGAACGCCTAGCCTTTAGTAGTAAAAATTGGCTACTTTATTACACTTTTTAAAAAATGTATGCTTCTTTAAGGATTTTGTCATTAGAAAAAGATATGAAGACTATATTTATTTTAAAAATGAACAAAACCGATAGATTTTTTCTATCACTTATGATCTCATTTATTTCCGGTTTCTACTGAATATAATTAAACATTCAAACAGTTACAGCTACAGTTGCACAGTATAGTACAATACATCTTTACTCTCGAAAAAATATATTACTTTTTAAAGTGAAGTTTCGTTTTTGAGGTATAGAACAGTGAATATAGTTATGCAAAAATAGACTCTTAAACGGGGTCGACTACAATTCTATTTTAATTATGTCCTTTTGACCAGAGATAACATTTTTCACTTTAAAGCTAAGCAAAACTACATTTAAATAAATCGACAAACCCAAGAAAAATATCAACACTTAAAAAAAATAAGAATTGCATTTCTTTCTAAAAAAATTAAAACATTCTGAATTCAAAACTTCCAATAACTTACACCTAAATAATTACAAGTTTAAGACAATATAGTTCGAACATAAACCTGCTGCAATAACTCCCGGCTAAACTTACTCTATAAGAAGAAAAAAAACTATTTCCTTCAGCGAAAAAAGAAAAATGAAATTCCAAACTCAAAGATGTTTCAAGCCCCTTATGAAACTTTCAAAAAACACGGCAGCTTGTCAAACTCATTTAATTTTTCCGCTTCGCCAAAGTTTCAGACAACTTCCTTTTATTCTGCTTGAAATCTGGCTTATGAATGTAAAGCGCCTGATTTTGGAGTTCTTGGCGCATAAAAAATAAGGTTTGGCGACAGTTATGAGAATTTGTAAGATTTTTCTTCATATCTTTGATTTTTCTGCGTCTTTGACGTTTGATTTGAGTGCAAATTGTTAAGAATGCGAGTTATGTTGTGCAGAAATTTTCCTGACTTAGTTCTAGAAAATAAATATGGTGGAAATAAGTTAAAAAGCCGCTTCAAAAGAATTTGGAACCTTGCATAAATATGAACAGGAAAATATATTGTTCTACTTTCAGAAATTGTTTGAAAATACTTGGAATTCTCCTTAAAGTTACCTCATGATTATTAAGTTCTAAAAGGCTTAGTTTCCGGTGATTCTTTTCACAACTTGTTTCAAACTTTCTTTGAGCAGTTACTGTATCCTCTTACATTTTTTCCATGCTCTATAGGATTAGATGCCATCCATATTTATTAATTATTGTTTAAACTTTAAGATAAAATGTGTTTTTAATAATTGGCGATTCAAGTGGAATAAATATGATAAAGCAAGAAGTAGATAAGACTTACACTTTTAGTTGATCACCACGGCAATCAACTGACAATATCTTAAACATTATAAAAACAAAATTAAATTAAATATGTAGTGTGTCAATCATAAAAATGTTAAAATAAGCAATAAATAAATTATGAGAAGCTACGAATAAATAGCATTGTAATCACAACACTAGGTACATACTGAACATTAGGTAATTTTCTATCATTATATAATTTTTATGAGGCTGTTTGAATAAATAACAATAAAACAGAGAAGTTTGTATCATAAATTAGTAATATAACATAAGAATATTATAACAGTGTTTGGCTTTTATTCTATAAACTGAAAAACAAATTTTTAATCTTGCGTTAAGATTTCTATTTTACTGATTGCAAATTGTGAAAAGCCGGTTGGCTTTGAGGCTTGTTGCAAATTAAATTTGAAGATGAATATCTATTATCTTGAATGTATTATACTACAAATCAGTAACAAAAATAAAATATCAAAATAAACTTACATAAAACCTATTCTGAATTAATGCTTTCAAAATTCTTGTAAATTCACTTATTTTATTATAATGTTATATCAAAAAAATCAACTAATGTAAAAATGGTTGGTCTGCCTAAATATAATTTATTTTGTCCTAAATGTAATTTAGTTATACATTGAACTAAATACGGAGGTGCCTTACTTAAATAATTAATTATCAAACTCAATTAAAGCTTAATTAAGTGTAAGTAATTAGTGTACAAAACTAATTAATGTATGGATTAAATGTAAGTAATTAATGCTGTAACTTAATAAAACAATGCATCAGATCTAATTAAGTAATCAATCAAATAAACTTAATATATTTTGAATGTTTAAACATATAATTACTATTCAAAAGATAAAATGTATGGACTAAAGGCAATTAATTGTTGCAGAAGAACTCAATTATTTATTTAATTTATTAAAAAGTTAATTAAATGCTAAAAGTTTAAAAAAATAATTGAAGAATAACATGCAATCGATATATTTAAAAGTTTTATATTTTTAGAATAATAAATTTTAAAAAATGATTTGTTATTTACTTTATTCTGTTCGTGATCCGTGATTTAACAAAACTGTATTTTCATTGACTATTGCACAGTAAGAGATTTCGAAACTTTTTTTTGTTTCAGGGCCTAAGTATTCGGACCCTAAACCAATCTGACATGCGCAAAAAAACGGAAGGTAGGGGTTGGTTTCAGGGGAGTTGAATTTATAACCTCCAAGACTAATTTTATGGTCCAAATTTTATTTTTACAAATGAAACCTTAATAAATGGTGCATTTTTTTATTTTTAGCATATAATAGATAAATAACTATTTACAAATAATACGTGACTTAATTATTTTGCTGTATTTAGTTTATTTTCTTTTGGTTTTAGAATTTTTTTTCTCCGCCATTGATATTGTGCAATTGCGTAACTATACTGTGGCCCAAGTAACTCCGCGTTTCGGATTACTGGAAAGGAATAATATTTTAACCATCTAATGCATACTGTTACCGTTTGGTAACAAGTTACATAATCCACTTTATTCTATTAAAGTAGACCTCCCTCTCTACAAATTTGTGTTTTTTCATCGATTACATTCCATTTTGAAGTTTTAGTTAATAATAACCCTCATAGATGACAGTAGTAAAAGTGTATTCAAAATTAAAGAGTGAGGTTGTTAGCTGTTGCGAAATTACGTTTTTGGCAGTATTCAAAGTATAATAATATTAATACTAAATAAAAAATAAATTGTTTTGCAAAATTAATTGTAGTTAAAGAGGGATATTTTGAAATATATTTAGTAGTTTTCTAGTCATTAATATCAAAATTGGAATTTTGCAGTTCGTTTTTGTCATATAGAAATTTTTTAAAAAATTGAAATTATTTAAATTCTAATGCAGTTAAAAAAAATTTAGTATTTTTCCCATAATGTGTGAGTATTAAAGATACATATATATATATATATTTTTGAGATAAAAATAAAAATTCATGCATTAGAGGGTTTATGAAACTAAATGATTGTAAAAACTCACCGTCTTTGTCGTAGTGGCTCCAAACTTCCATGAACTGGCTGGCCGTGAGGTTCTTCAGCTCCCTCGTGTTCTTGTCCCGGAACTGCCTCATAAAGTTGCAAGAGTTGGACTTGCGGGGTTTCCTGCCTTCTTCCATTTCTTAAAAACTTCTAAACTCTTCCAGACAAAAAAAAAAGAATTAAAAATCGATCACTTTTTTTTCTTCGCGAAAAAAAATTACGCGCGAAAATAAAAGTTTTTTGTTCTAAGTTTGCGGAAATGAGAAACGAGAGACTTTTTCGAACGGCGGCGAATTGTTCGATTCTTCTCGGAGTTCTGGGATCACTACGATTCGCGCAAACGATTTTATTCAAAATCCGTTTTTCCGCTGCGCATGCGCGAATCGATGCGCGGGAACACCTGCTGCAATGCTCACAATGGGGGCTCAAGATTCACCCCTAGGTACCCCTTTCTAAAAAATTAAATTTTAACTATAATTTTGTTACGAAATATCAATATAATTTTAAGGTTCAACGATACTTTTAGTTGCTTTTTTTAAAACAAATTTTACGCCTATTATTCTTTTATTTATATTTTGAAAATCTAGATTTTAAACAAGTCTAAAGCAGTAAAAAAAATACCAGAAAAATCAATTAACAAAATCGAAATTATTATTTTTTATAATTTCATTCTATTTGGTATACTTTAAAGACATTTTTTAATGATTTTTCGTGACAGCATTTTCAAAAAATATTATTGACAAGGAAAACGTTACATAAAAGCCAAACCTTTTTTATCTTTTAAAAAGTTCTTTGAAATAAGTCATAATATTTATTAATTCTTTTTTTATTATTTTAATTTTTATTTATTCACTAAAATGTCCCCTTTACCAGCATTTGTGTAATAATTTTTTTCAAGAAGACATCTTTTCCTAGTTCTAATTTCAAATTTAAGTACTGAATAATTTATGTACTCAAACGTTTACAAAAGTACTCAAATAATAAAAATATGTGAATTTTTTTAAGTAACATATACTTAAAAAATTTTTAGACATTCAATGGACATTGAAATGGTACAATTTCTTGAAAATGGTTTAACACTATGGTTTAAACATTAAGCCTCGTCAATTGTATGCAAACTTGTAAAATTTGGCATTTGAAGAAACAAAATTTTAGCCTTATTTTGAATAAACTAAATTTTTTAAATAATTTTAAAAACTTCCTTTAAAATGATTTTCGTACAAATAAAATGAGTAAGGATGACATTGATTTTCTTTAATATGTTCAATGCACTAAAAGTGTTTTGATACATACTACATAGCCATAGCCCCAGAAAAATACAACAGTTAATAAATGCTTATACACTGCTCAAAACAATTAGGGGAGCACTTTTGTTTACCCGTCCAGTTCCAACTTCTTATTTTTTATTGTAAAAATCTGAAATTTGTGAAATAGATACATTATGCATCCAGATTGAAATGGAAAAAAACAGTGGAAAAAAAACCTAATTTTTTTACTAAAATTTAATGGGCAAAAAATTGGAATCATATAACTTAACATTAATTAGAACAATAATCCTTTTCAAAGGTTTAATTGTAAAAAAAAAGGCAAAATCAAGCTTTAGATGCAAGCGTGAATAATTTAGGGTCAATTTAATTCATAAATTTTTTTTTAGTGAATTCATTATTTAATTCTACAAAAGACATGATTCTCCCATTTAACGATAAATAAGTACGAGTTCAACCTTGTGAGAGAGAAATTGGATGCTGATGATACCAAATGTATGGAGTATAATCATTGGAGGCGAAATGGTTTAAACCAGGCATTCCCCTAATTGATCCGGTGAGTGCAGAAACAACGTCAGTCACAAATTTCTAATTTTTCAGGAGGGAGAAAAAATGTAATAACTCCTCCGTTATTTCTGCACTCAACACTCGAAACAAACGTCCTGTATTTACGGAAGTACTCAACAGACTAACGTAGTTTTTGCACCCAACACGCACCTTGCCTTTCTACGCTTATTTTCATTGAAAACGAGTTTTCGGATTTTTTCTTACTGAAGTGGTTTCTGCACTCACCGATTCAATTGTTTTGAGCAGTAAATATGTACTGTCAAAAAACAATAAAACTATATAAAAAAAGTTATAAGTCAAGGGGCAAAATAATTTGTAATTTAATTATATTAATGCTTTACAAAAAATACTTAATTAATAAAATATTTAAAAAAAATCTTACCAAAACCTACTAGAAGTTTTAAGACGTTTTCTTTACAATAGTTTCTTGACTCGTGTATAAACAAGAGACAATATAACATTTTAAAAGCAAAATACCAAATATCACAAATCGTTATCAAAACGTCGAAAATTGTGTCGATGTTATGAACAATCCACTAAAGAATCTGATGCCTTTATTTTCGTTGAAAAAGAAACGGATTAAAGATGGAAAAAAGTAGTTAACACGAGTGCTTCCTATAGAGACGTCAAAATGACTTCGAGATCATATTTTTTTTAGATTATTTCAAATATTTATTTATTGAACACTCTTTGAGATTTATAAAAAAGCATCACAAAATATAAAATTATAATTCGTTTTTTCAGACATATTGATAGCAATCCATGCCCAAAAATAAAGTGTTTTCTACTTTTGAAACAGAAACTACAAGAAACAGAATCGTAATATCAATGACACAGTAGTATCTAATGTAACTTCAAAATGGAAATATTAAAAAAAATGCGTGCATTTTAATTTTAATTGGTGCGATCAGTATATGCTGAATTATTCCTTAAAACTTAAGAGCAAATAACATGGTATGGGTTTTACATACAATTGTCAATTTAAGTGTGTTACTTATGCAAAAATTATTCATATTATGATAATAAATCTACCTTTTATATAGAAAAATAAAGAATAATAATAATAAAGTTTTATTAAGTAGTTTAACAGTTAAAATTTGTCTTTAAATAAAAAAAAAGTACTCTTTACTATACATTTATCTTATAAAAACGGAAAAAATACATTACAAGTGCACATACGTTCCAAACTTTTCATTCTATTCAGTTTACTAAACACGAACAAAAACTCTCTGATCTCTTGTTTTCAGTTCGATTTATCTTAGGGTTTCTCCCCCCCCCCCCCCTACCACGTTCAATTGGTATACCCACACCCTTTCTATTATCTTGAAACCCCTTGAGAATTGCGTATAGGGTCCCTGCTTAACTGAGAAATGGGAAGTGGCATTCGAAAAAGAATATATTATTTGATTCGATCTTTTTATACTTGAGCAACACGTCTGAATTCAAGTCTTTATTGGGGGATTGAATAAACTTTGTTAGTTAGCGTTAAAGAAAATTAGAATAAATTATGTGGTGGTACATTATGGAAAATTGAAATAAATTGTGGTACAGTGGATAAATTGTTTGTCTAAACAATTTAGCTCTTAGGAATAATTGTCATTTAGAACCAATTGCCTCTCATTCTTTCTTGCATAGAGTTTTAAGCTGATTAAGACTTGAGTAATTAATTTAATAACCATTCCAAATGGGTCTTCTTGAATTTCTTTCACAACTTAAGTTTGATCTTGAGTATCTATGCTTTTATAATTTCTACTTGGAAAATTAAGTTGTACATACAAAAACTCGTCAACTATAAGCATTTTGCATTTTGAATTACATTTAACTTTAAAATAAATGTAAAACATTAATGCACAGGTAAAACTTAAATCAAATTTGGACTGAATCAAATTATTTTAAACCTATACAGAAACTTAAATCACTATTATGTTCTATAGTAAGACTAACTAGAATGTTTGATGCTTGTTGAATCATAATACTAATGAATCTTGTTCAATTTTAACTGATACGCATTTTGCTACCAGTTCCAACTATTTTGCTGTATTTTGCTAAAATACAAAACGATTTATTTTACAAAGATGAAAATTATAACATAAAAATTTTTTAAAAAAATGGTCTATCATAACTCAAAAGATATTGTCTTTTTCTGTGCAACTACGATGAGAGGATACATTCATTCATAAATATATATTCAAATGCTTTTATTGACATAACTTATCAGAAAATATGAAAACTCAAAAAAGTCAGTAAAAAATAAAATATAAAAATATTTCAAACTCCTAGAAGACTAAGAAGAAAATTTCAAACCCTAAGAAGACTTTTCTAACTCTGAAACTAAGACTTTTCAATGCAGCCACAAATATGTTTAGGTGCATTTCAAACACGCGTTTGAGACATTTTAACTAGAAAATACTAAACCACTGTTTAGGTCTTACTTTAAGATAAATGCACCTTGCAAGCTATTTTTTAAAATCAATAAATTTATTTACCTTAACTTTAGTGCTCTTCTACAAACACGTAAGTATTTCCTGTCATAACCTACAAGAATAATGACTAGAGTCTTACCATTTTAGTTGAATTGCAAAAAAAATGTTTTATGATTGATGATGGCTCTAGTGGTAAATTTTATATTGAAACTTGTTTCAAACCCGGGCATATAGTTGCCATAGTACTGTAAGTTTAGAATGATTTGATTGGGTTAAAATCTAAGATGTGGTTATCGTATAAAAGTATTTAATTGGTAATTGTTTTTGTATTTATTAAATTCATCTCAATTATATCTATATTGTATATTTGTTTATAATAATTTTATTTCTATTATATTTACATCTATTTTTGTTATTATTTATAATTAAAAACAATTAGTTCTTAAATAAAGACTTTGACAGTTTTGGTTTACGGAATTTTTTATCCTTCTCCGAGGTGTTACAATATTTAAGAGCAGAAATCTCAAGCAATAAATCAGTTTGAAAGGTCAAAAGGGTTTTGAAATCAATACGCTAACTGATAAATAAGTTATTAAAAATGTTGATGCATTTAGTTAAACGTTTTGGAAAATGCATGTTGTTATAAATGATTTTCTTTTATTTAAAGAAGGAAACTGCAAGTTGAGAGCTAGCTAGCAATTTTGACAATATGTGTTCATCTTTGCTAGGAACAGAATCTTATAAAGCATTTACGAAGTAGTTAAGTAATAGTACAGTTAAAATGTTTGTAACCTTCGTGTGTAATTTGTTATGAAAAATTTTAATGTATGTTCTAATTTTGTATTTAATAGACTTCTAAAAAAGATAACTTTACTAAAAATATTAGTTCCCAACAATATTAAAGCAACAAACTGTCTCTTCTCTTCAAAAAATCAATTCACAAAATGTAGTAAACAATAAACAAATATATAAATATTAAAAAAAAAAAATTGGGTTTGTTGTTGTTGTTGAAAAAAATGTTTAGAGCAAATTAGTAAAACCGATTAATATTATGACAAATTTGCATTATTAAAACTTACTCAATATGTTAATAACTCAAAAAATATATTTTTATACCAAAATAATTCTTCAAATTTATTTAAATAATTGGAATAGACTGATTAGCTTTCAACACAAATAATCCAAAAATAGTTTCATCAAGTCAAGCGCTTTGATCAAACATGACACTCTTTAGACAAGAGATGATAAAGTACTAATTTAATAATCGAGTTTATAGTAAATATGATATTTTGACGAGCCCTGTTGTCACTTTCAAGAAAGTTAATGATTTCACAATGACATAAGATATCTCCTCAAGACAATATGTTGTTTGAGCATTAGCCTGGTGTTCATCTTCAATATTTTATGTTATAAAAGTTGTTTAGGTTTGAATAGGAGATAATATTTTATTAAAGAATCGGTTTCACAACTCAAAAACCTTTGAGCCTTGATCAAAGAATCTTAATTCGATCAAATTTTAATATTAATGGGTGATATTTTTCTAATATTTTGTAAAGTGTGATAATTGAAATGGTTTCTCTGCGTTAAAACCCAAGTAAGGCTTCAAATGGGCTACCAGAAAAGTATGACAACAAGATACTGCATATAACAATTATCAAAGCTTTTTGATACATTAACTTTTCTTTTATTTTACACTTATACCAATGCTTCACAAAATTAAATTCCGGAAATCCCTAAACCGGTTGCGAAAAGTCTTTGTAATTCAAAACTAACCGCATTTATTATTACTCTCTATAACCTAATATAAAAAACAAGGTAATGAATTTGCGATATTGTCGAAAATCCAAAATGGGGTTTTTGTGGTTTTTTTTACACGTTTGGAGGGTGCTGATTCTAAAAAAGTGGTTTTTGAACTCTATCTATGTGTTCGTCTGTCTGTCTGAAACTACTGTACAACTAGAACTAAAAGGGAAACGGTCTTCACAACAAAATTTTTGTGGATGTAAAGGTATTACTGAAAAACAAAAAGACATACAGATTTCAAATTTGGTATGCGAGTTCCCAGTACCTGTTGTATGTGGTTAATAAAGTTTTTGAGAAAATAAATAACTTTAAATGTATAGATTTATTAATTGATTTTGAAAGTCCCGTAGTTTTACATACCCCTAGTGGTTGCATGGATTTTTTTTTCAAAGTTCAAAACCCATTCCAGTTCCAAAACATAATTCTACCCTTTCCCATGTTCAATGGAAACTAGCACCCAAAATCCCACTAGCCTCATTCACTGTAAAACGTCTTAGCGACAACCCTTATTTCTGATGCTATCAGGTCTAGGCACACCACGGTTAACCACACCACTAGGGAAGCATAGGAGCAAAAAGAATCTTTCCCGTTTGCAGGAAAGGTCCCTCTTTGGAGACATTGTTTGGAATTGGGATGTTAAGGGTATGTAAGGTCGGATATTCTTTGTTTTTTATTTACCTGTTTTCGTAAAGGGGTTAGGAATGCCTGTTTTGTGGTTGTAATAACGGTTTTGCTTTTGAAAATGTCGTTTTCAGAATTATTGCTGAAATAGAAATCTGTTTAGATGTATACCAAATAGATCTTTAAGACATAAATATCTTTTTAAAGCGGTTCTTTGAACAAGCACACAAGCTGGAATATATATATAGATATCATACCATACCATACCAATACCTTTTTAAGAATGTTTTTTTTTCTTAACACAACTATCTCAATAGCTTCAGCCTCTTTAAATTTTAAAGAATTTTTAATGGTTTATCTGAAAATCTGGATAGATTTTGTTTGTCTTTTAATGTTTTTAAATCTTCATGTATTTCAATTTTAAAAAAGTAATTATTTGTATTATGCATATTTTGAAATTTTGCTTTTTATATTTATTTGTTGTTCTTGTTCTCTTTTATTAAGGTCACGCTTTAATTGGATTCTTTCTGTTGTATGCAGTCTGTATATTTACTATATGCGAGCCTCGAAAAGACTTTCTTCTCCCATCCCTTCGCTTGGTTTTCTAAGAAACCGGGGGAGCATCGTTATTCTAAACTTAAAGCGTTTGAGGTTCTGTTGTGGGGTTAACAATCCGAACAGTCCAAACCGAAGAAGGGCGGGCAAAAAAAAAAAGCACCGCCATTTTGAAGAAACCACATGCGGGGATAGGGAAGGAAAATGCTTTCGAGGCTTGCATTCTAGATAGACAAGGTATAATGATTAGTCATCCTATTAATGTTAAAAATTTGTGAAGAATAAGTATATACGAAATAATTTCTTAAAAATTAACTAAGTTAAACAATCTTAAAATATATTTTAAAAATAGAAAGATTGTTATGTTCTCGATTTATTACACCCGTGAGACATTCATACAATTGTAGCAAAAAGTATTTGAAACATACTCAGGAAATTTTAAGGAATACCAAGATTTTGTGAGAAATAAACAATTTCTACGCAGTCAAATAAATAAAAAAATATAATAATATTAACATCTACTAACATACCTGTGTTGTATGAGGCTTTCCAAGGCGTTACGGTGAATACACAGAATTGAATAAAAATAACATTGGTTATCTAAAACAAACACAGTTTTAACTTTCTAGGCTGGCAATTTCAACCCAAAATTAGTTTTCGTTTTTCGAATACCAAGCCTACCTTCACACTCTTCCAAATTTTCGCGCTTTTGTGAATCTCTGAAAAATAAAATGTTCCACAAAATCTGTGAAAATATGGTGAATGACACCAACAACAAGGAAGTAACTTAAAATGGAAAGCATCGAAATGGAAAAGGAATTGTCCGGATGGAAGTTCTTTTGTGGCTGTTTACGGAAGTTCCCCAACCTATTCTGTTTTCAAAGAAACCTATTTATTTTCAGAGGCACAAGTAGGTATATGAAACCAGGTCTGTAATAGATTTCGCAAGACCGATAGTCTCGCAAGAAAATGGCGGAGTTTGTATCGTATTTGTTAAGAATTTGTTGTTGCACTCTCTGAAGGATATTTAGTATTAATTGACCACAATAATAAGTTTTAAGTTAGTTCTCAACGCTATATTTAGTGATAAGACAGTACACTCTCAGAAATAACACTTTCATTTTTGACGTTTCATGAATCCTCAAGCCTCATTTCGTTAGTTTTGAGGATTGTTTCGTCAAACTATCACGTGACTTTTGAATAAACGCGAATCCTCACTTTTACGATCGTGAATTGACAATTCTGTATCTTGATTTTGAGGAAACTGAATCTCATTGTTGTACTCACATGCTCAAAAATGACGAAATATTTCTTTACATTAGACGACATTCAAATCCTCATAAAAATGACCATTCAAATTTCCTCACTTTGAGGAAACGAAAACGCGGAGCATTTGCCAGTAAACGGAATCGTCAAAATTAAGGAAAATTTAGTCGTTTTTGAGCATTCATTTTTGGGAGTGTAGTGATAAGACAAACATCCAAACGAAAATGCAATTCTTCCCATACTGTCTGCAGCAAGTCCGGAGTAATGAAATAGATGGCACTGCAACTGTGAAAACGATGTAGCGGTACAAGCGCATGCGCTTATCTGAAACTGTTGGAGTTATTCTTTGTTCGTTACCTTCAACCAAAGCTGTCGAACGATCACAGCTGATACTATTACAATTTGAAACTCGGACATTCTTTTACGGACACCCTGTATAATGAATGGTCAGTTAATTGACGACTTTTTGTGATCTTGAATATTTAGGGAAAGGGTTGCTTTACGTATCAAGTTGTATGAGATATGAAGTAGAATGTTTACCACATTTGGACATTTTTGTCGCTTGGCAACGTAACACAAATCACCAAAACGGGGTCAAACATTATATCATAGCCGTTCAAGTATTCCCCCTAAAATACAGTTTAACCAATGTTTTGATGATTAAAACTGCATGGTAGCGTAGGACATATCCGCAAGTGAAATTAGTGATAAAAATCGATGCTAAGTCATTTTTTAAACTTGAGTAATATGGTCTACGGCTAAAATGTAATCCTTAAAATAAACTCATTAAATATACAACAAGATTTTTATCCCAGATTTTTTAGGGCTTCAGAAAATTAATTCTCACTTTCAGAAATAGTGTTTTAATTTATAAAACTAGACTAATTAATGAATGCTTTAAGATTAAATAGTAAACCTAGTTTTTATGATTTCAACGTGCCTATGATATGTACAGCATGCATAATAATTTTAAACAAGAAGGATTTTATTAATAAACTAAACCTTTCTCATGCAATGAATCCAAACACAGTATTTGATGTTCTTCTCGATGTTTTTTTCTTAGCAGTACAAAAAGTTCGTAAAAACTAATTTCGCTTCCCTTTAGAAGTTGCTTTACCACAAGCTTAGTTTTGAAGCCGGGAACCAATGATACAGTATTTCTCGGAAATTTTTGTTTCCGACTTGAAAGATTAATTATTTCGGATTTAAATTTTCATTTTCTAAATCATTTATTGATAAAACTTGTTTTAATTTGCTACTAATGCTAAATTCTACTTTCAATATTACAGTGCTGGCCAAAAGTGGGGACACTTTTTTAAAGTTTCATATTTTTCAACTTTGTGTGAATACAGAATATATTAATTGTATATCAAATTAAACAACCGTATATATCTAATCAAAAGTAATTTAATCTTTATGTGAGGACCACTGTCTGCAGATCTCTGAAGCAGTCTATGAGACCTTTGGTCCCATATAATCTGTATCCATGGACACAACATTATCATCATCAAAGTAATTTAATGTAGAATTAAAAACAAATACAGTATTACAATATCTGTATAACAAATAAGTTATGCAACTAATATTATGATCTGTCTTTGTTTTGCAAGTCATTGAACCACCAACTTGTATTGCAATTTCAACATAAGAGAATTCACTGATTGTGCTTGTTTGTTCAACTAAAATGAACATAACTTTATTTGTATTACAGATACTTTAATTCTATTTTTCAATGAAATTCTACATTAAATTACCTTTAACTTAATATTTAAATGTTCGTATTTAAGCAAAATTTTATAGATGTAATCACACAGATGTAATTAACAGTTGAAACACATGAGACTTTCAAAAAGTGTCCGTATACTATAGTGTAAATATACGTATATATCCCAACTTATTTAATACATATTATGAGAAACAATAAATTGGCGACTTTCTATTTTAAATGTTAGTAGTAGATGTTTTATAGTTTTTTTAAGTGCATACCAGTTATCTACATTATTTTAGAAAGTTATATATTATACAATAGAAGAGCTTAGAGGAAAACCGTGCTAACTGACAAAAACAGTGAAAATTAAAAAATACGCTGTAACGTTTCTAGTTTGCAATAAGATCTGTTAAAAACGGTACTTATTAACGGTAAGAAATATACTTAACCTACATTTCATCATCAGTTTTGATACGAGCTAGTTTCCAAACTGTTTTTGTAATACCATTCTAAACTTTTTAAATAATCATTTCCTCCCACTTCAGATGGTACTCAAACTATTCTAAGTATAACCATAAGTTTAGATAAGAAATTATATAAAAAATATTATACCGGAGGTTCCAAAGCAAAACCGCGAATGTACAATATTTCATGCTCATATTTTTGCTTCGAAAACATTGATCTATAACTTTTATTGCATTATTTTTATTTTTTACATTTAAATAACACACATTACTAATGTATTTATTTTTTCCTTAGAAATTAATGCAGTACTAAACAATATATTTAATTATAACAATATATTTAACACTTGACACATTCTTAATAAAAATTCTAATTTCAGCAGTTACTCAAAACAATTACAAAATGTACATAAATATATTTAGAATAGAATCGAAAATGAAAAATGTTGGCAATCTCGGTTTTTCCCCTTAGACTAGAGAACACCTCCAAATAGCCGTAAGTCTCTTCTTTACGGTTTCGTAAGGAAACGTGATTTTCAGTTTTACGACCCACGACGCGTTAACATGGGATCATCAACTTTTCCTCTTGCATTGTGAAAATAGAAAATAGACAAGTTCAAATGCAAAAAGCACGTGGACTGGGTTGTTGAAAAGTTAACTTTTCCAAACTTTTGCAAGTAATCATCTACACTCCTTACCAACCTAAGTTGGAAAAATAGGAATATGTTATGGAGAAGATCCTTCCGCTGATATATAAAGAGTTCCATAAGTTATTTGTGAATCCATCCAGAAAACATGTTTAAAACGTTAATTTAGTTTAAGGTCTAACAGATTTGAATATTATTTGATTTAATTATTAGTTATTTCAGATTAATTTTATCAAAATGAAAAGTGTATTTTGATTAAATCGTATTCAGATCATTTTGTATGTAAATATTACTTTGCAAGAGTCTCCAACTAATGGACCAATCGCTACTTTCTCTCTGCCTTTTTACTCTTTGTTTTTGTTAGGTTGGCACGGAGTGTAAATTTATTTATAAAAGCTACCTTCATAAACCCGGAGTTGCACGGAATACCCTAAATAAAAGGAACATGTACATTATGTAAAACTTTTATTGGAACGGCTATGATATAATTGCTGGTCTCCGTTTGGCGGTTTACGTTAAGTTGCCAAGTAACGAAAATGTTAAAATCTGGAAACATTCCACTTCATGTGTCATGCAACTCGATTGGTATAGCATCTCTTTGTTAAATTTTAAATTTCGCCAAAAAGTCATATAGTCACGCCAATGAAACCATAACGTCCATTATATTATAACTATATACCTATCTATTTCTTGCAAATCGATTCTCTTCCCCCACTGATCAGCAATATTAACAAATGTCAAACCTTGCAATTGAGTAAGAACAATGTTCAATATTAATATGTTTTACAGGGAGAAAGTATCCAAGATAGTGAATTTGTTTGGAGTTTGGGTGAGCAATGATTTTAAAATGAGTAAACAATGTGTTGAAGCAAGTAGGAAAGCCAATCGAATTTTGGGATATATTAGAAAAAGTATCACTTTTAAATCTAAGGAGATTATTTTGCCATTGTATAGGGGATTGGTAAGGCCATATCTAGAATATGCTATGCAGATTTAGTCTCCCTTCCTCAAAAAAGATTTCGAGTTTCTTGAAGAAGTTCAGCATAGGGCTACAATATTGATTAAGGGATTAACGGGTATCGATTATGATAACAGATTAAAGTCTTTAAACCTGTATTCCCTGGAAAATAGGAGAAAAAGGGGTGATTTTATTCAGTTATTCAAGTTCATAAAACGGTGTTATATATTTTACCTTAAATAGACGTACTAGAAGACGTGATCAGGAATTGACTACACTCTTAAAACAAAAGAGTGAAATCCACTCCAGTTGGAGAAGTGCATTTTCGACACCGTAAAGGCATGCATATTTACTCAGACTGAGTTAAAATCACTCGTTTGGAGTGATCCTGTCGGAGGTTTAACACACAAAGGATCCACTCCAAAAGGAGAAGTGCATTTTCCAGTCTGGAGGGGTGAAATCCACTCAGACTGAGTTAAATTAAGAGTGTTTGTTTTAAGAGTGTAAATCGTGCTTAAAAGGGGAGGTAAGAAAAAATTATTTTTACAATAGAGTTGTCAATGAGTGGAATGCTTTAACCACAGATTATGTTGTGGATTCAAAGAGAGTAGAAGAATTTAAGACGAATCTCGATAGTTATTGGAAACTATTAAAGAATTAAAAAATATTTTGGCCCAACCTTGCTGGGCCTCTGGGCGACAAATTTTGTATTTGTATTTAAACCATCGGGATATTTATTACCTTCCCATACCAATGTCAGCATTATTTTTTCAAAAATTGGAAACTTGGAAAAATCGGGAAGGAAACATACATGTGCCATCTACTGTGATTAAAAAAATATATAAAAAGTACAAACTTTTCCTTATCAAATCAAAAATCCTCCATTTATTTACAATATAAATCTGTCAATAAGTATTTAAAAGAAATAAAAAAAATCAAATAAATATTTTAAAGAAATCGAAATCAAATAAACACTTAAAAGAAATAAAAATTTAAATAAATATTTAAAAGAAATATAAAAAAATCCAATAATGATATTCAAATTTCAATCTTACATTAACTCAAGTACATTTTTTTACTTTTACCTAATTTTCGCTCAAGCTGAAATTCCTTTCACATTAAAAACTTCTTTAAATCACGTACAACAAAGCTCAATGCTATTCTAATGGAGAAATCCGCTCACGTTTTGGCCTTCCCAGACGCATTTGGGCTAGAATTTCGAAAAAATCACTTCTTAAATTATGCCTACAGTACAAAAGCTCCTGAAATCTAGAATCTTTACCTCCAACTGCTTAGGCTATTCGTGAGTCATCCAGCAGTTCTGGGATTCTTTCTCTATAGATATAGAACATACAATTATTTTCAGAATGGAATGTACAATGTAAAGAATAGTTTCGATCTAAAGTAATCATCTAGAATATATATTTAAATTCATTCAGTGTTATTGTGTGTAATACTGTAACATAAGTAAAAGTTATTGTTTTATAAAAGAAAATATGTTATGTATAATAAGGGTTAAATAAGGCTTGATTTCACGGTCACTGCCTTCAAGGACATGCACAGCTTTTATGATTGATCCGTTTGTTGGTAAATCTTTAAACAAATCAATCAAATGGTAGTAAATACTGCAAATGTACGTATGCTCAGGGACCAAGTAATCAAACCTATTTGTAATATAATTGTATCATAAATAAAATTGTAGTATAAATTTTGTAATAAAAATATAAATATTGTTAATATAAATATAATTGTAGTATACATATTATCATCTTCTTCGAGTGCTCTTTGGAAGTGAGCTTTCAACAAAAAAAGCAATTTGAAAAATAAAAAATGAAAATTTATGTTCAAGAATTCCTTCGCATACAAAAGTGTCAAGAAAAGTTCTTTTTAATACAAAAACCCAAAAATTACTGATCGTTGAATCACCAGTTTTTAAACAGCAATTCCCTTTACTGACGAGACTTTAACGAACGTTATATAAGTTACAATAAAAATGTATCCAATTAAAGTTTTTATTTTCGAAATGTCTTTTTTTTTTTCAGAAATAAAAGGGAAGAGATCTTGTTCAGAAAAAAAAATTTACTTTCTCCTTCCAATTGATATTTTAAGATGTCATTATATAAGGAAATAAAACGTATTTAAAAACTAGTGCGTTTCCCCAAATCAACTTTTAATAGGGATGTTTTTTTTACGTTAATGTAGAGTAAAAGAAATCAAATCGAATTAAATATGTATGGCTTTTTTAGATTTATAAAATCCATAAAAAAATTCTTTTTTTGGATCCCCAGCTGCTTTATTTTTTATAAAGGTTTTATTTCCAATCTTCAAAACGAAATATTTAAAAATAATTTCTGACGATAGTTTACTGAAATCATTTAGTTTCATTTAATTTTATTGAATTAATTTCTTTGGGGGGGGGGGGGTAATTCATTTACAAATCTAGCATATGAAAATGTACAGTAATTATAAAATATTTTAAGTTTCAAATTTCATTCGAACCAGAAAATGATGTTTTTCCAAAAAAAGGAGAAAGTATTTAAACATAGTTTTCTCGATAAAAAGGGTTTTTTGAAAGAAAATTGAGTAATATGTTGTTGTTTTTTTTAATTTAAACCTCAAACTAGTGAGAAACTAATTTTTTTCAACCGTAAAAAATTTAATCCTATTACAGACCTATTTAGAAAATTAAGGGCTTGGTAAAAAGTGTTTTCCATAGAGCTTTTTCCAGATAAACAGTTATTTTCCATACAAAGTCAATCAAATCTGTTATTACAGATCAAAGTATAAAATTAAATATACGATTTCTAGTGTTTGAGAAGTTTCGTATAAATATTGTACCAAATATTAATGACTTGTGTCTTGAGATGCTTTTGCACTTTTTTTTGTGAAGTATAATAAAAAAAATTGATTATATTTTAATTATTACAAAGCCATAATTTATATTTTTATTTTACCAGCAGGTAAATAGCAGACGTGCAAGTGAATATATGAATTATGATATCGATAGAATAATTTTAAAGTATTTCCTACAGTTTGCCTTATTCAAAATGTTTTTTTATAAATAACTATTCTTAGGTTATTTACATTATAAAAAATATGCTAACAATATGTGAGATTAAACTTTTTATTTATTTTTTAAGGGGTTTATCCACATTGATAACATCGAAAAAATTGATTTCTTACTGACTAATGACTATTACTTTGTTCTAATGAAAACTTCTTTTATTACAATGTTTTTAAACCTTTTTATTCCATGGACACAGAGTTTATTCATTTGACACAAGCTGTTATACATAATACCTGCAACTGTTATGTAATAGCGAAAATAGTTTATTTCTTGTCTGAAACAAATATAAATACGTTTATTTTAAGGGTTAAAGTCGAATCAATTCAAGGTGCTTTATTCCAAGTAGTAGCCAAAGGTTCAAATTTACTTTTAATTCTAAAAATTAAGACTTATCACATCACAAACTGGTAGTATAATGAAGAGTATAATTTAACATATATATGACTTTTATCAACATTTCTATGAAATAAATCACCTTAGGACGTTCAGTATTTATTTAGTTTTCGCCAGCCGTGAAACAGAAGTCTTTTTTTTTTACTATTTATATAAACATACATAAAGCTGATAAATCTATAATGCTGGTATCTAAATTATTGAAAGTCTATAAAGGAATTGGTTCAAGTAAAATTACTTCTCTAGGATCTGTTAGACTGCAACGACGAGTTACACATGTCTAGTGTTTTATCCGAAAGGAATCAAGCACCAAATTTACCCAAATTGAGTTATTCGTATCAAGGAACTGTTTTTTTTATGTAGTTTGCTGTCTATTTGTAAACAAAAGCTGTAGAACCCCATTTTAAATTGATTGTTAGTGTGGTTTCTATGGCATTTCCACACTGCATGATTACGCATGGTTGGTTGGTGTGTAGATATATTTTCAGGCTTGTGTGCTTGGTCAGAGCGCCGCTTATAAACCTTCGTCAAGTAAGACAGACATAACACATAAGCGACAGATGTTGCCATCATCGCCACCTCCATAATTTAGACAGGTTCCTGAAGGGGAGGAGGGAAATAGTCTCCAGGGACATGTACCCGTGGGAAACTGTGCATTGACCACCCAGAAGACTTTCAGACCCACAGACTGAACGAGCACGTATTTTACGCGTGGATCATATATCATTTCTACGTTTTTAAGCTAATAAATATACAGGGTGGTTATGAAATAACGCTCGCTATTCGGAGTGGTCTGTAGCTTGAATGAATAACCCAAATGCAAAAAAACTTAGAGACACTTACTAATCAAGAAGGGGGAAAGAGAATGGAATCATAAAAAACAAACTCGTCACTTGACCAGGGTTCTAAATTACGAGGCGTAATTGGATATTGTGGCCGTAATTAGTCATAATTGGCTATGCCTCTTGTTTTAAAATCTTGGTCAAGAGACGAGTTTCTTTTCATGATTCCATTCTTTTTCGCAAAAATAGAAACTTGTCTCTTGACCAGGGTTCTAAATTACGAGGCGTAATTAGCTGTGTTGGCCGTAATTGGCCATAATTGACTCGTTATTTAGAACCCTGGTCAAGAGACGAGTTTGTTTTTTATGATGATTATTTTTTAGGATTCTATCTTTTTTATGATTCCATTCTTTTTCCTCCTTCTTGATTAGTAGGTGTCTCAATTTTTGATGCATTTGGATTATTCATTCACGCTACAGACCACTCCAAATAGCGAGCGTTATTTTATAACCACCCTGTACATGGTTCCAATTTAATTTCCAAGTTACAGATTTAGGTGAGTTAAGGTTAAGCAAAGTTAGCACCTATTGTTCGTCGCTTTGTTAAAACCTAAGCTCGATCTCCGTGTCTCCCTGCAGTGCAGGTTGTTCCCTTAGTTCTTTTCTGGAGAACAAGATCAACATGATAAATGACACGAGTTTTCATATCTTTGGATGGGAAATTCGGCCAAACATCTTCGTATTTATGTTCCCTAATATCCTTACTGCAAAAAGATACTGCTCGCCATAAAAGTATCCGTCTTCCCTTTGTATCTTTATTTTTTGTCGATAGTTCTGTATCGACGGGAGTACTATTGAAATATGTATGGAAATTGTGTTGGGGAGATGTGGTATTATTACTTGAAGAAATTTTTAATGTTTTGGCCTTATTCCAGTTTATTTTAACCTTTTTAAGGATGAGCGAATTGGCTAAAGTATAAATATGTTTTCAAAGCATGAGATTAAAATTTTAATTTATAACTGAACAATTTAAATATCTTGAATTTTTGAAAAATATTTTTCTGTATCTGATGATTATAATGACGCCTCCATATACTTTAAATTTTACAAGTTAGTAAAATTATAGAAATTTTCAAATTATGTGTGGTGACACAGTCTGGTGACCCTGGCAAGGTTCTGTGAAATTTCTTTGTGTAATAGGCTAAAATGTAAATTTCTCTCAATTGACCAATCGAAGAACCGCACACATCTAATAAATGCGTAATAGCTCATTTCGTTCAATGTCTCTTAAACTAAAGACGTAACGAATGCGTGAGAATTATTGTCAATTGGAATGTTTCGGATGATGAAACGCTTTTGTTTTCATTTCTTTTCTCCGTACTGCGATTTCATTGGTTGCTTAAGTTTAACTCTCAAAATGACCTGTATAGATGAAAAGTAAACTTTTCTTTCTGTGCAAGTTTTCTTTAACAAATGTTTTGAACAACCAACAGCCCAGCAAGAAGTTAGAATCCTAAAATTTTCATTAAAAAAACTCCTTTTCAAATACCAAAAACAAATGTTATTCCAAACAAAAAATGAAAACAAGACGGTTGACGGTTGCAGCTGTTGCCATTCATGACGTGAAACAACCCCATTCAGGTGCCGGCTTCGTAACTCGACCACGGTCCCAAATTGTTATATCTCCAATAGCCGTCATTTAGCTCCAAATACGACATTTATTTAATCAAAACAAAAAAAACAGATTAATGAATTGAAACTTTTATTTCCCTCCTTCATTTCTAAATAATCTATTTATCTTCTATCTCCTTTCTATATCTCCCAACTCCCATTGACAGCGGATCGATACTTCAGTCTTTACGGTTTCTTAACCAATCCTTTTTTGACGGGCAGTCCTCCCATAATAATACGTCTTTGTTACGATCCTTCCCAATGTATTATAGTCCATTTTTCATTGCCCTATCCAATAAGAATGATGGTGTGCCACTAGCACATGACATCCATTATAAGGCCACTTCATCAAAAAACCGCTCTCTAATGACAATTTAGGTATTTGAGCGTACTGATAATAGGCGGCAAAGGGCTATGGAACGACCAAGTTCTCTTTTTTCCTACTTGAAGTAAAATCAAGAAGAAAAAAAGTAAAAATACATTTATTGGATTTCGTGCTTAGATAGCTTCGATTAACAAAACTCGCCCTAAAATATTTATTGTACACCAGGAAACATAATATATAATGAATATCCCTTACTAGCTTATGCACCTTGCCATTCCAAATGTCTTTTATTAAACAAAACCTCAGTGCAAATGCGAAGATTTAGGAAGAGAGAACTGATATTGTAGAAGGGATTACGCAAACTTATTACTACCTAATTTTTTTTTAATCTTTGTGACTGAAACTGTAAATAATTTCAAATTTTAAATTCATCCACCGCTATTATTTTAAGGTTCATAGATAACTATGTACAGCTGCGGAAATAAAAAAAGTACCACTAGTGATTATTTCTGCCGTTAGTCACCCTATAGAATCGGACCTTTTTGAAATTGTAAACAATTAACATTCTGAGTTAATTGCATGACACAAATTTTGCATAAGGGGTTATCTTCATATTAAAAATGTTACTAACTTTAAAATTTCCAATAATAAAACCCCTTTTTGAGTCCATATTTCAAATCTATGACCTATGTTAATACGAAATGCCAAATTTTGTTAGTTATTAAGCATTATTAGAGGAGTTAGAGACGTGCAAAGTTTAGGTCCCATAATGTTAAATGAGTTGCACATAAAAAACTACCCCAATCTAAAAATAATTAAGATAATGAAACGAATTTTTTACTGAAAAGAAATTTATAATAACTCAAACAAAATGCATTCAATATTAGGGTATTTAAAACAATTTTTATATTTTTTAATAATTATTATATAGTAGCCGCCGCTTAAATGAATCACATCTGTCCCAGTACGTTTTGAACCAATAAAGCGGCTGAACCATTTAACCGAAAGTCATGAAATTATAAAGAAAAAGTTGTCATCATGAGACATAATATCATTTTTTTAATACTTGTTACTGAGCAATACTAGTGTACTACATATTATTAAGTAAAATACGTTATGTTAAAAAAATCCAGAGTTATACAAATTAACAGGTAATATACGAATACCTACAAAAATTTAATAATTTGAACGATATTACGTATAATTTTAAAACAAAATTTAAAAGCAAAAACAACAATGTTTACTATAGTACTAAAATTTAGTTAAATTTTGCTTACTTGAATGAATACTTCGTTGTTTTCGCCTGCGTTGTTATATAACTGATAAGTTCGTTTACCTTCCTTTCAATGTCATAAGAGGAATTATAATCATCACACATAACACCCCGTTGCTCTAAAGTTCTTTATATTTGAAGAGCCCGGCATATTTTTACTCCTCGCGGCCTTAAAAAATTCTAATAAAGCGTTTTCTACGTCTTCTGCTTTGCCAACTCGCTGACATTTCCGATTTATGTTGGGCTCTGTTTCGCAACTTTCTATAATTTCATTTCTTCTCTTCAAAATCCTACATAAAGTTGCTTGAGAAAGTCCTAATTTAATTGCAGCTTCTCTTTGGCTGCATTTTTCCAGATTATTAATATTTTTTAGGAGTTCATATTTTTAGGCTAAGCTAAAATCTTTCCGTTTAAACATCGCGATAACACTCCGAAAAACACGTACTTAATTTAATCGATCAAAAATCAAAATGAGTCTACTGTCTACAACTCTACACCTTCATGCACACGTGTCGATTACAAATTCCTTCCCCTCTACCCCCTCCCCCCACTATAGTTCTCTCTCCCTCCTTGCCTTAATAATAAATTTCTGCGATTTACCTTTTTTTTAAAGAAGGATTCGTCGGCGCCTCTTTGGTTCGCATTAGTAGTTAGAGGTCATTTGGGGTAAAAAAAAAATACCACGAATTGTAGAAAAAAGTAACTTTTATAGAATTTTTTGAGTCCTTAAAACGGCGGTAAAAAGGTGATTTGATTCTCATAAGCGGCGGATTTTCAATGTAAAAAGTGATTCCGTTCTGTTCTACGAAATTTATTCCAATTAAGCGGCTGATTCAATTAACCAGTGATTCCAAAAAGCGGCGGCCACTGTATTAATTTTTTTAAAAAATATGAATAGAAACCCCTCAATATTTTTACAGAAATGCATTTAAGACAGAAAGTTTAAGCGAAATCCCAAATTTTAAAATTTTTTATTCATAATTTGCTGAGTAAATCACAAAATACTTTTTAATTACCCTTTAGGGGACTGTGTATAACATTATGTGTAATTGATAAATAAAGACGGCCTTGCAAAAGGAAGAACTAGACTGCGCTTGTCATTTTAGAGATGATCCCCAAAAGGTCCACAAGTGATTCGATTGAATAACTCGTCAAATATTCATCCAAATGTAACAAAAACTTAGATTTATGGGTTTTTCAGAGTGCTTAACATTTCTAAGTTATTAAAATTGGGTGTTGCTATTGGAAATTTCAAAGTTCGTAACATATTTAATATGAAGACGGCCCCTTATGCAAATTGTGTGTCATGCAATTAACTCAGAACGTTAATTGTCCACAATCTCAAAAAGGTCCGATTCTATAGGGTGACTAATGGCTGAAATAATCACTAGTGGTACTTTTTTTATTTCCGCAGCTGTACATTTCATATCTGAGAAAAACAAATTTTGCCATTTCACACACGATTCAATAAATTTTTATGTTCTATTAATCTACCTCTTTATCATCATCCTCAGTTTGCGCAGAAAAGTTTCGTTTCGTACATTTTCCCGCCACGCTAACAACATTGTTTGATCTATCTTACTCCGCATCAATAGACCCGTTTTATGTTAAATCTTCTGCACTATTGAATTCATCCTAGATGAAGACCCATCACTGGAATCTTTTTCATCACAAACCGATTCAGAATTCTTTGTAGACAAAGTCCACCACCAGCTCTTTTGCTTCATACTCGCCATGGCAGAACTAGCAGCCAGTCTTCCTCTCAATCCTTTCTTCGCACCGCTATGGATCGAATTTTCTGCACTGGATAACTGATCGCCATAAGGATCTTCACTGCAATAAGGACGCTTGTCAACGGACGCCAAATTTCGATGATTCTATTAGTTCCTCCGCCCCAGCGCCGGATTTCGGCCTAGGTCTACGAGGCCCGGGTCTAGGGGCCAGTCAGGAAGGTGCCCCTTAAAAAGATATAATCGCGAAAAAATCGTCTAGAAAATTTAAAACCTCCAAATTTCGAAAAGCCTATCGCCTGATGAAGGCCTCAAAAATTGCCAAAATCAAATTATAAAGTTAATACAATAACTATAGTAACATACTGTATAATTCTGATGTTTATTAAAGACTATTAAACATTATATGTTCTATACTAGTTTATTTAATTTGCTAAATTTCCAAAATAGCTTCGAAATAGTGGGGCCCCAAATGTCCAAGTGCCTAGGGGCCTTGGGTCTTTAAATCCGGCACTGCTCCGCCCATTGTCCTTCCTCATCAAGTAGTTCATGGTGAACTGTCTTCTGTCCACGGCCCAGACCTTTCTGCTGCGAAAAAAGTGAGAACGGCGGTGGACATAAACGGCAAATAAGTCCGTGATGAGCTTCCTCGGATGGTAATCCTCTTCGAAACACTGCTTGAGATCTGTCTTATCCAGTTGAACTTTCTTCTTGGCCATTTGTTTCAGTTGGGTGTTGCGGAAGAAGAAAGTGTGCTTCTGGTCGCAAAGAGACGACTTTGAATTCAGAAATGCCAGACGATCCAAAGGGAACTCTGGTTCAAGATTCATGTTGAGGTTCTTCCATCTTTCGATGTACAAATTCTCTGTACATACTTTGCTTATTGATTTAGGCATATTCTGTGGACTTATCACACCTTGTTTTTCGCCAAGTGTCCTTTCATGTAAACTATCTACGTCTCGGCTTTCATGTGGAATCCGTTGAGGTTGTTTACTATCGCGGATCTTTTTTGAGGAATTAAAGAATGATATTGACAAGTTCCTAAACTGTAGTGAGTCCTCGACACTTTCTATAATAGTTAATAAAATAAGAGTGTACAGAGAAGCTACGACTTCTTGGAGGGTGAAAACGTTCATTAATAAACCTACCATGACCAAATGAGTCATTACAAATACAATCACTGTCATCATTTTTAATTGAAGCATGTCTACAAGCATTTCTTCTTATCTTATAACATTTAATAATCCATCGAAAATTTTTATATATTTGAGATTAAAATACTCTTTACAAAAATATTCTATTTGATTGCAAACTGAATATACACCACACAAAATCTGTCTTATTATCAACAAAAAACAAAATATCGAAAAGCCACTTAGTCAATTTCTTTCTAAATCAACAAAACCAAAAATTATAAATTTATATAAAAATTTAGTTGTTGCCATAATTAAAAAAGTAATGTATAGATTTTTTTTTTGAGTAAAAGCATTTTGTAATGAAATACGATACTAGGCTACGTAATACCAAGTTTTGCTTATAAAAAATACCGTTTTGAAATACTTTTTTTTTTCATCGAAGAAAAAATACATATTATCACTTTTTTTACGTTTTCAAATAGTTTTTATAAAATACACACCTCGGATCCATCGTATAAATAATAATTCCTTTCACGGCTTCATATAAAAGAAAGTCTATGTGGTGTAACAATAAAATATAAGACTTTTGCCTGAATATTTTTCTAAATCCACGAAACCTGAGCACAAAGTGCAAAAAGGGCTTGTTCTTCGTGTTTCTTTTTCGGAAGTAACCTGATTCACGCCCAATGCTTGTAAAAGGTGTTTTTTCTCGCACCATCTAACTTAAAGCTTTCTTTTAGCCTGCCTAGAAAATAAACTTTAGCTTCTTAGAAGCAGAAACGGAGAAGAAAAAAATATCAGTCTTGGAAGATAAGCCTTAGTTTATTTTTCAGTATGTTTTCTAATGAAAAAAGTTATAAACTCTATATATAGAGAGAAAAATCAATATAGGCTATGTTATCATTTTGTACTTTATAACATTAGAATACTTCATAACATTGTATCCTTACTTCGGAAATTGAAAATGTGAGTAGATATCGCGTTTAATGAGAAAATCAAACTTATTTTGCATGATGTATATATGCTAGGCGATTGTAATTTTCCCGAATAGATACAATCCCTGGCAAAAAGTATCCGTTCAACGAAAGCAGTGCCCACAATACATTAACATTGTAATAATTCATTGAATTTATATAATGTGATTGTATAGTTTAACACGTTGGCTGCGGCGATATAGATTAAAAATTGGCATCGATAGAGGCTGATGTGAAGTAGAAGGACATGCTGGTTTTTAAACAAGTTCGTTACAATAGAAATGAACTATCTGTTCTTCATTTTCAAAAAAGTAAAAATCTTAGTTCGAGGTCGTAAAATTACAAGGTTTGGTTGAATTAACGTCGATAACTAAAGCGGCACGACAGCTGGTCATAAAAATACGAGGAAATGTTCCTGGATTTTTCCGATCGGATAACTCATCAACTGTCAGTAATCATTGAATTGAAAGCCAATAACCAGATTTGTTTCAGTGATTAACTTACTATGAAATCTTCATTAAATTTTCATAATTCATATTTTTTGGGGTTGTTTTTGTTTAAAAAAAATGACAAAAAATACAACAGAGACTATTTGCAATTTTTTTTATAGCTAGATACTTCAATAAAAAAAAACTAAACCGCACTGCGAAATGCAGTATGTCTGGTCGCCCTTTACTTGAATCGAAAGATTTAATTTCCTCTTAATTTGAAATTGAATGAAATCTTTCAAATCCTCAATTATTATTCCAAGCGCAGTGGGATCGGTTGCAAAAGTGTAAAATCTAATATTCTATTTTCTATATCCTCAAATTAATCATCGAATAACCATAGATTTGCTTGAGGAACCATAATTCATTGAGGTGAACCCGGGAACGAGCGCGCAGGGTGTAACAGGATTTTTTTAGAACTAATATTCTTATGTTACTTATATTTTTCAGAGTTCTCCAAACGTTTAGAATTGGTTATAGAAGTCACTCGATCATTTTATGTTCTAAATTTATCTGCATCCCTAAAAAATAATCACCATCAAAATGTGTCGCCAATAGTCCGCGCCTGCTCAAGGATTAACATAATTCAAATAGGTGGCAAAATAAAACAAAAACTGCATAAGCTTTAAAATCTATAAAGAGAAATTCATCAGTCACATCTGTGATTACTAGGTGTCATTTAAATATCATGCAAAAGGGTAGATGAGAGAGCTAAATCGTTCAGTTTGTGTAACCACTAGACCATCACGTTTATCAAGTTTACAAACTAACTTGAACTGTTAAGAGCGGTTGGCGAAAGGGTACTATGAATTTTATCAGAATATGCTGTTATCGATGAATAGGAAAAACAGGACGCGCTGGCGCGTCCTCAGCAGCCGAAGTGCTAAGGTTCAAAGTTATTCTTAAAGTTGTATCTCTCTGAAAGTGGTTATATATTTTTCACATTTTCCAACATATTTCAAATCTTCAAGGGTTTTTTTCTGTGAATTAAGCCTAATTTAGTCAAATAATTGAATGTTTAATTTACGTTATTGAACAATAACATAAATTATAATCAGACGGAACGGTCGTTCCGCCCGCCAATCTCAAAATGACGCCAAGGGCTTAACGGCAGTTATGTATATATACAGAAAACATTTCGCTATGTTAACAGCGAAATTGATTTTATTTTCTACCAGGCAAACTAAACTTCGTAGAACAATAAAAAAAATACAGTAAAGAGGTTTCGTAGATTACTTTCAATAAAAAAATTTTGGTTATTCTACAGTCAAAAACAGCGGAGAAAAAAAATATGGAAATTTTCGAAAATGAAATCTTTCGAGCAGTTTTAGTCAAATTTTGACCTAATTTTTGAAGTGACCTACAGCCATTACTAGACCATTAATCTGGAAGCGGTTTTTACTAAAAGATTCAGAATGCCGCAATTCAGCCCCTTTCATAGGTTTGAAGTTTCAAAAATATGTCTTTCTATTTTTAATTAATTAAAATCTAATTTACTATTGGCGGTAGGAATGCGCGATAAACAAGCCGTCCTAGCGGCCAAGTACCTCCAAAAACGAGGCCAAACGAGGTTTGCTATATTTTCATCAAAGAGCGTCAGAGTTCAAAAACACAACGAACAAGCCGCCATTACAGCTTTTAAATATATGATTAATCAAATATCTGAATCAACAGATTAAAAAAAACCTTTAGAATTCTAATTAATAAACGGAATGCGCCATTTAATTTTTTTGGCGTTTTAATTTAAAGAAAATATATCAACAACGATAATGGAATGAATGATAATGGAATAAATGTAAACATTCATATTTGGTTGCCAGATTCAGTTCATATTAATATTCAAACTTTTTAAACACTTTGCTTTTTCTATGAAGAGTAAGAAATAACACTTTTTGGTTCTCGGAAATTATATAGCTCTCAATAAACATTGAAATCTTGTCGTCAATTTTGTAGTCATATAGTGTCTGTGTATTTTATTATTTTTTAAAAAAAACTACTGATATCCCCCCAAAAAACTTCGTAAAAGTAAACAAACGCCAGCCTCAAAAAAAAAAAAAACTATGCATTTATTTTATAACAAAAAACAAGTCATTATGAAAGTTGTAGCTAAAAAAGCCCTGATATAAAATGAATGCCAATCTCTTATTTAAAACTTCCTGGTCATAATTAATAGTATAATTTAAGTTTCACTGCCATAAAAAAAACTGTTTGAGGTTGGTGCCCATCTTTATCCCCCTAACAAAACTAAGTCACGCAAATGAACTTGAATTACTAAATCAAAATAACGAAGGATACTGTTAATTTTTTTTTAACAAATATATAATCTCAATACATTTATATAAAGGTATAGAGGGTGGTTAAGATGGGGCACCAACCTCAAACAGTTTTTTTATGGCAGTGAAACTTAAATTATACTATTAATTATGACCAGGAAGTTTTAAATAAGAGATTGGCATTCATTTTATATCAGGGCTTTTTTAGCTACAACTTTCATAATGACTTGTTTTTTGTTATAAAATAAATGCATAGTTTTTTTTTTTTTTTTTTTTTGAGGCTGGCGTTTGTTTACTTTTACGAAGTTTTTTGGGGGGATTACACTTACTACTTAACACGAGAAAATAGATTTGAATCGAAAAAAAGTTTCCGATCATTCGCAACTGATTTTAACTTACACCATTTTTATAGTTGTGCGGTGCTATTTATTGATGGGTTATCGTCGCACTAGAGCTACACTAGGGCTATTGGCTTTCAAAGGGCGTCGTATTTTAGAACCACAGTCAAGTGACGAGCCGACACATGAATAGGCACCCAACGCAACCGTTAAGGGCGACATCGTACGCAGCGTTAGGACTAACTTTGAAGGATATTTAACGTGCACTCCCTTACACGGGGTATTTTTCGTCGGACATTTGTGGCTGTCCTGGCCGTTTATAAGTCGACAGTTATTTTGGCGATGCCCGGACCCGAACCTGGGACCTTCCGCATGATAGGCGAGTGCCTAACCGACTGGGCTCCCCAGCCCCCTATTTATTGGTGGGACTTTATTTGACTGGCACGATGCGTATATAAGATGTCCAAGAAGAGGATAGAACCTGCGAAAGTAACCTCCATGGCCTAAAGCAGGGTCATTTGTCAAAGTTGCTCAATGTGTAACAATTCCAAAAACTTGCTCAATTAAACTAACTATTGCACAGAAATTTATTTTTTATCTATGAACGTACGACTTTTAATGGAAATATAAGAAAAATAGTTTTATCTACTCCATAACATTATTGGAAATTTCATTCAAGGCAGTGAAGGTGGTAACGCGTTTTCGTTATTGAAGATGAAAAATTGATTTTCGCTTAAATGCAGAAACCTTGTTAAATATAACGGAAAACCTCTTGCTCGTGGTTTGGGGACAAAATATCGCGGCCGAAATATCGCGGGCCAAAAAATATCGCGGCCAAAATATCGCCGGCCAAAATATCGTGCGCCCAAAATATCGCGGGCCAAAATATCGCGGGCCAAAATATCGCGTGCCCATAATATCGCGTGGCCAAAATATCGCGTGCCAAAATATCGCGTAAAGTAAATATGGAGTGTATTTAATGGATTTTTAGGTGTTTGGCAGTGGGAAGGAGTTCGATGGTAAAATGATATTGCACTACTTACTTATTCAATAATTTGTGATGAAGTTCTGTTTTACGTAATGGATCCTGAATTTTTATTAAAATGTATTTTAAGACATGTATTTTTATCCCTTTTTAATTATGACAATGTAATCACGAGTTAAGTTCAATGGGTTAAGGTTTTTTATTTGAACTTGATTTTTATTAATACCATTAAATTTTTTTAAAGAATTCAGTTGGGGGTAATTGTAGTTTAAAAAGTGTCTGAATTTTAAAAATTAGTAATTATTTAACGAAAATGTAGGCGATGTTTGAAGCGTTACCTTTCTGTACTGCTCTTTAAAAAGAGACTCGTTTTTAATAGGAGGATTAGTTTAGGGTTATTTCGAATGTGATTTTGGGAATGTGAGGAAGTTGAAATAGTACAAACATTATCATTTTTTTTAAATATATATCAATTTTTTAAGTGCATTCATATAAAATTATGTAGCAACTGAATAATTTGCTTACTTTAGTGAACACTTACAGAACAAAAAATAAGTTGATTAATCAATTGCAGCCGAACTCGTTTATAGCGAGACCAGATTTTACGAGCACCCGGATTTATCGAGGGAAGCAAGATTATTAGTTTGGTCCAGAGGCCCGGATGGCCGATTGGTTAGCATCGCAGGCCAGCAGTCTGCGTGCTGTAACGGGTGCGGGTTCGATTCCCACCTTCGTCCTGGGTGTACTTCCTTTCTCTATGACCGTAAAAACTCTTTATGTGTCTGTCTTACTTGACGAAGGCTTAATAAGCGGGTTTCTGATCAAGCACACAAGCCGGAATATATATGTTCCCTACCCATAGGTTATGACTTATGACTTTCTTGGTGAGGGGCAAGATCGCCATTGCTTGATGGGAAAATATTTCGTCAACAGCCCTCCTGTCTAGGAGCACAAAAAATCCATTTTTTTCCAAAACACAAATGACGAATCCTCCCCTTGTCATAGTATCCTGTACTGAGGGGAGGAACTGGGTGAACAACCCGGCTGGCGCCGCAATTTCGCGTACTCTGATTGGCTGCTCCTTTCGACCCAGATATTCGTGCGCCCTGTTACGTCAAAATCGAAGGAAAAAAATAATTAAAATAACACTCTAACTGAAGCTTAACTAATAAAAATAATAAATTTATGTCTTAAAATAACAAATAAATTTGTTTATTAAATGTGAAATACCTATTTGTATTCGATTCTCGCACTCAAAATTGAGAAATATTTACCCTTTTTCTCGTAGAACATTTGTATACTGCAAACTTAAGGTCGGTTTTGGTTTTGAAATATAGTCGTCGAGACATTGGTCTTCTCCACTGGAAAAAAACTACCTAATAGCGCCTGTCTGGCTATCAGTTAACTGTTAAGCTAACATAATAAAAAAAATTGAATAATACAAAAAAAATGTAACCAAAATCTTATTCCTCGCCATAATTGCCACTGGTTTAAAAATAAATCTGAGGGAGGGTGAGAATAGCTTTTGTTATTTATTTTCTTTAACATTGCGTAATATCGTGACCTTTACTGATTTGTGAGTGCACAATATAGCAACTTATAAAAAATCAAAAAGAAAAAAAATGGAGCCACGCGTCATTCTATCAGAATTTACCCCCATGCGAAGTGGATTTTTCCTATGGAATTGTAACTTTGGTTTTCTTCTTTTTATTGTTAACAAAATAAGATTTGACTTGTAGGCCCGTGCAGCCGAAAAATGTCCGACGAATACCCCGGCCCCGTGTAGAGGCAGTGCATGTTAAATATTCTCCACAGTTGTAACGTTGCGTACGATGTCACTAATAACGCTTGCGTTGTGTGCCTACTCAGGTGTCGGATCGTTACTGAACTGTGGTTTTCTAATAAAAGAAAAAATAATAAGAACAAAGAAAAATAAAACACTAACATTTCTCACTTGTCCCCGAATTTTTAAAATTTTGAGGTTCCAAAAGACAAGGGATCTTAGGCCCCGTCAGTAAATGGGCTCGTTGATAAATATTCTCTAAGTTATGGCCTACGATCCAAACCACTCGGCCATAAGGGCCTCATATGCCACCCTATATTTTCTGCGTGATGGTCCATGGTGCTGTTGCCAGGTTTTGTCTCTACCCTACTATAGAACTCTTTGGTTTTCAACCCCGACAGGGTCAAAACCCGCCACTAGAAATACATATTTATTATGTTTATATCTCGATTTTTCTCGAATTTGGAATGTTTATTTCACAAAAAATAAAAACTGTTTGTTCTTAAAAATTGCTGTGTACCACTCAATTCTTGAATTCAGCACGAAAAACACCGTTAAATTACTACATTCCTATTATAAGAAAAATATTTATGTTTTTTGGTGCAGGCCACCTGATGGCCACATAATAAATAAGTTCTAGTTATGAAATGAAACCATAAAAAATTAACGTTAACAATGGACTAGTAATTAAATGGATGAGTAATTAAATTGCCCTTCAACATAACGGCATTAATCTATAAATTTGTTGAGATTTTGAACCAGCCGGGATTTGTCCCAGTCGGGGACTCTTAGAAACGCAGTCAAGTGACGAAGTGAGTGCCGTATCTTTCACTCAACGAAACCTCAGAGCGGCATCGACAGCGGCGTCAGGACTTTAGACCATGACATCTTTAGCGTACAGTACATCAGTGCCATTTACAAGGACCTATTTATGAAATTAAGAAATGCGTGCAAGAAAGTCTAAAGCTCTAATTTGAAGTTAAAGGTGCCCTCAGGTCAGGATTTTTAAATAGGCTAAGTAGGATGTAGCCTAGAGCGGCAAATTTTTTGGGGCGGTACAATTTACTACCAATAAATCAGCATTTTTCATAAAAAAAATTATAAAAAGAAACCAATATTTTTAAGAAAGAAAACAATATATTTATAATAATGCGTGAACCGTAAAGGTGCATAGATAATTCTAAAACATATGTAGACCGAAAAAATAGCCAAGAAAACTATGTCTGGGAATCTGGGATGGGGGAAGGAAAGACGCCAAACAAAAAGAAAAGCACAAATAAATTCGTTATTTGAAGTATAGCCGTCAAGTGTAAAAAAAAAGTTTTAGGTAAAATAAAGATAACGATCCGTTATTTTTTATAGATTCGATTGGCGATCGCTTTCTGTTCTCTTTATTAGTTTCAAGTCAGGCCTAAGTACACGTGTTCAACGTATTTTCCTATGGTATTTTCACAAAGAAAGTAGAAAGATTAGAAAAAATGTGCATTGTTTGCTATTTTCAACTTTCAAGTCTTTCTCACCATCATTAGGTGATTCAGCTGCTAGTAGGACTGAACTATTCAAGTTTAGTTAGAGTTGGACTTCGATTTGTTATGTTTTGAAGATTCCCGAGTATCAAACGTCCAAACAAAAAGTTTCGGTTGCTAAACAAAAAAAAAAGGCGTATTTCGGGTCGGGTGACTTCTTTGGTGATTCCATTTACGGCATAAATATTTCGTCAAACGTTCAAATCAAAATCAAATAGTCTCTCATATCGTTATAAAAAAAACACCAATTTGAAGTAAAAGGTTAGGTTAGGTTTGAATTATCGTCGCACTAGAGCTACACGAGGGCTATTGGCGACGGGCGTCGTATTATAGAACCACAGTCAGGTGACGAGCCAACGCAACCGTTAAGGGCGACATCGTACGCAGCGTTAGGACTTTGAAGGATATTTAACGTGCACTCCTTTACACGGGGTATTATTCGTCGGACATTTTTAGCTGCATGGGCCGTTTATAGGTCGGCAGCTATTTTGGCGATGCCCGGACCCGAACCTGGGACCTTCCGCATGCTAAGCGAGTGCTTAACCGACTAGGCTCCCCAGCCCCTGAAGTTAAAGGCACCCTACACCAAAACCGACCTTAAGTTTGCAGTATACAAATGTTCTACGAGAAAAAGGGTAAATAGTTCTCATTTTCGAGTGCGAGAATCGAATACAAAAAGGTATTTCACATTCAATAAAAAAATTTATTTGTTATTTTCAGGACATAAATTTATTATTTTTATTAGTTTACTTCAGTTAGAGTGTTATTTTAATTATTTTTTTCCTTCGATTTTGACGTAACGGGCGCACGAATATCAGGGTCAAATTATCAACCAATCGGAGCAGGCGAAGCTTTTCGGCGCCAGCCGCGTTGCTTACGCAAATTCCTCCGCGTAGTACATTTCTCTGCTGCAAACTTAAGGTCGGTTTTGGTATAGCAACAGTTAGAGTGTTATTTTAATTATTTTTTTCCTTCGATTTTGACTTAACAGGGCGTTCGAATATCAGGATCGAAGGAGCAGCCAATAGGAGCAGGCCAAATTTTGGCGCCAGCAGGGTTGTTCACACAGATTGCTCCGCCTGTACCAAAACCGACCTTAAGTTTGCAGTATACAAATGATTATTTTTATTAGTTTAGCTTCAGTTAGAGTGTTATTTTAATAATTTTTTTTCCTTCGATTTTAACGTAACAGGGCGCACGAATATCAGGGTCAAATTATCAACCAATCGGAGCAGGCGAAGCCTCGGCGCCAGCCGCTTTGTTTACGCAAATTCCTCCGCGTAGTACATTTCTCTGCTGCAAACTTAAGGTCGGTTTTGGTATGGTACATTTCTCTGCTGCAAACTTAAGCTCGGTTTTGGCGTAATACTCCTTGACACGTATTTCTTTAGTTGTTCCCACATTTAAAAAAAAAACAATCGACATTATATGTATTTGAACAAAATACATGAAGTACGTCTTTTCACCAAGTATCAAAATTGAAAACAAGAAGTTAAAATCCAGTTATGTGATATCGTAGGCGCCCCATTGCTCCTGGCGCTTGGTTTGTCGAAAAGCGGTATGTAAAATTAAAGGCGCCCTAATACTCCTTTACGCACGTTTTTTTTAGATCCCTCATTCAAAAACAAAATATTCCGGATGATACGTCAGATGTACTATTCTGCACCAAGTATCAAAACTTCAAACAAGAAAATCTAAAAAGCGTTTTTTGTGATATTGTACGGTCGTAGGCGCCCTAATACTGATCGTTAGCGCTGTTCTTTTTACATCCTTTATATAATCATATATTGGAGCGCCTCGATATCATATAAGGCGCTGTATCTTTCTTGTTTACAACAACTTCAAAACTGGTTCAAAAGCCAACTGGTTTAAAAAGCCATATGGCGCTTCAATGAAAAGAAAGGCGCCTTATTTAAATCAGTTTTTAATATTTGTCAAAATGTCCCATTTGAAATGTATTGTTAAAATTTATTGTATCGGGTGTGTTAAGGCGTAAAGCCATGGGAGTTACCTTGGTTCTGTTTCGTCTAACCACCTCCTAATCGGATAATGTAAGTATATTACACAAATAAATAATTCCATGCTGTATATGAAATTGTAATCATTAATTTAACCGTCTAGTCAGCGCCCAGTATAGAAGTGAAGGCGCCTTGTTAAGTATCGGCTTAGCTATTAGTAGTACCAAGACATTACCAAATGGCCCCCTATGCACCATATGAAAGTGCGAACAACCTACGAGAAGACGAATCTGGAGTTCAAAAACTGAGTCAGATTCGGGCCGGCGGGCCAGTCCGGGCCTGCCGGGAATCGAACCCGAGCCCAGCAGCACCAAGGGCTAGTACACTAACTACTACGCCGGCGGGCCGGCAAGGTTCTAATAGGTAAAACCGAACTTCAGCACAATTTACTAGATAAGTAATACCATTTTAACCATAGAACTAAAAATCAAGTTCAAATATAAAACCTTAACCCATTAAACCCACCTCGTGACTAAATTGTCCTAACAAAAAAAATGCATGACTTAAAATACATTTTTATAAAAATCCAGGCTCTAATAGGTAAAACCGAACTTCATCACAATGTACTAGATAAGTAATACCATTTTACCATCGAACTCCCTCTCACTGCCAAACACCATAAAATCCACTAAATCCACTCCATTTTTACTTTACGGCGATATTTTGTCCACGCGATATTTTGGCCCGCGATATTTTGGCCCGCGATATTTTGGCCCACGATATTTTGGGCCCGCGATATTTTGGGCGCACGATATTTCGGCCGGCGATATTTCGGCCGCGATATTTTGGCCCGCGATATATCGGCCGCGATATTTTGTCCCATTACCCTTGCTCGTATTTTTTAGCATGTAACAAACCGATAATGTTTAAATCGAAATCTTATTCCGTATATTCTTATTTGAGCTATACTGTATTTCAATATTTATTTAATTTTAGAATATCTGATTTTAAATTAACAATTCGTATTAATAATTTATAAAAAGGAGTCATGCATAACCATATACAGGGTGGTTATAAAATAACGCTCCCTATTCGGAGTGTTCCGTAGCTTGAATGAATAATCCAAATGCATCAAAAATTGAGACACTTGCTATTCAAGAAGGGGGAAAAAGAATGGAATCATAAAAAAGACAATCCTAAAGAATAATCATAAAAATAAAAATCATAAAAAACAAACTTGTCTTTTGACCAGAATCTAAATTACGAGGCGTCGTCAATTACGACCAATTACTGCCAACACAGCTAATTACGCCTCGTAATTTAGAGCCCTGGTCAAGAGACGATTTTCTTTAATACGAAAAAGAATGGAATTATAACACAGAAACTCGTCTCTTGACCAAGGTTATAAATATGAAGAGAAGCCAATTATGGCTAATAATTGCCAACACATCCAATTACGCCTCGTAATTTAGAACCCTGGTCAAGAGACGAGTTTGTTTTTTATGATTCCATTCTTTTTCCCCCTTCTTGATTAGTAAGTGTCTCAAAGTTTTTTGCATTTGGATTATTCATTCAGGCTACAGACCACTCCGAATAGGGAGCGTTATTTTATAACCACCCTGTACATACGAAGTAAATCGTTTTAAACTTACATCTAACGATGGAATCATCAAGTTTAAAAATGCAATGAAATTATTTTACTAATTCCCCCATTTATTCCTTTCATAAAAACACTCAAGTTTTGTTTAGTTTCGAATTATCGTCGTACTAGAGCAACACGAGGGCTATTGGCGACGGGCATCGTATTTTATAACCCCAACAAACAATCAAGAGAAAACTTATATTGGTTAGGTTAGGTTTGAATCATCGTTGCAGTAGCTACACGAGGACTATTGGCGACGAGCGTCGAAATTTAAAACCGCAGTCACTTGACGAGCCGACACCTGAATAGGCACCCATCGCAACCGTTAAGGGCGACATCGTAAGCAGCGTTAGAATTTCGAAGGATATTTAACGTGCACTCCCTTACACGGGGTATTATTCGTCGGACAGTTTTGGCTGCACAGGTCGGCAGTCATTTTGGCAATGCCCGGACCCGAACCTGGGACCTTTCGCATGCTAGGCGAGTGCCGAACCGACTGGGCTCCCCAACCCCTAAAACTGATATTGGATATTTGATTTGGGTATTGGTATAATGTCTTGGATCTTAAGAGATGTTGTGTCATTGGTATTCAGGGGCATAGTCTGGAGTTTTCCTTTGACAAATATGATAGTACCGTCAGTGCGGGTAACTTTGGCCAAAATCATAGTTTTTTTCACAAAAGAAGAAAAATTTAACTTCAAAAACGATTTAAACACTTAAAAATCCTTATGCATTCTAAGTATTGTACATTTAGGAATAATGTTCAGGTATTTTTGTTACATTTTATAAATTAATAAAAAATTGGTATTAATTTTAAAAAATAAGACACTGTTAGGAGCCGGGCGGGTAACTTTGGCCACCCAAGAAATACATAAGAAACATACTTTTTAACATCCTTAAAAGCTGTGTTAACGATTTAAATAGCAATATTAAAACTTTAAACACAAAAATAACAAAGTTATAAGACATATAGTTATTTAAAATGGTATATAACTTAACATTTACATTGCAGTGCATCGTGGAATGGCATTACACGTTGAATACTAGTATTGTCTGTCGCTTAAAAGAAAGAAAAATAAACTTCTATTTTAATAAGGAAAAAAGAACTTTTTTGAAGCAAGATTTAATAACAAATATATTTGTAAAAAGCAAACGATTTTATTATAAAAGGTGAAAAATAATATATTTATAATTGGGAATTTGAAAATGTTTACATTTCGACATTTGCGATTTTGAGTGGAATACGTATCTTGCATTCTATCTTTATCTTTTTAATGTTTAAAATCATGAGATTAAAAAAAAATATCTAAAAAATGAGTAATCATAAAAGTAAGAATTTTTTCAAAAATAGTTAAACTTAGTACACTTTTACATACATTTTTTAAAGTGCAAAGTTCCATAAATAAATATTTACATCTATGGCCAAAGTTACCCGCATTCATCGGCAAAAGCTTTCCAATTACAAATATTTAAATACAGCATAAAAAGTAGTAAACTTAGAATAAAGCAAACGGTGTAATATTCTTCCTCATTAATAAAAGAATCGAATAGAGTGTTTTATTTAAATATTTTCAATATTTTTTTAAGTGTTCCAGACAAAAGTTGGAAGAGATAGATTTTTGTCATTTTATGCTAGTAAGAATGGAAACTGCATTTGTAGTATTGCCAGATTTAGAATGAGATTTTTTCTTACATGAAATGAAAGGCGATATTTCCACCTTTCCAAAAATGTAAAACTATTTAAGATGAGATCATTTTATGAAGAGAAATTAAGAAACAAATCTTTTTCCGACGCGTGGCCAAAGTTACCCTCCGTGGCCAAAGATACCCGCTTTGACGGTAAACCTAAATGTAATTAGATGGCTTGTTTTTTATTCCAATGATTTTACAAAGTAATTCACGAATTGCAATATGGATACAAAATAGATTTTTTTCAAGCATAAATGTTCTTTTTTTTTGTTTCACAATACCAAAAATTGATTGGTGACAATAAGTGATGCATGTTTGTCATTGGACATGTATATGCTTTAAGTTTAACAATATTAAAACTTTATATTTTAATCTTATAATGAAAATAGTTAAAATAAACACAGCAATATATGAATTAACAGAATGTAAGAGAAAAAGATAGCCATATGATGAAAGAAATAACAGTACTAACAAGAGAATGAGAAAACAACCTTTCAGGAAAAGTTTTAACTTTTATTAAAGACATTTACAATACATAATTTAGTTGATACATCTACTACGTTTACATTTTTATACATTATCTACATTTGAATATTTTATACATTATTTTAATTTTTTACATGATTTAGTTTACCTAGTATGAGACTTTTTCTGCAGTGTACTCAGATGCATAAGCTTGGCTTGCTAGAAAATATTGAATTCATAGTTAGTAATATGCTATAAAAAACTTAATTACAAGTAAATTTGTCATTATTAGCCTTAACAACAATAAAAAAAAGCTTTAGAAATGATATTCAATTGTTTTTTTTTTTTAATTGTGGTCCAATAATTGAAATAATACAATCAAAGGTGAACTTTAATCTTAAACAGTAACTTTTGTCTAACTATAAAACACAAGAGTGAAGCATGCATTGGATGTATAAACAACGTATGGCTCAAAAATTTTGAAAAATTATACTGTGCTTGAATTTATGACATTTGATGCTTTATCATATTGCCAGGTTCTGAAATGTAATGACATCCATAGCAGAAGTAACAATTAATACAACATCAAATTTAATTAATGTGTTTTCAATCAAAACTTTTTAGAATGTTAAGCTAATTTGATGCATCAGATAGCACAATTGTTATATCAAAACGAATTTCGGATACAAATCTGTTATCGAACTATTTTAAACTTTAACTATACAAACAAACACATAATAAAATCTCAGTAAAATAGCGACAATGAAATAATCAATAAACTTTCTTTGGGTATGAATTAGTTCCAGAAAAAAATGTAACACAAAAGGAAATTTTAAAAACTACATGTAATTACTTTTCTTTTACTTATAGTATTTAATATATGAGCACCTCTATCAGTTAAAAAATTATCACATTAAATTACATAATTGATAATTCAAATAAATCAACAACTAATTTAAAGGCATGATATTTTGTGGCACCTAATAAAATGTCTCAAACGTTAGTCTACAGTAAAACACTTATTAAGTTTGCAGTATAGAAATGTTCTACGAGAAAAAGGGTAAATAGTTATCATTTTCAAGTGCTAGAATCGAATAAAAAAATTCAATAAATCACTTTATTCGTTATTTCAAGACATATTTTTATTATTTTTATTTGTTTTTGCTTCAGTTCGAGTGTAATATTAATTATTTTTTTCCTTCGATTTTGACGTAACAGGGCGGACGTATCGCGTTGGAGCAACCAATCAGAGAGGCAAAATTCTGTTTCCTCCGCGAAGAACATTTTAATGCTGCAAACTTAAGGTGTGTTTTGGTATAGTCATGGTATTTCAGCACAAAATAAAATTCACACTCACCTCAGCAGCTGCAACTTTCCCTTTCCACTGTTTAATTTGTCGCTTCAAAGATTCGTTTTCTCTTTTAACAGTAGCATATTCAACCACCTCGGGTAAATCATGACGTCGAGGATCAAGTTTGATTTTACGCATAGTGGCTTTCAGCTCTTTGATGTTCTACAAAAGAATATGTCATTTAATATTTGCAAAGTTTTCAACTAAAACATTAAATTGGAAATAAAATATGAATATTTGTTGTTCAAAAGAACATAATTTTATTTTCTTAACACATGACTCAATAGGAAGTTTAGTTTTATTTTTTATAAAACTAATTTGAATATTTACAAAATAAAATAAAGTACTATGCTATGTTTAAAACCCTCTGCTTTATTATCAAATTGACAAAAGTGAACATTTAATTTCGCTTCAATTTACAATTAAATAATTAACTCATTGTTTTTTATGTATTTTTTAAGTTATGTTTCCAAAGTAAAAGGTTTTTTAATTTCTTAAATATTTTAAAATTTTAAACTTAGAAAAACTATAAAAATATGGAACGAAAAAAATATTTTTTAAAAAATAGCATTAAAAAAAATAATAGAATTAATGGAAAAACTTAGCAGTTCCTAGACATGTTTATACCTCTGTATATTCAAGATAGTGTTAACATAAGCAATCTGTATAGTTATATTTATTACTTAACTGATAACATACTTTGAGATAAACATACTTTAAAAAATATAAAACTTTGAAATTAAAAGAAAATAATACAGGTATTGCTAGAAAAACTAACAGTTCATCGACATGTTTATCCTTATGTATATTCCAAGATGGTTAAAATGAATTAAATCAAAATATCATAGAACTATTTTGCATAGCAGAATTTTGTTAACATAAGCCACCTGTAATTATTTTGTATTAAAAACTCCAATAATACATTTAAAGTCTTGCACTTTTTTTATATTGCAAAAACGTGAGTATATTTGGAAACAGGTATATATGTATCAAAAAAGTAAATTGTTAATTGAAAATAAATGTTGTAAATCAATGGCATGAATTTCAGCCAAAACTATAGTCATCTAAGGGATTGGTAAGCATTTTTAATTACCTGGTTGTTCCGAGCCTTTTCATATATTATTAAATCTTTCATGTTTTTCTTCTTAGAAACTGTGTCTTGAATTTGCTGCATATTTAACTGTTCTTTAACTAAAGATTTCTGATTAAAAGAAGTAAAATTAAATGTTATGTTAAGTGTTGAAATGTATATAGAAAATATTTGATTACAGCATATTTTCAAAATAATAATGCAGGCACAATATGTAGAAAATTTTAAAGTTAAAGTAATTAAAAATTTCATTTCAAAAGTCCTGCATAAGCAAATATAATTGTATAATTAATAATATTAAAGTTTAAATAAGACAATAGTTAAGTCAAAGTCATATATTAAAAATTTACTTTAAATTGCTGAATGCTAAATATTTCATTCCTGAATTAGTAAATCAGAAAAAAAATACATAACTATAAATCATTATAATAACTCAACCAATTAATAAAAATATAACTTCATTGAAATAACTATCTGCAAATATTACTTTAAACGATTTAAAATAAAAAAAAGGGATAATTATAGTTGATATTTAAATCATTTTGTGCTTATTTTGCAAATATATGTTAGGTATATTAAATAAAAGAATTAAATTGAATGCAATAATAACTGTAATAATAATTTCTATAATATTTTCAAATCTTATTTCTCAAAAATAGGTTGTTTCATGAGACTGACCAATTTAAATTTTAAACCAGATTGTGCCTATTTTATAAATTTTGAAGTCAACAAATAAATTTTTTAAAAATATGTTGTGCAAATTATTTAATAGGTTGAAAGTTTCCTTAAATAGACCGGATACCAAAATTCAATAGAAATGAATAGATAATAAAAGAACATACCTTAACATCCAAAACTGTATGAGTTATAGAACTATATTTTGATTTGCACTTGGACAACTGATTTTTGTGATAATGCATCGATTTACAAGAATTTTCATATTGAATTTCAGCTTCTTGGTATTTCAATAAATCCAGAGAAGCTAATCTTTTTTCTTGCTGTAAAATGACATATAATTTTAGTGCAATTTTTAAATATACTAATACAATTATGCTAAAATACTATCATAGGACTAACTTCTTGAAAAAATTAAATTATATAATACAAAAAAGTAGTTTTTGATTTCAAAATATTTTTAAGAGTCAGTACAGACATCTATATGCCAAAACTTTTTTTAAAAAATCTTTTTAAATAGTTTTAATCAAATAATTTTAATAGTTTATAGTCAATATTGATTACAATTGCATTATTTATGCCAATATTTTTAAGAGTCAAGACAGACATCTATGTGCTAAAACTTTAATTTTTTTTTTAAGTTTTCAAATAGTTTCAATCAAATAATTTTAATAGTTTATAGTCAATATTGATTACAATCGCCTCAAAGATATTGAAAAGAGTGTCAATGTTAATTAAATTTTTTACCTCTTCCATTTGACTCAGAAGTTTATTGTGTTCCATCTTATCGTTTTGAATTTGCATTTTACACTTGTTTGAAAAAGCCATCTGTGCAAAAAAAATATTGATGAGATTAAAGAAGTATGTTAAAAAAAATTAAAACACTTCAAAATGAAAGATATTTTCTGAATAAACCCAAAAATCATGATACAAATTCATGTATATAAAAGTATTTGGTAAGTGGTCTTATTAATACCTTTTTTTTCATCTGCCTTAGATAAAAGCTCACTCCTCAAAATTAGTATCACTTTCAAACTAAATCTTTTATATTTAAACAATAAATGAAGAAAATAACTGTCTTTATGCCTAACAGCCTTTTCTATTTAAAAATATATGTTTTAATATATATTAATAAAAATTAATTTAAGAATGTAAAGCCACAAATTTTAAAAAAAGTGTAAAGGTAAGAGTCTGAAAAGAGAAAAGTCCAATAATTTAATATAGATATACAACAAAATTACATTATCTAAATCGATACACAAAAAATGCATGAATACTTACTTTATTTTTAATACTGTCACCAAAAAATTTTGCAACCTTCTGTAATATAACTTTCTTAGTAACAGCATGTCTACCTCCTATTCGGACGTGGCTATCAAAATGTTCTTTTTCTTTTTTTAATTCTTTTAATGAAAGATTTACAGCTTGTAACTGAAACTAAAATATATAATTAGTAAATGAAAGTAATTTGAAATAAATTGACACTGAAAGTAAATTTTTATTGTGGCTTTAATTTGAGAAACAAAATCATTTCATTTTCAAATTAACTCAATGGTTTCCCCAATGTTATAATATTTTTAGGCAATTTATAATGCTAGCAGAATCTGAGTACTTAACCCCCTTCCTCCTCTAACAAATAAAATAATATTGTGCTATATAAGAATAACTGCAATGGATAATGAAATGATTTTGTTATTTATAATGGTTGATATAAACAGATCTCTATTATGATGGGTAAAATCAGGGATATGAGTAACGAAGTACTTGTAACACTTGCTTTTTTTGGGTAACACCGTTACATTTTTCAGAAAGTTACTGTAACTTAGTTACTTTTAATGGTTATTGAGTAATGAAAAATTTTGTTGCTTTTCCCAATAGTTACCTCAATGGCATAATATTTTTAGGTAATTTATAATGCTAGTAGAATCTGAGTACTTAATCCCCCTACCTCTTCTAACAAATAAAATAATATTGTGCTATATAAGAATAACTGCAATGGATAATGAAATGATTTTGTTATTTATAATGGTTGATATAAACAGATCTCTATTATAATGGGTAAAATCAGGGATTGAAATAACGCGTTAATTGTAGCACTTACTTTTTTGGGGTAACACCGAGTAGGGTAGACTGACCAGTGAACGAACGCTTAAGCACAATTTGTTTTAAGAAAATTCATACATTTTAAGAAAATAATAGCTTGTACGTTACAGATAGGATAACCCGAGAGTTTACAGTGGACTCATTATCGGCTGATAATCAGGGTAAAGGATTAAAATTAAATATATAAAAAAATATATTAATTATAATTTCTATGTTTTGTTTGAGGTCATATTTTGTTTATCATGGTTCTCTTTGAAAAATGGTAAGATGGCTAAATTTCAATTTTTCTTATAACTTGAAATTTTGAAAAGTAACTGTGATATGTTACTTTTTTTAAGCAACTGTAATGTGTTACTTTTCATATCAAGTAACTGTAACATAGTTACTTTTTTAATTATGTAACTGTATCAGAATTACTTTTTTAAAGTAGTTTTCCAATCCCTGGGTAAGATACATCTTAATCAGTTAAAATGAGAGATGAAAAGATCCTCATAAACAAAAATAGAATCCCTATCAACTTCTAGGAATGGTTGCACATGAACAACCATTATTAAAACAAATGAAGTGACATATAAAATAAAATATAAACATTTTTTTTAAATAGTTGCATTAATAGAAATATACAACAAATGGTTAGTTAATTTTAATAGATGGGAGTTTTAAGGTTAAATGAGCCTGGTGGACTTGGATTCTCTAAACTAAAGTGCCTCAGTGTTAATCCAATCGGGGTTGGGAAATCTAAACTTCATTCCTCTGGCTGTATTGAACATTTTTACATATCGTTTTTTTTTTTATTAATAATTGTAGAAAACTTGCAGGTCTCTTTAATCCCGCTTTTTGAAATTGCTTTGAATATTTTGTGCAAAATTATTTATTACATTATTTTTAACATTTGAACCAAGTGGGATTGTCAGGACCTGTAAGTTAGCTACATTTATAACATAAGAAATAATAGTTTGTAAGAATATTCAATTCAGTCGCAGAAATGTGGCTTAGAAAATATTCTTTTCGATATTGATAAACACTGAGCCTTTTTGATTTGGAGACCCGCGGTCTAGCGGGCCCATTCCTCCTTTAAGATTTGTATTAAAGAGAAATTAAAACATTAAATTTCCACAATCATATGCATTTCACCTGCAAATCTTGAGTATCATTTGAGAAAGAAGTTTTCTCTTGTTTAAATATCTGCTCAAGTTGTTTTAAACATTGGGTGGCCAAAAAGCATTTTGCAGGAAAGGAGAGTAAAGTCTTTCGATGGTCAGATGTGAAGGATCCAGTATCTGCTTGCATCATTTCCAAAGTATTTTTGATGGACTTGTTCTCTTTGAGCAGGAATTCGTACAAATCATTTTCTTTCTGTAATCTTGAATTAGCTTGTCTAAAAAAAAACAATTATTAATGGATATAATTTCAAAAGCTTTGTTTTTTAGTTATTATCATCACTTTCTTTATAGATATCAGAACAATTTTTCAAATGCTAATTCTAATTTACCAACAAATGGCAATTAAACTTATCAATAATGATTATCTCACATCAATACTTAAACGAAAGTGACTATTTTCTATTTTCAAAAAACAAACCACTTAAACCCTTTTTAATCATGAAAAAAAATATTTATAAGAAAAAAAATACCTTTTATCAAAATTACTTGAAAAGTCTTTTTTAAAAAAATTGAAAAATCAACAATATATGGCCTTCAATTTTTTAAAAATATCTATATCCTTTTGGCAAGATTTTTTTTTTTCAACCACAATTGTAAACCTGGAAATGTGTATTTTAATATTATCACTTTAAAATTTGAAGAAAAAAACAAATTTGAATTTAACAACAGTAAAATTTGCAGAGAAACACACTAATTGAGTATTTTTAATATCTATAACGTTCAGCATAAATAAAAAAACAATAAAAAGTTAGAAGGAAATGATTCCAGAGCAGAAAAGGAGACTGTTATGGATTTATTTAATTTATTATGGTATGAATTAAATTAAATGTGCCAAAAAATGTTATAAAGTTTTTCCACATGCTTCAAATTTTTTACAGTGTACAACGTTTTGTTTCTAAGCATAAGTTTATAAAATTTTTATAACCAAAAATCTTATTTTGCATTTAGGCATGCGTTTTAGGAAAATTACAAATTCGTTACTACCATATTCCAATTATTTCATTTTTACTATTTAAATTGAACACCTGAAAATATACATACTGTAATTCTTCTACAAACAAGGTCAAAGATCCTTCAGAAAACTCTTTTAAACAATCAAATAACTTAGTCTCGTCAGTTTCCTTCAGTAAATCGAGATATGGGTATTCTGAAACTTTACTTTCTCTTTTATTTGTTTCTAATTCATTAATTCCCGAACTATTATTGACAATTTCATGTTCTGATTCCGAGTATGTTTCCATTTATATAGATTTATACGTTATTACTCGTTATTTTTTTATAAAACAAGTATGCTTAGGATGCAGTACCGGCGTTAGACGTTAGATTTCTCATTACCAATACCCAACGCCAATACCTAACCAAACCAATGTTTGGGGAAAAGAAATAAATGCATACTTACTTTCAAATAATCGAAAATCTTAACGTTGCTTATAAACGTTTAGTAATGTATTGAAAGTGGAATGTTACTAATGAATAAAGAAAACTTAACTAGTTTAAAAATCTCTTTCATAAAAATGATGATGATAATATTTTTATTACAACAATAATTCAAATTATTATTAAAAAAATGGTCGGAAAAAATAACTTCTCATTTTTTTAAAACTATTTTTTTAGAATGTTTGGCAGCGTAGTTGACAGCAGAACTTTTTGTTTCCGTTTGATGATGATGAATTGAATAATATACATCCATGGAATAATGATGTTTCTCTTCAGTGTCAATTCATAATCTAATTCGTTGTTTCTACTTAATTTGTTATGAAATAGAATTTTATATTCGCATTTTTCAAAGATTCAACAGAAAATACCACTTGTTGAAGCTGGCTTTTGTTGAAAAACGTCATTATGGGTCCATCTCGACAAGTTGGTACGTATGATTATTTATTTCATTACTTGAAGGTTGAAAAACATATGTGAAATGCTTATTAATGCAATTTTGAATATTATTTCCAAAATTTTAAAGTCATATTTTGTGTTTTAAAAGTATACTTATTTTAGAAAACAAAATCTCATTGAGATTTTCATTAATATTTTTATAAAATTGAATCCTTTAAAATATTTTAGGTGAAGACGCACTTGAAGCCCAAAACAGATATCATGCTGATGAGTTGGCCAAGAAAATTTCAAAACTGAAATCGGTTCGTTATATACTTATGTTATTCTCTTTGTACCAGTTAACTTGAATATGATGTGTACTTCTGACTCTGAGTATTTATTTAAGCTCCTATATTTATAATAAAAGTTTTCAACTAAAAATATTTTAGCTTCCACGCTAGATTTAAATTGTGAAAAATTGAAGGTTATATAACTGCTTTCTAAAATCTCATAATTGATTTGACTAAGCACGAATATCACCTTAAAAAATGTTTATTAGCTCTAGTGTTTGAGTTACAGTTGCTTCTTTCATTACATAAGATATTGCAAAATAAATGCTATCACTAAACGCAAAATCAATTACAGTCAATTTTGTTTACAGAAATCCTCCAAATTTTTGCTCCAAAAGGCTTTATTTGATATATTATCAACATGGAGGTGGGAGAAGATAATAACTTTCAAGAATTTGCACTCATCTTAGCAGCTTAATACCCCTTCGTAATGTAGAATCGTTCTCACATTAAGAGTTGTAGAAAAAAATAACAATTCCTTGTATTTCATCCATAGTTGTTTTTGAGGCTTTAAAATTCAAAATTTAGTGTTAGTGAGAAGTGTATTACTGTAGTGCTTTGGTAATGAATAAATAGCACCAATAACTTCAATTACATTTGCGGTAAAGTACCAGTTTCTGCCCCAAAAAAGGAGCAAAGCTGCAAAGTTAAGAAAGAGCATCATTTGTATTTTAGTTACAAATTAGGAAAAAGTCTGGGCCCCTCACATATGTTGTTAGATTTGCTTTGAAGATAATAAAAGAAAAAAGTTAAATAGCCTAATATTCCTTCTACTCTACGTCTGGTCCAACATGACAAAGAACTCCTTGCTTCTAAGTCTCTAATAATTGTGTTTAGTTTTATTAAATATAATAGTCGTGTTTCTGCTAATTATAATACAGCTTCTTAACTAACCATTGACGAAATGGAAGGGATTTATAACTTAAAGCGGTAACTTTATTAAGAAAACACAAGACGTTTTGATTTTTATTATTACTAAAATCATTTGAAAGACATTTTCTCAATGAAATCATAAAATATTAATATAAATTGTTTTACGGAAGTCAGTATATTTTTCTTTAAACATTAAGTCATTCATTTTTTTTCTATTTAGGTTGCTTATGATATTGAAGTAGAGGCAAAAGACCACAATAGACTGCTGGATGATGTGGTAATTAATTTTTTATGATAAAAGCTCATGAAAAAAAATCTTAATTTTCTTGATTTATATGATCTACATTAGAACGTTTTTCAAAAAATTTAAAATTTATTAGTAAGTTATTTAAAATTCATTAAATATTTTTACACTTAAGGTTCTGTACCTTGCTTACTAACACTCATAACATTTTGGTTCAGTGGAAGGTCAAAAATCTCATTTGGAGATTTTTGAAATTTTGAGTGCTATTTATTCTCATTCTCCTGTGCAAATTTCAGGTCATACATTAACTTAGCCATTAGATTTTATTTTAAAAAAATCAGTATAAATACAAGTAAAAGAAAAGTCATTAATACCAGTTTTCAGTAAAGTATATTAAATATAGCATTGTACACTTATTCTAATTAAATTCTTATTTTCATATGAAGTTTTAGCATGTTGTGAAAATAAAATATTTTATAGATTCGCTATTTTTACCTATGCAACCCTGTGCAGATTTTTGGATGTACACCGTAAATGTTTCTTTCACTATGCCTCTAAATATAGCTTTCTATGATTTGTTTTAAGGTTTGTAAAAATATTCAATATACATAGCTGGAGAATTGTAGCTTGGAAAATCATTTTTTTTTGCCATTAGATTAACACAGAGGCACTTAGGTTTGGAGATGCACAGTCATTCGATCTAATTTGTTGTTAATAACCCAATAATAGCAGACATTTTCTACAATTATTCTTAAAGTATCAGCAACAAGTTTTTAGCTAAAAACAAAATTTTTAATGTGACAGAAAGGGGCACTTAAATAGTTTTTGTTATTTCCTGAGTAATTTATAATGCTGTATGGCCATTATATTTTTTGTAAATTTACTCTTTCAAATTTTGAGGGTTACATTTTACTAACTAGCATAAATAAATGATGGTGGTAACAGAACCTGGAAATCAGGGAATTCCCAGATAACTTCTTAATTCTGAAAGATTCAGGGAATTCTCAGGGAACTTTTTAATTCTAAAAATATCAGGGAATATTTCAAATTTTGGATTGCTTAAACAGCAGGTTTAGGTTCTTGTGATCACTACTAACCCATTAACACTACAAACGGACACATGATAAAAAAACACTCTGGTTGATCCGATTTGTCTGAAGGACCAATCTTGGAGGAAGGATTAATCTCTTTCACAAATTATGTTATAACATGTTCTCTGATCACATGATTCCTCTAAACTTATCAGATTTTCGGAAATCTAAAAAAGTTAGGTAGGCTAACCCATTATCAGGAAAGTCTTAATTCCTGCGATGTCTGGATTAAATTTTCTGTACTGCATTGAATTGCGTGTATTGCATGTTTTCTATTTAGTAAAAAATCAGGGAATTTATTGTAAAAGTATCAGGGAACTTTTTTTCAATGATTTTGTAACCACCCTGAATAAAGAGCTGAATGAATACTTATACATTTTTACATATCAACTTAATTTACAACAGGGAAATGAATTTGACAGCAGCGGAGGATTTCTATCTGGAAGTCTCAACCGCGTCAACAAGATGATGTTTACTGGTCGAAGCGATCGAAGATTGATGTGCTATGTGGTGTTGATCACTGTCGGAATATTCGTTGTGTTTTATTACATGGCCCATAAAGTGACGAGATAGTTTGGTAAGGTGGTGATGTAAAATTAATGTGTATATACAAAATTGTGCGGAACAAAATATTTGTTGTGTATGTGTAAAGCTTGCTGTGTTGTAAATAAAATTATTTCATTTTTTGTAGGGTGGTTATAAAAATTATTTTGGTAAATTTTGGTGTTTTTTTTAAAATTTGCATTAGTGTAAAATAAGAATGTTTTGTATTTTCGATCATAAAGTCAGCAAAAATACATGCAGTAGCTCTTGAAAGCTAAAATCAGTACCACTGCTAGTTATTCAGAGGAGCAATAATAGGACAGTATGCATCGAAAAAAATATTTGTCCTTTTCTGGCATGCAAGAGCGGATTACGATTAAATTAGCATTTGTCTAAACAAAATGCTCTTTTATAAGATTTACTACACTTAGAATGAAATACTTTTTAATTTTTTTTAATTGTTATTACTTTATTTAAAAACCTTGTTTTGATTGTTATCACTTAATTAAAAAAAACTTGTTTGAATTGTTATTGATTTATTTTTAGTCTGGTTACTATTTAAATCGTGGAAGACTAGCTTACTCATTCAAAGAGAACTTAAGAAAATAATTACAAGGCACACGATTACAACACTAGTTTACAACAAATAACATTTAAATTTAAGTGGGCAGACTCAAGTTAGTTGACACACTAAGTCATCACATATAAGATTAAACAGTGGTGTCATCTTTAGGGTTAATCAAAAATGTTGGACGTAATTGGAATTTAAAGAAAGTTATTTGCCCAGGTCTCTAGAACATAGTTTATCATTCAAGTATAAATCCAGCAAAACCTTCTGTTTGGTTTTCTTTTGTTTGCTTCAAAATTAAATTATCAAATTTATTTTTATGGTTAAATATGGTTAAAACCTGATACTTTGTAAAGACTTATATTTGCTTTATTCTTTGCCACATTCTGAAGGTTAAGGTTGTAAATTGTTTTTAAGTTAACCGTGAATAATTTCAGTTTTTTTTCTCCCAAAAAGTCATTTTCTAACGCAAAATGATTTTTTGCAAGAATGAATTCTATGAATGCTATGAATTTTTATTTTAGTAAAAAGTTTTTTTAATTTGAAGAATAGTAAGTACTAAACCCACAAATCAATACAAAAAAAATTTGATGTGTTAATATAAAAACTGCTTTAAAAAAAAAGTTTTAGAAATACAAAGGAATTGGATTCTATGCTAAACTCGCAACATTTTGCATACTATTGTATTTGTTTCGTCTTAACTGTTTGTACTCAAAGTTTATAGAACGCTTTTGTGAAACCTAATGCAAATTAAATTAGAAAAACTTAAGATAACTTTTATTTTTAAATATACTCCAGCAACTACTTAGGTGGATTTTAGTATTTCACACAAAACATAAATAAACATATGACTTATTTCAAAAACTTTTATTTAAATAAATTTGGCAATTGTGAATATTGTATACATAAGCATTAAACACATTGCAAAAGTTTGACTGTCAAATTCACAAATATACACAATTTTTCAATATATACAACTACATCACATGTATTCAACATGCTATCTAGATTCTGTAAATTGACAAAGATGGTTCTGCCTTAACCCTTTCGCTACGAAGGATTTTTGCTTCCTCGTAATATTTGATAGGAATAACATTATCGAATCCTTAGTTGTTCGGGCGCTTCAGTAAGGAAATGGTTAAGACATGTTGCATAAAGTTTAACCAGCAATTACTATAATATATCATATTTTAAAGATAAGGAGTGTATGTTTTAGTACAGGAGATCTACCAATTAATTTTTAAACTATTTTCTCAACCTCTCCACTCCGAATGTACATGAGGACATTTGTAAAATTCACTCTACAACTTCACTTTAGAATGTTTCTTAATACTTAATTTAGCTTCATACTAAGATTTGGTGGTGCTTGTGATTGGCTCTGTGTTTAAGGCACTAAGAGCACAATGTTTACTATATATTAAAAATTAAGTATGGCTGTAACACTATTCAAGGCAAAATCTTTTATTACCAGATAAGTGTGCTAAAGTGATAGCGTACTAGTTCCTCACTAAAGTGATAGCGTACTAGTTCCTAAGATATAGTTGTCTTGCAAAAACAAATCCAGTACTATTTTTTTATGGATATATGTTATTTTTCAGTATCAAAATTTGCATTTAAGTTTTTAAAATTTAATTAGTACTACTAACAGCATAATTAGAACTATCGTGAATTTTTTTTTATTATTAGAGATTTAACACTGCTCAAAGCACAAACTGCAAATGCAGCATTAACTTCAAATCTGTTTAAATACTACTCAGTAAGTACTTCCCCCACATTACTTCCCCCACATTACTCTATAAAAATCAATTTTACTGTAGTTAGCAAGTGCAAGCTTAATAACATGATTTAGCAACCACTCTAAACTAGTCAATATCAAGATATTTCATGCATGGCATCTGCAAAGTACAACTAAGATATAGGGCCTTTCTGTTCATCAGCGGCTTTTGACAATCGTATATTCACTTGGATAAAGTTGTCAATGAACGGACTGGACCCTGTAGCCTGTCTGTTCATTGACGACTAAGTAGAACTGCTCAGATACAGGATCCAGTCCGTTCATTGGCGACTTTATCCAAGTGAATATACGATTGTCAAAAGTCATCAATGAACAGACAGGCCCTATATGCAATGGGAATTATGCAACTAGACCCTTCATATTTGGAAGAACACTATATAATACTGAGACAGAATTTAGGAATTGACAAGAAATACAACTTCTGCGCTTGTCAATTGGAAGAATGTTTAAGTTTACTTGCTGATTTATTCTCAAATGAAATGATGTTTCATACAATGAAGTTGAGCCTTTCAAAAGCTTTTCTCTATGACGTTTGCTTTTCAGCCTAAAAGAAGTACAATTAATTTTACAAAGCCATTCTCAAAATATCAGAAACAATTAAAGAAGTTTTTAATGGTAAAAAGCAGCTGCAGCTGAGGTAATATTTTTCTTTACGATTGTTTAACTTCTTATTAAAATCTAAGCATAAGGATTTATAACTTAAAGACATTTAAAAACTTATGTATGGACTTCCTTTTAAAAGAAAATTATTTTAAAATAGTCCCTTGTGATACTCTCTATTAAAAATAAAACTTTTCAATTAGAAAACAATCCTTGATTTATTCAAAAGAAGAAAATTTCAAAACTTAATAATAAATAAAACGTATTTCATGTTTAGCTTTTTACTCAGTTTACTAAAATGGAGATTTTATATTCTTTTACAGCTAATTAAGATAACAGAAAACATGAGGTTCTCAAAACTTGAAATTTGTGTACAATATTAATAAATCAGAACATAATAATTTAATCAATGGCTAAACGATCAAACAAAACAAAGCTGTAGAATATTTGATGATTTTTCAAAAAAATTCTTGTAAAATGAGTATTCATAGTTTTATTTACAATAAATATATTTTTATTGAACTAAGAATTTAATACTTGATCACAAGTTTGCCTCACAGAAAACCACAATCATTGTGACATTTAAATTTTAGAGAAAATAAAACATACAAATATAAAAACACCTATTCAACTAATAGTTATTTGAAATAATATATTATTATTAAAAAAATTTATAAGAAATGTGATTGAGTATTTCATGTAAAAAGAGGATGGTTTTAGAAAGAAAGGAAAACTATGTTCACTGAGCATAAAACAACCAGGATAAAAAAAAATCCAGCAACATGCACTATCAAATTAAAATAACTAATTTCAGTTTTGTACTTGTTGCATTCCCCATGTAAGGTAATCTTTGTTCGTGGCTGCCTTGTATTCATCAACCAATTGCTGGACAACTTCTCGGGAGTTGTCCAATTCAGAGAGGTTATCCTGGAACATTGCCTCTTTCTTAAACTGTTCTAAAAAGGCCTCTCTTTTACGTAGTTTGTCGTACTGCATCAGAGTTCTTTCAAATAGCTGTGAATTTAAAATATTACACTAAATTATAATAATAATAAACAATTTATTTGTTAAATTACTCCCGAAAATAGTTGTTATAGTTTGATTACAACTCAGCAGCATACAATAATAGTCTTAACGTTATATGAAAAACAACAAATTTCTGAAATTTTGATTAACCAAAAACTGCCTCAAAATAAACTAATTGGTGTTTTATATATTTAAGAAAGAATGTTTTTTTTTTAATTACATAAAGGAAAGATTAAAAATAATATTTAGGTTATCAGATTTCATTATGTGTCTAAAAGATCAATAAATTATTTTCATGTTATCTTTCTTTTATTATTCCATGAGTAGAGTATTGGTCATTATTCATACCTCCGAAATATTTTTTACTATGTACCAACAAAATTTATCCATTAACTAAGAGGATACCAAAAAAAAATCCAATGCTGTCCATTAAAATTGACTTTTTTTTTTGCTATAGCTGAAAAAAAAAATCTGTAGTACAATTTTGCTACATCTATTTTCTTAGACAATGGTAAAGGTATTAGCAATGGTACTGAACCGAAAACTATCTATATGACTACTTGAATGTGGAGATAGAATCAAGACTTTTTATAAAATTTAAAACAAATTCAAATGTTAGGTAACTTTCACTGCCAATAATAATAAAAATGGTAACTTACTGAAGATATACTTGTGTGATTGGCTAACATAAGACCACTAACTCGATGAGCTGTAGGAATGTACGGAGATTTCCTAGACAGAGCTACTTGAATGCTTGCTGGCCCCCATGGGATGAACTGGGCAAGTTTTCTTTCCCGAATTCGCATCAAGCTTTTATGGACCTTGAGTATACATTGGAGAAATGAATAAGATTTTTACTATATTTTTTTGCAAAATTTTCAATTAAAAAGTTTTTATGTTAATTAAAACTATTAAGTATCTATGATAGATTTGTGCAGAGTTAAAAACACTTGGTTTGTTTTGATATATTTGTGTGCTCATTTTAGAAACGAATGCGTGTTTAACTTACTTAAATTCCTATTAGTGATTTAATTGACTTAGTCTTATAGCTTAGGCTTAAACTCTTATAGCCATTGGCATTAATTTTTAGCAATGGCAGAACTGTTTTTAGTAATTAGGCAGAAAGGAATAGTATTAAACTTTGGGAGACTTGAATTTTCGAAAACGAAACTCACTCCTTCAAACTTAACCTTATGGAGAATCCGGATAGATACTTTCATGACTAGCATTCAGAATGTTATACCTATTAGGTGTTAGTATACTGAAGAGAAATGAAGGAGGCTCACAAACAAAGGGCTTATCAAACCCTAAGCAAGTTCGAAAACAATAAGTACAAATTTTTGGAATGCTTCTGATGAAAAGCTGTACTGAATTTCTCCATAACTTAACATTCGGAGAGTTAGTTTCATTTTCGAAGATTCATCTCCCCTTAAGGGGGAATGGGCGCTCTGGATCACAGGTCTCCAAAGCTAAGTGCATCAGTGTTAATTCAATGGAGAAAAAAATATTTTATCTGCCACATTTCTCTGGCTGCATCGAATATTTTTAATAAACAGATTTTTTATGTGATAAATGTAGCTGACTTATAGGTCCGACAATCCCACTTTTCAAAATTGGTTTTATTTTATTTTTTTAATTTTTAATAAATAATTTCACAAAAAGTATTCAAAGCAATTAATACAGCTAGAGAAATGTGGCAGAGAAAATAGTTTTTTTTACCATTGGATTAACATTGAGGCACTTGAGTTTGAAGACCCCCGTTCCAGAGCGCCCATTTCCCCTTGAAGAGAAATACAGATTTATATTTTCTAATTGGTATAATCTTTCACTTGCCAGTAACATTGATAATAAATGAGATTAATTCTAAAACTTCATATTCACCTGAGTGGGATCAACCTCTCCTTGGATTATGTTTAGTATGCTGATATAACAGTGGTTTGAAAGTCGATCATATGCGGTGGACACCATCATATTTTTTGGCTGTAACAAACGTCTCATGACATCTAAAACTGTGGTCTTGCGAACACTTGCAACCTAAGATAAAACAATTATATATAAGCCACTGCTTCAGTTCAAAACTTATTTACAAATTATCAGATTACACCAAAAGTTTATTTGGTAAACTAACTCTAGTTTAATGCGTGCTTAAAAACAGTGATTCTGTTAAAATAAAATTAAAATAAGCTATTTTAGCTTCATGGGAATCTTTTTAAAAATTATTAATGTTAGCAAAAAATCTTACAAATCACTTTAAAACAATTTATACCTAGCAATTGAACTTTTACTTGAAATGAAATAAAATATTATATTCACTCAGCTTTTTTAAAATACATTAAAGTTACAATATCTACTTATTGATACTGTATTAAGTTACATAAAAAAATTATGTGTGCCAAGAATTAATATTGTTACTTCTAAAGTCTTCACATCTACTATCAACTGATTTTAATCAGGTATAGTAATAATTTTACTACTTTAAAATATTAAAAAAGAAAATTAAAAATATACACCTAAGAATTCAGCAAAATAAAATAACAATCACTACAACATAATTACAATAATAGTATAGTAAACCAAAAACCAGCCCTATTAGAAAAGAAAAGTGTGCTTTTTTTGCTGCTTAGGTCAAACAAACTACAGTTTTAAAAAAAAGATATTTACATACTTCTTGATCTGTGGTAAGTGGAGTGTAGCCAGTCATGAGAAAATGTAGCCGTGGCATGGGTATCAGCGGAGCAAGGAGTCCAATCAGGTCATTATTCATGTAACTTGGGTATCTCAATGTGGCAGTGCTAACAGACATGATGGTAGATACCTGAAAAGAGAAGAAAAGGCTTTGATTGTGGTAATCACAAGACTGGTTTCGTTTCGAATGCCATTCGGTAACTGAGCCCGGAGTAGAGAACTATCCTATTTTAAGGAGAAGAGGGGTGGCTTTCGCTTTTTATCGAGCGCCACAAGGGAGGAAGTCCGACTTTTGCTCATCCAGATGACACATCCGTTTTACAGGAAGGTCCTTTTCATGCATACATTCTCACTCGCATCCTCATCTGGTACCTTCAGAGGTATTAATTTGGTATGGGAACATGGAGGACTTTGTGACCATGCCATATTTAACGTGCCCCAGCCACCAGTAGTCAACATGGCGGTCTTTAGCTGAATATTAGCGCCGACCCAGCATCCATCAGAATAACAAGCACCGCCGAGGGCAGAACCCACTACCCTTCTGATGCGAGCACGTTGTTTCACACGACTAAGCTACCGTGGCTCAACAAGGCTTAAATATTGTAATGCACCGAGTAAAATATTTAGTGGGACTAAATCTGTGAAACAAGCAAAATGCAGGATGCCTGGTTAGGATATATTGTTTAACCTTTTACAAGATTTAAAGCACTATGACGATTCATCACTTTTTTTTATCAAATTAATACATTGAGAATAAAAAAAGGTACCTAACTTTGTTTACTAACTAAACTCATCTTTTGGTCCTATTGCTGTCTTACACTTGTACTTGTAACTAGATTAGATATCAGATAAGGTTTCTTGTAAAATATCATTGGAAATCAATCTAACTGCCACTTTAAATTATTTTTTATTAGAGAGATAAGTTAGAGACAAATGTTCTTCAAAAATACTTACTAGGGTGTTTATCTGTTCGAAACTTGGGTTTGGAATGTGCAGTCTGTCCACTGCTATTCTATTCAGAGCTGTGTTATCCAGGACGACAACACAATCCGCATTTTCCGTCAACCTTTTTAAGGTTAGGAGAGAGTTGTAGGGTTGAACAACAACATCACTGATTTCATCTTGATTTGGAAACACTGAATATGTTTCGATCAATTTCTTTGGAAATCTACAAAGCATTTAAAGAAAATTCATCAGTCTAAGTAACAGAGTAAAATATATTTATTTTCTTAAAGTAAGTAGTTTAGTTTTAGATTATTGAACTGGCGTAGCCCTTTAAGAAATTTTGAATGCATTTTTATCTTCTAATACAAGTGTAAAAATACATTTACTCCTGTGGGAGCACATAGAAATACATCCGTAATTGCCAGAATATAAGTTATATTTAGCTGAAATTAATTGCAAAACCTTTTTGAAAATGCATAAGTAAGCTAACAGTGTAGGCTATAAGATAACAAATGTTATTGTGAATGCATATTAAAAAGGGCAAAAAGTGCCTCAATTCTCTGATGTTGGCTGTATTCAATATTCCTTAAATGAATTAGAAACATATTTTGCTGGATTAGTGTGCAATTTTAATTTTTAAATTTTGATCATCGCTTTTATTACTTTCAAGACATCGATGAAATATTTACAAAATATATTACCAGTTAGATATTAGAAGTTTAAACAAAGGACAGTTAATCATAGTTTAACAATACGAGAAAAGGATTGCACCTGTCGTTGATTCTCTCCAACATGTAGGATCCCATGCCAGATCCTGTTCCCCCAGCAATAGAATGGCACAAAACAAACCCTTCCAAACTATCGCTTCCGTCTGCCTCTCGATCGATGATATCGAACACTTCCTCGTGAAGTTTTTCGCCCTAAAGAAAAATATGTAAAACAATTGTTAAAAAACTGAATATAAGTATAGATAAACAGGGCTGACACACCAAGATTGATTGCAAAAAGTGTTTTAAAATAATTATTAAAAATATTAACTAGAGAAAAGTTCAATCAGTAAAGGTAGTTGGTAATCTGATATTTAAAAAGAGTATATATTGGAATGATTCATAATGTCAGCACATATCATATATTAAACCTTAAAAACAAAACTAGACAACCTTTTAACATTTCCTATAAACAGGAATCTAAAAAGAGAATAAGGAAAGCAAAAGAAATTTTCAAAATTGCATAAAAAATCTACGATTCGCGTTTACTGTTGCTTATTTTCAAAAAATTAATATTTGGTTCTGATCATACTAAATTCATGAAATTTTCAGCCAGCAAAATTAATAATATCTACCTATTTTGAAAAATTATGGATTGTAAAATTGAATGTAGATACATAGTAGTTGAATGTAGCTAAATAGCAAATTTACCTGCGAATGTCCCACGGCCCAGTTATTTCCCGCTCCTCCTCCCGTTTCAGACAAGTAGATATTCTCCTGGTTATACAGCTTGGAGTACTCGGAATTCATTATCTTGTGGATGACACGAGGCTCCAAGTCCAAAAGAACAGCTCGGGGGATGTAATGCTCATCATCTGCCTGAAATAGAATTACAATAATGTGTTTAGGATGTAATTTGAAGAATACAATCTGCATGTTTCAAGTAACATTGAATCCTTCCTACTTTTATTCTTAGATTTCATCGATTTGTTTTGGTGATTGGTGGTATGGCATGTTAACCTACGTGCACCAATTTTTTTAATCATTTATTTGAAATTGAAAGTACAAATTAAAAAATTAATATGCTTAATACTATAAATTAAAATTTTATTTTGATATGTCTTTATTTAACCTTTTGTCATTTTGCATTAATAATACAACTCTTGTATTCAGGGATCAATCTGCAGTCGCATTTGTCGCAAAATGCGACAAGTTGCACGAAAATGCAAAAAAAAATTATTGGCCGTCGCAAAAATGCGACGACGTAATTTGGTTAAACTAAACTTAGATTTCAATAAACAACAAGTTCTAATTACCGATTCTAATATGTAAATAAATATTTTAATCAAAATTAGAAGATGAATTCAGATTGGATTACACTAAGATGTCTTCAAATCTCGGCCAGCCAGTGCAACCTCCCATTAGAAAAGGAGTCCAATAATGCTTCCTGCCTTAGGGTGAGCACGTGTCTCAACCCAACTCAATCAATCAATGCTTCCTGATTTACTTATTCTACTGCCTAGTAATTTTAGCGAAGTCTTCCGATGATGTCACATTTTACGTCAGAATGATTGACAGTTTTATTGCTCTGTGTGCTCGGAAGAGTATCTCGCTACTTTTGTAGCTCCGGTTCAGGCCAACTCTGACAACCAGAATATATTTTCTGATCAAGTGTCCGATTCACGATGTCTGTGAGTCATGATCATGTGAACACCTTGAATGAGAATTTTTGTTTACCTTTGAGCCTTTTATTCTTCTTCCACCTGTACTGAGGTTTCGAATTATTTTTTTTTTTTTAAATGACTTAGATTTTATATTGCTAGTAAATTTCTAGTGCTTGAATTTTTCTGGAAAAGTGCTAGGATTTTTTTTTTCTTAACACATGCATCTGCATGAACCATTTTAATAAGGATATGTATTGAAAGATCAAAAGTTGGGGATTTCAAACAACCAAAACTTGATTTTAATACACCAAATGTGAACAGCAAAAACATGTTCATAGACAAATTTGAAGATAATCCAACACCATAAATCCAAGTAAATTTACTTTTTTTACAATGTCTATAAAAAGTTAAAAGTACTTTTAGTAGCATAGTTTTATGAATTATTTAAATTTGTCATGTCCTGATTCATAAAAAAAAATTATTAATGTATTGTTAAGTTATTCTGCTAAACAAAATTAACACTGCTGGGTCATTCTCTGTAAAAGGGACAAATTGATGTCCCGGACACTTTTCTCTTCATTTTAAAATTATATATGCATGTTTGTGATTTGTTAGTGTAAACTGGCCCACAACCTAACTAGTCCCACTTAAAAAATTTAAAATAATTATAATTTACTTATATAAAATTTCATTTAAATACCCGATTTGTCACTCCCTCACACTGTCCCTTCATGCTTTTACAACTTTTAACGTCCTAAAAAAAGCCATTTTAAATATATGATCCTTTTTGGCGGAACTAATTATGGTTAATCAGTTTCTGTAGTTTCCGAAAATGTGTCTGATGTTTTTCTACCGTCAGTAGTTTTATGTAATTTTTTGAGTATGTATGTGTCCCTGGGTTATAGAGTTACTCCTACAACACTGCTTTAAAGTTCAATTTAAAACTTACTGGAAGACTAGGAAATCGAATTTAAATTGGCATATTATTCCTAAAGGATTGAGGCTTCTAAATCAGCCATCAGTTGTTTTAATCCATGAGTGATAACGTTTTTACAGTACTTTTAGTATTAAAAATATCATGGGAGTCTTTTACTGCCGTCACTCACTCAACCTCATTTACTGATTATATATAAGTGCGAGAATCTTTTTACTGGTCTCAAATTGTAGGCATTTAAATGTAGATCAACATACAGTTTCTTTATTTCATAAAAAATTCTAAGAAAATGATGTTATTTGACTTTTCCTACGGAATCGTCACTCACTCACACGTCACTAACTCACAAATCAGCTTTGAAGGTCAGTCCAAATTGGATAAATTCATCTTAGATAATTTTTTCGAAGCGCATTCAATACCGATCGGTTGTTTCGCTTCAAGTGTAATTTTTTTTAAACGCATGCCCTTCAAATATTTTGCGAGAGTGATTATTCGTTTCTTCTTCTACGTTATAATCAAGAGTTGGGGTCAAACTTGCCGACCAGGCGGCGCAATGGTTAAGGTGCTAGCCTTTGGTGCTGCTTGGTTCTTGTTCGAATTCCGGTATGGAAAGGATGTTTGTGTTTGTCCATAAATATTGTTATTTGTCTATAGGCGTGTTTACATGAGACATCGAATCCATAGATTAAAAAGCACACTCAGCAGTTTTTCCTTCTTTTGGATTTTCTCCCAGACAGAACCGGAATTGCAGGGTTCATTAGGGTAGGGGGGTTCTCAAACTCTCCAATGAAGGAGGGTTTGGTGTTTCATGACATGGATTCGGCCACAGACTATCATTTGGGTTAGAAATCCTGCTCGTCCTCTTTTTCCCCTAATGGAGATTTTGGCATTCCATGAATTCGATGGCTCATGTAAACGCGCCTTATGTGTTTGCGTCGTCTTTCCTTGTGTGTCTCTTCTGGCTAGCGGGTAAGGAGCTATTAAGCCTATGTTCTTCCTTTCTACAGGTCGCACTCACTGTCATTTGTTATAGAGTCAAACTGTTAATTATTTTTACACTAGAGCTACACTTAGGCTATTGATGACGGGTATCGTAATTTAGAACCACAGTCGCGTTATCATCAAGATGTTTATGACGAATAACTAAAATAAAATGCGGTGGCATTTTTTTAACCTGCTCTTCTCGATCAGGAGTCGTTTCCTCTAAACACATTATACGCATATCAAACCCTTCTTAAACACAATTTATTCCTTTGAAATTATACTTGACCAATATTCAAGTATGGTCAGCGTCGGCTCATCACTTGATTGCTGTTCTAAATTACGACGTCCGTCGCCAAAAGCCCTCATGTAGCTGTAGCACGACGGTAATTCAAACTAATCTAACCTAACTTTCCCATAAACAAAAAAACTCGCATTCCTATAGAGATGTATATCGTGTAATGTCTACTGTAGGTTTAGTTGCGTCTGTTATTCAACCAAGCCTAATCGACATAGACTTGAATCATGCGTTTTTGAACTAAAACACAATGCTTTGCACTTGGGGCAAGTCAAAGAGGCATGCAATGGTTTCGGTGCTGCATGAGCATACATTGTCTATTGCGCATGCTCAGTATCTAAAGAAGTTAACGATAGTTTTCAAATGTGGAAAAAAAATATATTTGACTAAAAAAAATCATTGAAGGGATCTGAACCATTTTTTTTTGCTAAATATGAATATGTGAAACACATATAATAAAAATTATTCAATTAGAAAAATATTTTTTTCTCCAGTTTTTAAAAGTGCAATTTGTCCCATTTACAGAGAATGACCCTGCTACAAAAAATTGAGTTGTGTATAGATTCAAGTGATTTAATTGGTGTGACGTTAATTTATTTTGCAACTAATTTTTCTTTCGCATTTTGCTACAGCTTTTTTCTACATTTTAGCATTTTTGCTACAGCCTTATTTTACCCAGGTTGATCCCTGCTTGTATTAAAGTTAAAATATTACAAGAGTTCAAATATTTTTTATTCGGGATTTAACTAGTTGGAAAAAAAATCGTAATAGTGTAAAATTTGTTGAAAACCTATAACATTTGCATCAGATTTAAAATAAAATATATTAATATGGGTCATTCCATGACAAAAGTTACCAATTGCCCTTAAAAAAAGTTTCACTGTAATTGCAACTGTGATACATCATTTTATTCAGTAAAATTTCAAGTTTCTGAATCTGGCATCAGAATTAGCCTAAAGTTGTTCTTCTGAATAATATTTTGTTCAGAACACATGCCTGCATGCAATACTTTTTAAGCCAATATTTTAAACTTTTGCTGAAATCTTTTTTAAGTACTTAAACCTTTTTTTTTTTTCCTGTTCAATGATTATATTTTTTGGAAGCTAGTACTGTGTACTCCTTGCATTAAAGAAGGATTCTGGATATTTTTAGATGTAAGTATATTTTTCTCATTGAATTTTTATGTAGTTGTTCTTAGTTACATTAGTCACAAAAATGTTAATTTTTGTTCTTAAATCTCTAAGACTGCTTTTATAATTTTGATTTTCCTAATTTTCTTAACTTATGAGCTAAGTAAAAAGATTCATTAAAACTTTTTCAAATAATATAATTTTTTAAAGATCTAGAGCTGTGACTAACGTAACATAGCAAATGTGACTCACGTAACAAATATTATTGTTACGTTTGTCCCATAATTTTTAACCGTTTTAAAACCAGAACATCTTTTTAAAACTTCAGTTCTGGTCCTTTCTATTGGAATATATATTTTTTTAAGCAGTTATAAAAAGCTTTTCTTTCTTGTCAGAAATCAAAATGGATAGACCAAGTGCAGCAGAGAGAAAAAGAAGAAGTCGAGCTAAGCAGAGTGAGGCCAAAGAGCTTGAAGCTAAAGCTAAGGCAAAGGAAGGCATGAGACTTTTAAGACTCAAGAGAAAAGATGATAAGAAACTGAAGAAAAAGGAAGCTGAAGCTGCAAAACTCCGAATGATAAAGATGAGGGAGAAAAGAAAGCTAGAGTCTTCAAGCCAACAGTTGACATCGAAGGCTTATTCATCACCGCAAACGTTAGGTAAAGCAGTAAGAAGAGTGAAAAAGTCTTTGCCAGCCAGTCCGAGAAAGAAACAAGCAGTAGTCGCAAAAATAGCTTCAGACTTTGGTCTTTTAATTCCTTCCAATAAAGTTTTGAAAAATTGTGGTCTTTCGAAAGATACCACAGAGTATGTGAAAACATTTTACTATCAGGATGATATTTCCAGACAGCTTCCTGGGAAGAAAGATGTCAAATCAGTTCCTAACCCAGAAACAAATAAAAGAGCACTTCTGCAGAAACGGCTATTAATGCATAATTTAAAAGATGCATTTCAATTGTTTAAAATTGATCACCCTAACATCGAAATAGAGCTCTCTAAATTTTGTGAGCTGTGCCCTTTGGAAGTGGGATCTAATTTTATGCCTATACAATGGAGTACTTGTCATACTATTAAAAATTAAGATATAAACAAATTAAATGTTATCTATCTACAAGAAACATGAATAAATATTAGGTAAGGAAGATTTATGTTTAGTGCATTTAGTAAAAATTCCTTGGCACCAGGTTTGATATTTACAGTTGAAGGAATAAAAACTAAACACAATTAGCAAAAACAAAATATAGCAACAAAACCTCCTAAACTACCTAGTAGCTAATCCCTTTCTAAAAAACTACCATATTATTTAATAAAAAGTACCTGGTAAAAGAAGACATCTTTTCGGTCTGTTCCTTCAGTTGCGAAGTCTTCTAACACTCCCTCTGGAAATTATTTTCTTTAATTAAATAGAAATTAAATAAAATTTATAACATTATTTACATGGTAATTTTGTTGGGACAGACCAACATTGTTAATAAGTACAGCAGAGTGTATCAATAAAAAAATCTCACAATTAGTCAAGTTTGCTTTCACATTGTCGTATATTTTTTTCTGTGGCTGTGTTAAAACTCTTAAAGGAGGCTAGAAATAGGCAGCTGGAATCGAGTTCATTACCTATTACATTACTGTTGTTGGATTTAAAGGCAGTATTTCATGTTACCCACTTAAAGCTTTCAGGAAAAGTTATAAGAATCAGTTTAGGGCTTAGTAAAATTATTTTTAGGGAGCAGCTATGATAGAATGGACATTTTTTTTTATTTGGCAATTTGTGTTATGTTACCAAGCAACGAACATGCAAAAATGTGGTAAACATTCTACTTAATATTTCATACAACTGAATGGATACAGCAACCGTATGTTAAATTTTAAAGCTCGCCAATGAACAAACCAGCCATAATATTATAGCTGTAGCAATTTTAGGGCTATTTACAAACATCATTCAATATACAAAGTTAGAGTTCATCCTGATTTATAATTAGATCTTAAATACCACAGATTAGCTCCATTATATAATAAGGCTTTAGGTGGGGCTTGAGTAGTAATTTATCTTTTTTAAACGAATCATTATAACAAATAACAATAAGGAAACAATATTATTATAACGAAAAAACAAAATTTGCGGTATATAGGTTTTTCTTAAAGATTAAAAGCTTTTTGGGTGGTCAAAAGGAAATTCAGGGACTTGAGCCATCCAAACAATTTTAAACAGAGATGATATACAATGCAATTTTAAACTATGATTGGAACTATTACAACTATATAGTAATAATAAACAGAAAGGTTTTCAAAGCTAAAGTTTCAAATCCAGTGTTTGTTTTAGATTTTAACTTAAGTTAGATATATATTTTTTGTAATTTAAACTTTTGAGCATCATGAGAGTGCATAATTAAAAATAAAAACAACAGAAGGTTAAATATTCAACTAAATGTCCATACCTGGATTGATGCCATGCTCTTTGCAAAGCTGTTTCCAAAATGCAGAACCAACTGTAATCGTAAAACAAATGTAATGCAGTCAATATGAGTGTTCAATGAAACATATTTTCAACTATTTTACACAATAAATTCTGTATCTATTTACAACTTTGCACTCTGTATAGTTTTTTTTTAAATTGCATGCTACAGTGAAAAATTGTCTACAAACTATTACATTAAAAAGAATGGCTTATAGATTAAACTAAAAGAACTCTTTTTAACTATAATTTAATTAATATCAGCAGTCATAATGTTCAGCTATACTTCTAAATGTAAGTTCTGTTCCAGGTTTCTTGAGCAGCTGTACTGTAAATATCTTTAATTTAAAATCATAGAAGTAAAATATTGACAATTCAATGAAGTACCAAGGTTGCAATAAATCTAATTAAAATAATTATTTTTTCTAAGTCAAGCCGATTGTTTAGAGGAAATTACAATATTTTACATTATAATTTGTTATATGACATTTTTCCTTTATGAAATAAATTCGACGTACTTTCATTTCCGCATTGCCCGAGTTGGAGAGTAATCATTTCCCGAGGCATCTTGGAAGACTTGTTTTTAAATTGTGCACAAGAAAAAAATGGAAATATTCAAATTATTCTCATCAATTCCTCTTTCAACAAATCGCTACAAAATCAAAACAAAGATGTTTTGAGCGCGCAATTGCGAGATTCTAGACTGTTGCCAGAACGAAAACTAAAGTAGAATGTGCCATTCTCACATCTTCAAAATAAACCAAACTAGGCTGTGGGGTTATTTCTTTTGACGTCAACCTCGCTAAACTGTGATTTCATTGCTTGTTTCGTTTTCTTTGAAAAAGTGTTGACACAGCTCGAGAGGCTATAAGTGATAGTTTAGGATAATTTGACATTATTGTTATTATATTAAATAATAACAGACTAATTGCATATTTACCGTGATACTGGAAGCATGCGGAAAGGACAAATGAAATGAGAAAGGGGAAAAACAAATAAATAAAATATTCTTAAAATTAAGTTTCCATCTTTAGAATTTCCTTGGTCTGAGTTTCTGAGCAGTCGATCAATGCGAATATTTAGGTAAAAATAAAGGCGAGTACTCTCGTTTATAAATGCTTTTATCCAAATTAATAAATAAAAAAAATAATAATGAGCAGAACGCGGAAATTCCCTGAAGTCATATCCAGCTACACCCAGTAGATGGCAGCACCACAAATATTTTTTAATGACAGACCATAGACCGCTCCATATGTGACAGCCCTTCACATAAACATTTCTAAGACTAAAATTTGAATAAAATTTTCGTGTGAAATTTCAAACATTGTTTTTTTCCTTGAAAAGCTTCTCAAACAATAATTAAAAATCCACCTGCCATCCCCATCCTAAATCTTCAAAATGAATCTAAGAAGGTCAAAATTTGCGTAATTTCGAATTTTAATACATTTACTTATATATATGCTAATACATTTATATATATGCGTGGAACAATAACAACATATTATATTGGCAGTAGGAATGGCAAGGTAATCTGACAAATTTTTACGGATGAAATGCAGCTTTAGGTTTGACTGGACATTACGTGGCGCGATTTATACCATCATGTATTGTTAACTGTTTTTTTTTTATTTGTTTGTTTCATAATAATGGCTGTTTCATGTCTGAAGTGGCAATAGAGCTTTGTAAATTTGGGTACAAAATTTTTATCTTTATGGTATGGACAAAGTTTAAGGCAATTAATTTATATGTGCAAATTAATTACCTGTCTTATTTTCGATTATATGTTTTTCCTTTGACGATGTTAATAACACTCTGCATGGCCAAAATTTAAATAGCTTCAATCCAATCAAAATTTCTTAACTCTGTAAGTTTGATTTACTAAATTAAAGGGTAATAACTTCTTTCAAACTTAAAAATAAATATAAGAGAAATAATAATTTTATTAAATCTCAACCGAAGAAAGCAACCTGGAAATTATAAATGATTTCTGTTCATGTTAGGTGACTCTTGTGACCTTGACAGCCCCGCCTCAGGTAATCTCCTGATGTAATTGCATTGAAGCAAGAACAAATGCACGCAGATGTCATTAATCTAGAAAAATGACAAGATTTCCATAATTATATTCTGCTCCACACAAATAGTCCTGAAGTAAAATTGTTGTTAACCAAAAGGATCGCTTTTGATTAATGCTGAATACCGTTTTTTTTTATTGAACAGTTCAGTTTTACAAAGACTGCTATATTGTATTCTAGATATAGAGGCAACTTCCAACTTAAAACTAACAAGTTTACCCAACAAACTTGAGAAATATCCATCCACAAGGATCACAAACAGCACTGTTAAACATTTAGAGCTTGGTTTCACCAAAAATATGTTTCCTAGTAGCTGCAATGGCTGCGTGGTGAAATACTTCCCCATATTTTTGGATTTTTTTTAACCTTTTATCAGGTATTTGTTTTGAAAACCTTCAAATACCGAAAATATGGGGAAACATTTCACCACACAGCCTTTGCAGCTACTGAGAATCAGTATTATGGTGCAACCAATCATAAATTTTTTTTAACAGTGAGTCTAAGAAACATTGTGAAGATAAACACATACCCCCCCCCCCCCTTTAAAAATAAATACAAAATACTCCAGAAGAATAATTTTTTTAGCGTCTTAAACTTCAACTAGATGTAGACGTCTAAAATATTTCTGGTAAAAGGCATCACTTGCGCATTCCTTTCCAAGGGAATAGTTTTAGACGGAATAAAGCGTTTTATTTTGGATCTCGAGCTGACGTTTATTGGACGCAATCTTCCTCAAATTCTATTCTAATAACACATTGTCGAATTATATTGTTAATTTCTAGTTTTTTAGAAAAATCTTAATGCCGAAATATTTAATTTTGGAAAAGTTTATTTGGGAGTTGTCGTATATTATGTACTTCAAAATTTTTATCTTATATTTCTGGTAAAACTATATAAATACATCTATTTTATAAATGGTAAAAAAATTTAAAAATTGACTTGGGGAAAAAAAAAATCCCTGGTTATCTTCGAAATAAACTCTGCTCCATTTATTTAGAAAAACTAAAATCCAAGAATCATCTCAAAGTAAACTCATGCGCATAACCAAAAAAAAAATTCTCCTTCTTCTCCAAATATTTAAATAAACAATAATATGCAAAGTTGTGGTAGTAATTAGCAAGAAAAGCGTGTCTCTCGCCAAAGATAGGCAAGGAAAACTCACTTCCTTACAGACAAAAAACAATTCAAGTGATAAAAAATCGCCAGGAAACCACAGCAAGACAAATTTCACTTGTTTATTTCTTAGATGAGGTTTATTTATGCCGATAACCACAGGATTCTAAGGATTTGATATTCGAGCTCTTTTTAGAGAGTACTCGTTCTTCATTGCTGTTTTAAAATGATTGCCATATATTTATTGATGAGTTACTTGGGGAATAAATTAAATAAATTTTAAAAAAATTAATGTCAACAATCAAAAACAAAATCACAGCTTTGAGTTTCCATAAGGAAACCAAACTCAACAGTTCCCATATGAGTGGTTAGTTCTATGGGATAATCAGAATAGCCCTTGTGTAGCTCTTGCGCGCCGATTGTTCAAACTAGCCAAACTTAAAAAGAATCAGAACTTTTGAGCGAAAAAAGCCGTAGAAAAATTCTAACCGTTCAAATTCGTCATATGAGTGTTTGAATAGGTTAGGTAAGGTTTGAATTGTTGTCACACTAGAGCTACACGAGGGCGACGGGCGTCGTATTTTAGAACCACAGTGAAGTATCGATTGTTTGAATAATTTTTGGCAAAAATTGCAAAGCTTTACGCCCTGTAGTTACGGAGCCTTTTCAGACATGCTAACATGGTTTTATAGTTTAAAATGAAAGCATTATCTTTGTTTTCTTATATTGCAATAAACTTTTCTAGCATTGGTGTCTTTGGATATTATTGTTTTAATAAAATAATAATATGACAAATTGTGAGGTCAAAATTGAAAAAATGACCAAGAAAATGACTTTATATTGTACAAATATGTACAAACAAAGACTTATATCTAAATTCTCAGCTCAATTTTAATTAGAAATTATTTTAAGAACTTTTTCTAAAAAAATTAATAAAAATTTAAAAATTTTGATTTTAATTTTTTAAAAAAATAATTTCTAATTAAAATTGAGCTGAGAATTTAGGTATAAGTCTTTGTTTGCACATATTTGTACAATATAAAGTCATTTTCTTGGTCATTTTTTCAATTTTGACCTCACAATTTGCCGCGCAAGGCTAATCACAATGTGTTCAAATAGCTTCATGTTTAATATCATTTATTTTAGTTTTGGCTAAAATTTCATAAATTTTAAAACTAGTTTTAAAATAAATAAATCTTGTAGAATTACATATAAAAAATTATACTTATATATTGAGTAGTTAAAAAATTACATGAAAGATCAAACTATACTTTGTAGTACCTTCTTTGCACATTTTTAAGACTCCTATGATGCTCCCTTAAGTTAGCATCGTATCCGTGCACAGTTCGTTCTACGGTTTTTCTTTCTTATTTTTTTTATTTCGTAAATAAATTGAATCTTTTTAATTATTAATTTAATTTAATTAAAATCCGTGACTACTCGCTCCATTTCTTGCATTGAAAACAATTCTTACTATTAAAAAACATTCAAAGAAGTCGGTCAAAAACAACGATCATTATTATCCCTACCGCTAAAAGTTTTTCCCGAATTGGCGACAATCCCCTTCCGCGCCAACACACCGACAACTTTTTTCCGCCATTGCAACCCTACCGCAACTCGAACTAAAAATGTGCTAGCAGACAGGCCCACACAATGGCAGTCGGGCGGCATGTGTTGTCTACGATTCGGGGACTGCAAAACGTGTCTAAAATGTGGTTGTGTTTGTGTATGTTTTGGTGCGTGGCGCATGCCTTTAACTTGGAACCTAGGATACCTGTATTTAAATTAGGAGATAAAGACTCTTATTTTGGATATTCGGTGGCTGAACATCAGATTTTGGACTCAAGTGGGAAATTTGTTCGAGAACATGTGTAAGTGATGGAATTTTTTTTATTTGATTTTAATTAATCTATTTCGAATAAATTAAATTTGTGTCAAAGGAGTGTGCGGTTTAAAAAGATGCAAGAAATATGAAATTTACTAATTTCTTTCTTAGTTTTTTTTTTTTATTTCTTTTCAAAGTTAGTTATGAATTAAAAACATTTTTATTCGATAAAATCGTTTGCGCCTAGTTCGGTTGCATTATGTAAAACGATAAAATGAAATGTGTAAGTGATGGAATTCTTTTGTAATTTACTTTTTGAATTTAATTAGCCTATTTAAAAGAGATTCAATACGATTCGGAAATAAGAGTATATGGTTGGGGTTTAAAGATGCGAAAAAAAATCTAATTATTTATTTTAGTTTTTTAATTATGATTCAAGAAATTACATATTTGTTAAAATCGTTTGTCCCTATAGTTTGGTTGCGTTATGTTAAAACTATATAACGAAAAAACTACCACTTTTTAGATTTAATTACAAACTTGTCAAAACTCAGTTTCGAGAAGCGCTCACATTTTCCTTATTTGAAAGCTTGTTTTCTTTATAACATTCAGTATCAGATGAATTCAGTAAAGAAGTTAAAGGTTTCCTTATTATGAGCTAATGGTACAAGGTTTAATCTGATATTTGTCAAGTAATGATGTATTAGATTACGAATGATATTCCTCTTGTTTATATTCTTATTTTTAATTATTTGGAAAACCAATAAAAAATATTTTGAGCTCTTGTACTTGTTAAACTAAATGTAAGTTTTTATTTATCTACATTAAAATCAATTTGAAAAGGGTTGAATAATTATTTCAAAGTTAAAACCTATTGACAATTTAAATTGAACGGTAACAAAATATTTTTCAAATACATAATATTATGATATATGTTAGTTAAAAAAACCCAGAAATATTTTATGATTAAATCTAAGCAAACTTAACCAGGTACTATGTCAATTGAGGTATTTAGATGTCTCATACCAGGACCGGTATATTGATCGTCTTTCAAGAAGTATCAAATAATTCGAAAAGTATCAAAAAGTATCAAATAATAGTTATTCAAATAATTTATAATTTTGATTAGTTATTTTAATTCGATAAATTACTTGAATTGAATTTCAATTGATATTTGTTGTTTCTCCGCCAACAAGAAAAAAGTTCTACTTGCGTCACACATTGAGAATTTTAGAATGAAAAGATTAAATAACTTAACAGTAAACAATGTATTTTTTAATTAATGAATATTTTTAGAAACTTCTAAAAACTGCTATATTTGTTGTCAATTAGTGAATAGCGGTATTTAATTTTAAAATATACAGTTTGTAAAACCAAAGGTTCTGGGAGAATATTTATTATTATTATTATTTTTTTGAGTTTGTATTATTTACAAACGAACCCATATTCCTATGGTATTTTCATGCTTAAAGTAGCAATTTTTGAAAGAGAACTTATTTTGCTAAAAGGGCAGTCCAAAACCACAGGGCGTATTTTCCGCGTTCTTTGATGTTGACCGCTCCGAAGTAGCATTTATCTATCTATCCCAATCTTGAATATTCCCTTCAATAGAGATGGTCGCAAACAGATTCTATCGGGGTACCCTTTATTGTAAACGGGAATTTCGTTTCTTGAATTACAAGCTTTGTTTGGTCAAATAGCCGAAGTTTCAAGGTCTCACTTTAAAAAAAAATTGAAAAAAAAGTTTTACTGCATGATTATTGTGTTTATATTTAACCCTTTCCCTCCCAGTGATGCCATTTGGCATCATTATTTTTCTGGTCATAATTTTTTAAAAAAAATAATTGTGGTGACATCTTTAATGGGATTAACCCCTTCAGTAGTAATGGCGATTTGGCATCATCACTTTAGAATTTTTTTCTGATCGTCTATAGCCATTTATGATATCAAAAAAGCACATCATTCGATTCTTCAAAAAAATTTCTATTAGAAAATGTTTTTTATTTACCCTTTTTTATTAACAGATGTCCGTCCTACATTTTTTTTAATTATGATCAGAAACATGATGATGCCAAATGGCATCACTGGGATGAAAGGGTTAATAAAATATATTTTCTAATAGAAAAAAGTTTTAAAAAATCGAGTGATGTGCTTTTTGATATCATAAATGGATATAGACGATCAAAAAAATAAATTCTAAAATGATAATGCCAAATTGTCATTGGGACTGAAAGGGTTAAGGAATGCAAAATCGTAAATGCATGGCTGCTATTTCTTCTGATTCTTCTGAACAAACAAGCCACAGTCTGGTTCCATAGAACGATGAAATAAATACAATACTGCAGTTAGAATAATAAATATCGAATTCGCAATATGAATAATTGGGATGCTTTTCTCTAAAAGATAAATAATCTGACTAATAATATACTACAGTGGCCGCCGCTTTTTGGAATCACTGGTTAATTGAATCAGCCGCTTAATTGGAATAAATTTCGTAGAACAGAACGTTATCACTTTTTACATTGAAAATCCGCCGCTTATCGGAATCAAATCACCTTTTTACCGCCGTTTTAAGGACTCAAAAAATTCTATAAAAGTTCATTTTTTTCTACGATTCGTGGTATTTTTTTTTACCCCAAATGACCTCTAACTACAAATGCGAACCAAAGAGGCGCCGACGAATCCATCTTTAAAAAAAGGTAAATCGCAGAAATTGTATTATTAAGGCAAGGGGGGGAGATAGAGAACTATAGTGGGGGGGAAGGGGTTGAGGGGAAGGAATTTGTAATCGACAAGTGTGCATGAAGGTGTAGACAGTAGACTCATTTTGATTTTTGATCGATTAAATTAAGTACGTGTTTTTCGGAGTGTTATCGCGATGTTTAAACGGAAAGATTTTAGTTTAGCCAAAAAATATGAACTCCTAAAAAATATTTATAATCTGGAAAAATGCAGCCAAAGAGAAGCTGCAATTAAATTAGGACTTTCTCAAGCAACTTTATGTAAGATTTTGAAGAGAAGAAATGAAATTATAGAAAGTTTCGAAACAGAGCCCAACATAAATCGGAAATTTCAGCGAGTTGGCAAAGCAGAAGACGTAGAGCACGCTTTATTAGAATGGTTTAAGGCCGCGAGGAGTAAAAATATGCCGGGCTTTTTAAATACTATTAAGAACTTTAGAGCAACGGGGTGTTATGTGTGATGATTATAATTCCTCTTATGACATTGAAAGGAAGGTAAACGAACTTATCAGTTATACGACAACGCAGGCGAAAACAACGAAGTATTCATTCAAGTAAGCAAATTTAACTAAATTTTAGTACTTTAAACATTGGTAACAAAAATAGTAAACATTGTTGTTTATGCTTTTAAATTTTGTTTTAAAATTATACATAATATCGTTCAAATTATTAAATTTTTGTAGATATTCGTTTCGTATATTACCTGTTAATTTGTATAACTCTGGATTTTATTAAACATAACGTGTTTTTCTTAATAATATGTAGTACAGTATTACTCAGTAACAAGTATTAAAAAAAATCATATTATATATCATGATGACAACTTTTTCTTTATAATTTCATGACTTTCGGTTAAATGGTTCAGTCGCTTTATTGGTTCAAAACGTACTGGGACGGATGTGATTCGTTTAAGCGGCGGCTACTGTATTTCGAAACTTGGAAGTATTTCTTTGGAAAATCAATTTGGATTGCTGTAGGTTATTTTTCTCTTTTCTGCTTGCTATGCTTTATCAAACAAGGTTTTATTTTAAAACAGTTTTCATACTTTGCATTATCGGAGTTATTTAAATCAATATATCGCGGTTATTGACCGAATCGCAAAAAAAGGACGACAGCTCTTTGTTGTGGCTTTGCGTTCATTGTAAATAGTGATTATTTATTTTTTTAAAAAAATATTTTCCAGCTAATTTTACCTGAAGAAAACCTTTCTTAATATTCTTACGAATACATCTTGAATATTCTTCAATTTTCTTGTTATTTAAATGTAGATTAAATGTTTAGTTATTTATTTTAAATGTTTCTAACAAAAAAAAATGTAAATGAATTTTTGGATATAGCTTTGCCTGATTTTTTTGCTTCAATCTGATGTATTCCATTTGTTTGTGAGACTCGTGGTTCGTTCTTTAAAAGTCGGTGACGGCCAGACAGACGCATAGCACATGTCATTTATAAAATCTTCCACTTTAACGTAAAAGCGTACTATGGAAGCTATAAAAAAATACATTTCGAATATAAAATCTCATTAAATGAATTTATTGCTTAGTGTAGTTTGTTTGGATGTATCCCATCGATTTTGTAACTTTAACTTTTTTTATTGCCGCGTAGCATTTGTCATAGGGATAGCATTACCGAATCCTTTAGTTCATATTGATTTAAGGCATCCGCAGCTAGAGCCACCTCTTTCACAAATCCTTTACACTTTTTCTCTACATCTGCATGACCGCGTGAATTCAAACGTAATTTTACATACTTCTAAAAACCCTTCTTTTCTTTCGCTGAGTGGCAGCACCCGGAGCCAGGACCACTAGAAAAGTGAAGCGATCGTGTTACGTGAAATCGTCTCTGCATGCTTTAGGAATAATGTAACGAGAAAAAAGAAAGAACAGCTGTGCTACTCACGTCAAAGTAGCAAAGAGAGGAATCATTAGATGATGTAAAACAAAAGATTTCTCAGTTTGAATTCTCAAGTTTTTTTATAAAGGTCTCCAGTTTTATAAAAAGAAATAAAAATTGCAGACGCTCTAAATGTTAGTTGAGGTATTATTTTTCGAATTCTCTTATAAATTTTTGCTAAATAACTTCACAGCAACATACTTCTGAGGACATTATAAAATATTATCGAATCCTCCAACTTTAAAGCCCAGTCGGTTAGGCACTCGCCTAGCATGCGAAAGGTCCCAGGTTCGGGTCCGGGCATCGCCAAAATAACTGCCGACCTATAAACGGCCAGTGCAGCCAAAAATGTCCGACGAATAATACCCCGTGTAAGGGAGTGCACGTTAAATATCCTTCAAAGTCCTAACGCTGCGTACGATGTCACCCTTAACGTTTGCGTTGGGTGCCTATTCAGGTGTCGGCTCGTCACTTGAATGTGGTTCTAAAATACGACGCCCGTCGCCAATAGCCCTCTAGTGCCACGATAATTCGAACCTAACCTCCAACTTAACAGAAGAATATGCAATTGATTTCAATGTTTGTTGACGCAATTGTATTATTTGAATTTGACGTTGAATTCAAATCAAAAGAAATCCGAGAATGTTGAAAACAACGTATAAATTTTTAAACTTTTCAGCTGAACATGCAGATGATCTCTAAAATGTATTATTTGAGTTCATCCTTAATTTTTTAAAAAATAACTCTACAAAACTGTACTCCATTTCTAATCTTCGTTTTACAAAATACTCTGAAATAAAATTCGACTGAAAAGACTTCACTTGCAGTGTAGTCTTTTGAAAAACTCATCATTTTTGTGAATGTTCCCCTCTGACTCTTAAGCTTAGATTTTTGTGGTTTGAAAAATCAATTTTTTTGTAAACTTTTGAAAAGTCTTTAAAAACACTACCAAAAAACGTAAAACAACGGGGCAATTGTTTGCTGGTTTTACTAAAAGCATCTTACAACTCTTTTTCCCTCCAAAGAACGGCAACTTAAAACATTAGTTGATAAATAAAACACAAATGTTTTGGTTGAACCTAAAAACCATTTTAGAGTAGACCACAAATGGCAACAGTATCACTGAGGCCTATGGAAGGGACTATTGTGTAAATGATCTTGAAATGTTTTTAACTGCGTCGATGACATGCGAGCTGATTTTTGACGAATCTGATGACAAGCAGTGAATGATATGTTTCAATCTTCCTAATTTTTTTTATTGTTTGAAGATGCAGTGTTCGAGGATAGAATGGTGGAAAAAAAATTGTTATCTAGAAAATATAAACTTTAAAAAAAAAAAAATTAAGTGTTTTTTTTTTAAATTAATGCGATGTTTTTAGATTGATAATGAAATTCAATACTGTACAATAGTCGTGTGTTTTACAAATACTACTTCTTAGGAAACAATCCTAGTATATAAAAATCCGTCAACATGCCCTGCAAGTTATAAATTTAAAGATAGACATTTGTCAGGCTTTGGGAATTGGCAATTTTTTTGCAATAAATATATTTCTTAAAAATTAAAAGATATTTTTTCTTGTGCATTTCTTGGAATACCATAACTGCGTATATATTTTAATTCTATCATCTATAATCTATCAAAATTGAAACTCCTTTCCAATGAAAATTAGCTTACAACGGTTTCCATCTTTTTTTTTTACCTTAGTTAGCTCAACTACAACGTTTAATTTATAAGAGCCTTCGGGCATTGTAAAACAAACTTAGCTATTACACAGCCTCACAAATAAAAGTTAAAGAGTAGAAACCCCAAGTCCTTACATACATTCCAATCCAATGTCATCATTTCAAAGTTCGGACATGGTTTGTCATCCCTATAAAATAAGAGTTGACCTTTTTCTCTTAACTAACCCCCGCTGATTCTGTAGGATGCTTGAAAAAGATCGAAATGTTCTTTTACCCGCTGTATTTACAAGTAAAGGTTTCCTGAAATGTAAATGGCAATTTCTCTATTTAGTGTGGATTATCCGCTGTATTTACAAGTAAAGGTTTCCTGATATGTAAATGGCAATTTCTCTATTTAGGGCGGAGAAAATTAATATTGCGGAGAAAATATTTTTTTCTTGCAAAAATTCTGTGCCAAAATATTATGAATTATTAGAAATATTTTATTTTTTCTAATACTACCGAATATTGCCGATTTAATTCTGTACGAAATGTTCGCCTTTTCTATAACTTTAAATTCTTTTATGTAGATGATCATATTTAATGCTATTTTACCATTTTATTATTAGTTACACTTTTGAAGAACTACACTCTTAAAACAAAAGAGTGAAATCCACTCCAGTAGGAGAAGTGCGTTTTCGACACTGGAAAGGAGTGAATATTAACTCAGACTGAGTAAAAATCACTCGTTTGGAGTGATCCTGTCGGAGGTTTAACACACAAAGGATCCACTATTTTCGGGGAAGTGCATTTTCAAGACTGGTCAAGACTGGTTCAAGACTGATATTAACTCAGACTGGGTTAAAATCGCTTGTTTGTTTTAAGAGTGTAGCGTTACGTAATTATGTTTTAACGTTACGTAATTGTGTTAAGCAAGCTGAAACTTTACATGTGATGGAATGTTAGTCTTTTAATAGCGAGTAAAAAAATACCTTTTTCCGAAAAAAAAACAGCTGTAAAAAAATTTGTACTTTTTTTTGAAGAACATAAGACAGTGTTCTCTAGTATTTCGAATCAATGTTCTATTAATGAAAAAAAATCGCAAACACTACATCTATTTCTCTATAAGAACACCTTTATTCAGCGCGTTCCTCGCGATAAATCGCATAATCACATAAGGTTCAACTATTGCGGTGGCGGAGGTAACAAGGCATAATTGAGACGCGTAAAAACCAGGAATGTCGCTGAAAAAATTACTTTTTTTTTGTGCTTGTCGATAGACAGTAATGGAAGATAATAAGAAATTTTTGAAGGATTTTACGAAAAGTTTTATTTTTATATTTTTATTATCTCGGCGAAATGCTGATTTTGATATGATAATAATTTGTTTTTTTTTTCACACTTGAATTCTCATAATTGGTAAATGAATAGAGGAAGTAGATTCTAAAGAAATGTGATGTGTTGGGGTTTTTGAAAGACAGAAATTTGGAAAGGTATCTATTAAATTTTCTTTTGGAAATCTTCCGTAGGATTTGAAGGTTTAGCCGAAGACAATTGTATTAGTAAAGATCATGTATTAGAGTTGTTCGAAAACCTTTAGATTTAATGATGTTGATCATTATTTTATAATAAATATTGTTCGGAGATTTCTTTGCTAATAACAATTCGTTACATCTTTCATCATTACAGTTGTCAAAACTTGATGATGAAACAAGTATTATGTATGAATTATTTATTCTACAGTATTAATAGATCATTTACTGCTATCTAGATGGGTTAAATCAGATTTATAGATAAACTTATCATTCCTTCAAAAAAAAATTAAATCTTTTAGTGTTTATCTTATATTTGACTTTTTATCGTGAGAAAATCAACCCTACATTTGATGAAATTACCCTATTAAATCTTTTAATACAGCTAACTTTTCTAACATTTTTAAAGTTGTTTATTTTGGGAAACTGATCTGAGCGATACCAGAACATTTTTTAATGATCTTCCACGTAACTGATAAAAAAAACCTAAAAAGTTTAGGAATTTCTTCTTGGAATGTCGCGTATAATGGTCCTTGACAAACAAACCCCCTTTCAGCCAGTAAGTGTGTTAAGTGAGTAAAATTAGCCCTTTTTTTTACCCAAATGTTTCCTCTTAGTTCTTCAGCCGTCTGTTGACTCAAGTGTTCAATTTGAAGAGTCTTTGGCATGCCCCTATCAAAACAGAATCATGTTTTTGTCTTATGAGTCTTAAGATGAAAGTGAAAAGGACTTTAAAAAATGATTCATTAAAAATGCCAATACTTGGAATTGTCATCAATTATTGAAATAATTTTTATTAATCACTTTAAGCATTTATTATTGATCCTTATCACACGTTGATAATATAAAAAAACGCTTTGTGATACATTCCGTTCTCTGCTTTTATGGAAATACACAAGGGACCAAACACAAAGTAAGATTAATGCAGGTGTAAGTAGGGTAAGTGCCTATTGTTGGTTAATCCCCATCGAAAATTAATTGAAATTAAAACATTTTTTCTATAAAAGGTTATATAATTTTTTTTAAATAAAAAGTTTGTCTTTTGAGGCTCAAATAGCATTTTAACCCTCTGAGGAATAAGCAAATTGGCTGGAAGTGTAAACTTGCTTACACTTCAGCCAGTATAGGAGTTACTGTATGAGTAAAAATTAAACAAAAACTGAAAATTTGATAACTTTTAATATTCTGTAGAAGATTTTTTTTCCTAATGGAGTTGCAACATTGGCGGTCAAGCCTTTGCAGACTCGGTATATTCCCCAGAACTGAGAGCCATTTTTGCTGTGGCACCATCTAGGCGACTCTCCCTACCAATTTTTACGCCCAGATTACAATGAATCTGAGCTCTCTGTGGATGTTAAAGTATGCCGAGATTTAATTTTGCCGAGAGAACCCAGGCCAAATGGGCCCTCCAGGGATCTTTTACATACCACATAATCATATGACATGCGTGCCCTAGAATGTCCCCATCCAGAAAATCCGACTACTCAGCCGGGGGACGAACCCGCGATCTTGGGCTTACGATTCGGACACGTTTAACCTCTCACCCACTGAGCCGCTATTCTGTAGAAGATAATTTTCATCCATAATAATATCCTCTTCCATACTTTATATTTGAAAATCAAGTAAACTTATAAAATTAATAAATATTTAAAAATTGTGTATGCTGTTGAAAAACCTAACAATCAGGTGATGGGTTTATTATGCCCTCTGTATCCTTTAGAAAGTGAAGTTTAACGCGTCTATCTTTAAGGGGGGATCATAGTTAGCAAAAACCAAAAAATCGAATTTTTGAAACCAGTATTTTCAGATAGATGGAAGCCCAATCTATCGAATAAGACCAATTTTGTATCGATCGGCTAATTATTTCTAATAAAAAATTAAAATTATAAAAATAAACAAATGTGCCACGCCTCCTTTGAATTACTAATTGTATGCTTGTATCATTTATGTATTACATTATAAAACATGATTTTTTTGTGTTGATATTTGAAAACTATTCACTGGCTCAATGCAAAAAAAAAATTCCAGACGATTTACATGAAATTCGGTTAAAGAGAAATGTTTCGGTGGTCATTTCGAGTTCGTGTTAACGGGATCGACTGTATTTGTTTTTCGCGTTTTTCTCAAAACTATAATTTTCAACCTTTAGGTACACTTTTCTCCAAATCTATTGAATATTTTTTAATAATTTTTTGTGTGTGTTATAAAACCATTTTAGATCTATTTAAGTCACCTAATTTAGTCTTACAAATTAAAAAATATATTTTATTATTTACACTTTTCTTCGTTGAAAATCAGTATTTTTATGAATTCAGAATATAATGTTTTTAAAATAAAATTTAAAAATTATTTTAGGCAAAAAAAATAGGTGACTTAATTAGATCTAAAATGGTTTTATAACACACAAAAGAAATTATGAAGAAATACTTAATAGATTTGGAGAAAAGTGTACCGAAAAAATACATGTATTTTTGAAAATTCGTAATTGTATGTTTCAAAATATGTCTTTTTTCAAGAATAATAATTTTTAAAAATAAGATTCTTAAATGTAAATATAATAATAAAAGTACAATTTATAATTTGGTACAATTTTTTTTATTGTACCATAATTTTTAAATGATTTAGAGCCTTTCGAAATCAATACTAAGAATTGGTCATTTTTGCTGTCGCTAACTATGATCCCCCCTTAAGTAGTTTGCTACGTTCAGAGTTTTTATTTGTTTTTACTGGTTACGTCTGGGAGGAAATCCTTGTATAACTCTTGTATAAAGCACACTAGTTATTAATTTAAAGAATATTTATTAATCTTGAAATTAAAAAAATAGTTTATAAAAATGGAAGCTATAAATCTTTGGTTCTAATAATCTCAAAGAAATACTTATGAACTACATCGGAAATAAGGTCCTTAAACGGGCTTAGTTGACACCAACATAAAACAAACGAAAAAAATTGATTTATGGGAGTGGCTCGCGACAATCTGATATTGCCTATCTGTCTTAATTTATTTTTTATCTCCGTATTTATAACAGTTTCAATACCACATAGCCTAAACTCCTCTGCATCTTCAGTCTAACCGCAGTGTCGCACAAATATTAAATGACTTGCGATTATACGACCTACCCACCACGTCAAGAATTAATCGAAATCCACCTCTGTGCTTGCTCGGGAATTTATAGTATTAGCATCATTTAATACTATCTTAAAGCTCATAATCTCTTCAGCACTTTTCGTCAGGGGACTCCAAACTCCTGTGGCAGTTAACAGATCCGTTTTTTATTCGACCTCAAATCTCCAGTAAGTTTGTCCCATCAATAGATGTCTTTTATCCATCGTTAGTAGCATAATTTAGTTTCAGCCGTAAAAAAATACTCCCCTTAAAATAATGGATTTTTAATAAAAAAAAATTAATGTAGGTGATGTTCTAAAAGTAATTGCTTCTGGGCAGAAAATAGTTTCTTTGTGTTTAGTTATTTTTTTAATATTCATTATTCATTTATATTAAGTTTTGTGAAATATATTGATGTGAATTTTTTCGATGCTACCCTCTCTATAAAAAAACACTTTTAAAAAAAAATGATTTTAACTTCAATTACTTAGGAAGTTCACTTATATGACATCGTTACAACTGATTTGTTCTATTTTGGAATTAGTTTAACGACACCTTACGACTAATTTGTGCCACTTCGAATTTTGATCCTTTAGAATATTTAGTGTTTAAATGGCCGTATGACTTCCGATTGACCTATCCGGCAGTCTTGTAAAAAAAGTTTAGAGTCCCCCATTACACTTCTTCCCACTTTTTCCAATGCTCGTGCACGTGCATTCTGTTCAATACCACTGCCTCCCCTGTCAACTTCCCAACCTCATGTCCCATCAATGGCGATTACGTAAACGAGGAAAAAAAAACACTTTTTGCCTTTTGGCGTTATTTATTTTCTCGTTGCCTTACATCGCAGGTGCAAAAACGTCATTTTTATTTTCTAAGGAGCAGGGAAGGTGACTGACATTTACGGATTATGTCGTTACATAGTTGTATTAGGCGTGGATATCGTGTTGTGTTGTTGATCGTGTGTATCGTGTTTTTTGGTTGTTATGTGACTTTTTTTGTATAGAGCTTTATTATGAAGTATTATATCCGATAGTCACGAGTCACGAATTGGGAGTGGGAAAAGAGACTGGGTCATTTTTATTACATTTAGTAAAAAGTTTGAAAATGTAACTTTTCAAATGCTCATTTTTGAAATATGTTACTGTCTATTTCGATTTTTATGAATTTAACCCTAATCACTTTTTAAATAAATAATAAGTAAATAATGTTTTTAATATATAGTAAATGGAATAAGCCTGCATTTTTAAATAAGTAAAATTATTAAGAATGGGCAGAATTCTTAGAGTAAATCATGGGAATCGAAATATAAATCTTCTGAGAAAATAGAGCACAAAAAAAGACAAACCATCACACAAGAGTATCTTTAAAGAGTTCCTTACATCCTCAAGATGGAAATAGTAGATCCAAACTTCGGTAAATAGGATGTCTGTGAGATATTCATTCCAATAAAATATGTTCGTCGTTCCGTTAAAATATTAATAGATATAGAGATTCTGAGATTTTTCAAAGATTTTTTTTTATAATTAAATATTTTGAATGATTAAAAAAACATAACTTACTCTGCTAAATTTTTAATTTAAGTTTTTGAGCCGTATAATAATAGCAAATTATCTCAATTATTTTATCCACACATTAATAACATTGCAAATGCACTCCTAAAATATTTGGTGCTTGGTTTCACTACATATGTTTCATTACATATTCACCATATGGTTCCTAGTAGCTGCAACGGTTGTGTGATGAAAGTTTCACCATATTTTCGGTGTTCTGTTTGGTTTCCAAAACATGAAAAATGGTTCAACCGAATAGCGAAAATATGGTGAGATATTTCACCACACAAACGTTGCAGCTACTAGGAACCATTATTATGGTGAAACCAAGAACAAAATGTTTAACAGTGTACAAACTTAAACTAAATTAGAAACATCCCTTTGAAGCAATAACCGCGATACAACATTCGGTCTTATTTACCAACAATAAAGGATATAGCAAGAGTCAAAATAACAGTGAACAAAACTCCATAGAAATTCAAATCAAGAAAACAACGCCCTTTCCAGGCCCACTTCAGGAAATAAGTGCCCAGATCCTGTGTGGTCCCAGCGGGGGGACGCTCGGCATGGGCCCGCATCTCAAACAAATTCGAGGGCGACCCCTCAATAAGCACCCCCCTCGGAGATAAAAGCATCCCAACCGTTACTCTCTTAAACACTCCCAGGGAGAGATATACGTCAGGTGGAGAAGATATTTTCGTCTCGTTTTTATGCAAATGTAAGATCTTAACCCTATCAATACCAAAAAGAGATAGTAAAAGAGTGTGTTCTTGTACATTTTCTAGAAGAGACAACTAAGGGGGGATTTTGCCCTGAGGTCTGCTCGAGAAGAACGTAGTGTACAACAATAAAACAATACTAAAATTATTCTTTTAGAACACTTTAATTTCGGGGTCTGTGGCTAATACCTTTTTGAAGCAAGTTTTAGACGTTTTTTACACTAATTTCCAATTATTTTCACAAATAATTTTCGAATTGTTTGTGGCTTTGAAGGGATTGCTATTGTGGAAATGGAAATGGCTCAACTTCACGAAAAGATTTAGGCAGCAAAATTTCTTGTATCTTGTAAAATGTCTGTTAATTAAAGGATGAATTTTTGAGAGTGAAGAGGACATGTGACAATAAGATGCAATATATAGTCAATTGTTAAAAATTCATAATTTGTAGGCATTAACAAAACCATCAAAAACCGAACAATTTAACTTGAATTCAATTCTCTAAGCGTTGAGATTAAAAGGACAGGAGGAGAGATCATTTAAAACGTTTACTATAACCTATACCTTATAACCTATACCTTACTATACCTTATGACCTTACTATTATAAAGGTTACTATATAAACTCTCATTTCTGGTTACGTATTTTGACAAATCATTTGTTATATAGGTTCTATTAGAACAAAATGAACTCAAATGGTACAAGATACCCCTTATCACTCCCCGAGCGAACTAAACCTCCCTTCCAACTTCCCATCCTTTACAACACTTTAAAATGCACCCCCTAAAAAACCTTTTAAAATGCACATACGCTCGAAGCAATAACACTTATGTCCATCCCCTTTTCAAGACTGCCGTTTCCTCTCAGAAGTGGCCGACTCCATTGATAGCCCGAGCGGTGTTAGATAAGTGGTCGGGTGAAGTGGTCAAGCTCTCAAAAGCAAACCTAAACATTCGTATCAGTTGCTCTGAAGGGAGGTTAGATAAGATTTTGATGCTGTCGGAAGAAAAACAACGCAGAAACCGATTTTCCAAGTGACGCTATTATCGCTTACGTGATATGCCCAAGCAAAAGATATGCTAACTTATGTGACGATTACTTTGCATAAGATAGAATTAATTAATGAAACTTCGCATATGAAGATGAATTTTCGCAACTTCTAATAGATCTTGTACGCCAATCTAAAAATGAAAAATGCATACATATATATTTAAATTTGTATTTTGGATTTTAAATCGTAAGCTTCGTATGAAAATCCATGCCAGACCAGTCCTCTCCCAAACACGTGCATTGACGGAAAATTTGACATCACAGTTCTGATTGTAGTTGTTCCGAAGATGAATAAACCTAATTTCGAAACCTGTTCGGAACTACTCGTTTACAGCTGACTGTATTATATAGGGTTCTGAGTAATTACGAACAGATTTTTACATCTTAGACCCATGGAACAGTAACTTTCAAACTTTCGGTCCGCGCACGTGTTTGGGAGGGCTTCTCTGGCCTTGTAAGTTGAGTGATTATGGCTCAGTGTGGTTTGTACGGGCCTATCACATCGGTTTGGCAACTTTTGAACAGTTTTATATCTTTTCGCACCAAACATCTTACTTTTATTCTAACCTCGATTACTTGGAACACTCAAATACTATTCTGCTTGTTTACTTTTTATCTTGTATCGAAGACGACTCAGAGGGTAATCTATGTGGAAATTTTGGTTTAGGTTGAAATTCATTAAGTTTGTTAGAAAGTAATAAATACATTTTATTACTTAGCTAAATTTAATTGGAACGAAGAACAAACATGAATCTTATCTACTGGACAGATAGACCATTTTTAGACGAATTTTCCACTTTTTCAATTCGAAAGAATTGAAACAAAAAGTGAAAATATAACTAAAATCGATAACTTTCCTGTTACTTAAATAGTCGTTGAAATTGTTATCGAAAAGCAAGTAAATTTGTAAAAGGCACTGTCACCTACAAAACAAACCTCTTCCACACAATGTTTATACGCAGTAGAAAAAAATTGAATGAATGCAGTTGGTTTTGCTTCTATTTGCGAGCAAGAAATATTGCATATTTATTCTTTGAATATTAAAAAAGTTAGCAAACGAGAAGGAATAATTATTGAATTTTTTAAAACAAAATAAATGAAACTAGCTAAATTTAGCTTGTAAATGTTTAATATCGACATAGATGCTGTGTTTGACTCTTCTTTTTTTTTGTTGAGCATACACGTTAAGTGGATACTGTCGAAGTGACAATTCCTGTTACACATCTACTTGTTTGTATAAAACATTATCTTGAAAAAAATCTTGAACTATAATGTCGAATCCACCTAAAATTTGAAGAAATAATAATTCTACTCAAACTGCAATATAATTAAAGCTTTAAAAAATCGCCTTTCAAAAATCACCTTTTTTTCTATCGATTACGTACCCTGTCAACTAGTTTTGAAACTGCATTTTATTGCTTACTGAACAAGGTACTTAAAATTCATAACCTTACGCATTGGAATGTTAATGCATATTAATTCAACACGCCTAGAGCTTGAGTTCACATTCAGGAATAAAATACAATTTTTCGTTTTGAAACTCTTATATTCGAGTTCCTTGGCCTTTCTTGAATCAAATCCTATACTGTTTCCAAATAACCATTCGTATTTCAGTCGAAATATATTAATAAATTACAAATAAAACGAAGTCCAGTGTATTCTGTAAAACTACTTTTGCGGCATGATGACTTTTACTGTAGGGAAACCAACTCAAAGGTACATGTCTCTCAATTAGAAAAATCCGTTGCATTTGTTCCGCACATAATGGTTCTTGCTATTTTTTTTTATTTTAATAAAGACTAATAAATTTTTTTATTGGATAATTGAGAGAATTTATGGTGAAATACTTCAGATTTGTTAGAGGAAGACTTAAGTATTAAAAAAATCGGACACTCGACTTTCCATAGGTCAAAAAATGGTATCAAATGAATGACTTTACTTTTTGATTGTGCAAATTAAGTTTAAGTTATTCAGAAGTGGTGATACTATATTCACTAACCTGAGAAGTTAGTATTTAAACCGTTAAAGTTAAACAGTATAGTAGATTTTGATCAAATTATTACCAAATATCGTAGAAAGGTTGGACAATTGTGTTGGAGACAGGCAAATAATGTATTTTATAGTTCTAACGGTTAGAAATCTGTTCGGGTCCCCCGGTGGCCGAGAGGTGTAAGCGACGAGCCTCACACCGAGCAGGTTCTTGGTTCTGTCCTTGTCCTAGCCATACTATAGACGTATTCGTGCTGGTGGAAAAAATCCTCTAAAATTCACCGGGGTGCCCGAGTACACTGCGATATACGTGCTCGTTAAATCTGTGGAGTCGGAAGTCCCGACGGCGTTAGCGTACGATGTCGTTCGAAGTTCCGTTGGGTGCCCGCTCTGGTGTCGACTTCGTCACTTTACCAGGGTTCTAAATAACGAAACGTGATTGGCGGTGTTAAAGCTCCTAATGGAGGCTAAAAATAGGCAGTCGGAAACGATTACATTAACCCATTAAATCTGTTCAAAATCACAAAAACTATTTTCTATCCGGCATCGTCTTACCTAATCGGAAAGGTCAAAAAGTAACAATTATAATTACGAGTTAATTACCCTTCTGGGAACAAAGCCATCTTTATTTTAGCAAAACTTTTTTTTCTTAGTCTCTAAGTACTAATCGGCGCCATGGGCAATCTCCCGACCTCCTCAAGGAAACCATCCAAATGTGTCGTTACGAGTTTGGTTTGCTTAGCACTCGTCAAACCATACTTTTGAAGTGTCGCACAGATTCTGTTATCTGCACGTGCTATTCCTGCAAATCTTGTGGTCTTTGGGATGCGGGAGAAGTAACGGTGTTAGCTTTGACGCGTATTACCTGAAATCAAACTGGGACTGGTTATTTTTGATGCTAAAATTATACTGTTAACGAAAAGTGATGCTGATTTTTTACCTGAATTTCGCAAGTTTTAGAATGATAACTTACCTAACTTATGAAGTTCGTCAAAATTAACATAAACCTGTTACTAAGTAAAGGTTAAAGAAATGGAAAAGCATATACTTGTTATCCTTATTTATTCTACTGAGTAAGCCATTACATCATCGTGGCAATATATATTTTTTATAAAGTATGAATAATAATGAATCTTGCATTTCGTTTTTATAATGCGTCAAGTGTGATACTGGTTTAACAAGTTTAATTTACTTCTAAAAGGCTTCTTATATAAATCACGTTTAATGAGTTTTTACAGTATATATTATTTAAAATATTTCTCTGACAATTATAGTTTTATACTTGAAAGATCTTCCTCCAGATAAATTATTCTCTCTATTAAAATGTACCTTCCTATCTTGCAATTTAAGTCGTTGTTTAATCGGTAAAAACAGTCCTATTACTTTTACAGCAAAAAAATTAATATTTTCGTGAACGTTATACTCTTAAGAGAAACAGGAATGAAATATAAATAACTCTTCTTAAAAGAGAACATGTAACTGCTATGTGTCTCCCTATATTTTTGAACCTTTGATGGTTGGGGACAGGCCCCGGAAGATAAGGAAATTGTCTCAAGTCCCCTGTTTGAGGTGAAACGATTCCATAGATGGATTTACGGTGGAAATGGCGTGAAGTGCTTTGTTTATGTGACCGGTGACAGAGAAAAATGTCTGGATAGGTGAGGCAACATTGGCACAGTTGTAACTGACATTCTACTTAGTTTGGTTTGAAGATTTCTGGTCTGTGTGTTTCTGGACACCGAAAGTAGCTTTAACATAGCTACTTATGCTTCGCAACTTAAAACCACGGTTAAGGGATGAGATGGACGGCTGTGTGGTAAAATGTTTCCCCATGCTTTCGGTATTTGGTGGGACCGTTTCTCAGGTTTTTGTTTCCGAAATCTGAAATCCGGTTCAAGCAAATGCCAAAAAGATGGAGTAGCATTTTCTCCACGCAGCCGTTACAGATACTAGGAAGTATTGTTATGGTGAAACCAATCACAAAATTGTTAACAGATTATCTTATTGGAAAAAATTGTGTGTATGAAGTATTCGACGAAAGAGGACTTTTTTTTAGGAAAGAAGGGATATTTTTAAAAATTAGTAGTAATGACGAAAGTTAAGTCTTCATCATTGCCTACTTACGATTGTATTTAATAAATATAAAATGCAATTTTGATTTTTAAAAAAGGCTAGTTACAATTTTGTCACGTCCCAGCAGCGATATAGTTAAAGCAAGTTGACAGACTTACGGGAATTTTTTTTAAGTCATGGTCTGGGTATTTTTGTAGCCAAGTCTGCTGTTTCGGGCTTTGCTTATCTAGCGTTGTCGACGTCTCTTCAATGCCAAAATAATCATGTACACAAAACCACTCTGAATAGCTCTATTGATTGATTTTTCGTCTTGTAACCTGTTTCACAAGGACGCAATACTAATACATTCTAAAGAGAAAAAATTTTAGTTTCCCATCATTGCCCACCAAATTAATTTTTCGATTGAATTATGTTTGAATCAATCCGTACTATTTTAAATTTATTTATCTCAAACTTTGTATTTTACTTTACGCATACCAGTTCATTGAAATAAATTTAAAACTAAAAAAAAATAACTTTTTTAATCTGCATTGGTTGCTTTTAAAAAGTAGAGTTTATTAAAAATATTTGACAAAGAAAACTGTCAAACATTTTATAAAAAATTTATAAGTTAAATATTTAAATAAAAATGTAACTGCGTATGTTGTATTGAATTTAATACTTTGTATTGGTTTCGAAAACCAGTGTAAAAAATTATGCAATTTAATGAAATTACAATACCTTTGGTTTTCGGAATTAGGTATGTAAATTTCCTATTTCTAAATATTATCTATTTTGTTATTGTACATGGCTATTGTGTGAATTTAAATTGTGCGCATTTAAATTGCTGTCAATCGATCGATTTCGAATATATTTATGCCATTGTTCTCTTTTATTGCATTACAATCATATTTTTCTTGGATCATATTAAAATATATAGATTTCAATTGTTTTTCGAAATAGTCGGATACATAGTTGTCGGATATCTTTTTGTGTCTGTGAAATTTGAGATAACGGAAATCAAATCAATCCGTTCTTTGTGTTTTATTCCGAGTATTTGACTGCAAGTCGTAGACTAAACACAGAGGACCCTTAAAAATTAATAAAAACTTCTATACCTTCTGTCCAATTTATCTCCTGTTTATTTTTTTAAAGGTTATGTGTTTTTATGACTTTTAATTTGTAAAAACACTAAATACCCATTTAAATGATTTTGAATTATTCTTTGTACAATTTTTTAAGTCAGCATTATAAAATAAATTTGAATATAATATTGTGTAAATTTTCATTCCTTAAAATTACATTATACTACAACAACAAAAAATTCCATCATGTGTATTGTAACTATCATTAAAATATAATTCTGCGCCTTATTAAATATAAAAACAATGATTGTATGGTCGATTTCATAAAAACACTAAATGCACAACTAGAATATATAAATTTCTCTGTCATCGAAATAATAACTCCAACTTTGTCGTCTCTCTAAAAGGTTTATGGCACATTTTTATGCCCTCCTCTCACATTACGTCATTAAACTGTCCTTTTCCTTTGAAAAAAAAATTCTACACACAGTTTCTCTTCTTTAAAAAAATTTCAACCTAACTCAAAGAAAATGAGAGAAAAAAAATGTCCGTAAAAATGACAATTTCAACCAAGTTATCTTTTCGTCATAAAATAATAAGCATTTTTCCAATAAGCAATTTCGTCGTAAAATAATTAGAACATATATTTGTTATCAAAATAATAAGCATTTCCAATTTCGTCGTTCCTCTAAAACGATTTATTGCACATTTTTATACCATCTTCTCACATTACGTTATTAAACTCTCTTTTCCTTTTTTTAAAAAAGTCATCTGTATCCCTTTATGAAGCAATTCCAACAAAAATCATAAAGAAAGCGAGAGAGAAAAAAATGTCCGTAAAAATGACGATTTCAACAAAGTTATCCTTTCGTCGTAGGACAAGCGGAAAAAAATTTACGAGAAAGCCAGTGAACTGAACACGACATGAAAGTACTTTATGACGTTATCTTCCTCGTTCTTAACGTAGCGGAGATCTTCTATTGTGTCATCTTTTCGGTTTTAAAATTTGTCGCACGTCTTGTTTATTCAATTGTTTGTTTCTTGACAAGTCTCTTAATCCAGTTATGAGTTATGTCTTACTAAATTAAGCTCGACGTTTCGTTTTCTTTCATTTGATGATAATGGGGTCACTGAAAATAAAATGGTTTACAATTATCATCAGTTGGTGAAATGATACATTATGAAATGTTACAAATGGTTTATTGGTCCATTTCATCGAATTCCTAAATACCGAACTGCAGTGGTGGCCAAAAGTATGGACATAAGTTTCATGTTTTTCAACATTGTGTGCTTGTAGAATATATTAATTTTCCCTTTTGACAATTAGTATTACTAAATTCTTAGTTAAATTACCTTAAATTTAATGTATAAACGTTTGTATTTAAGTGAAAATTAATATATTTTACAAGCACACAAAGTTACATGAAACTTTAAAAAAATGTCCACACTTTTGGCCACCACTGTAGAATAGATAAGTTTCTCCGTGATCGTTGCTATTATATCTCATTTAGTAAAAGTTAGTTTTATAAAACCCTAGGGGGCTCCGCTCCCTGGCTCGTTATCGCTTGCCAACCCCCGGAAACAATGTTCGATTTGCATTTAAATGTGAATTTTTGAATGCAAATATAACATTGTTTTCTAAAACTTATTCTTTTTATTGAAAAGAGGGGTATTGTACCGTGAGGTATAATGTTTCTGTAATTGAAGCTTATCATAGGTCAGAATTTCGATATTTTTAATGAATATACAGAATCATATTTATCTTAACCAAATAGTACAATTTGAGAAGCTTTAGTTCTTCTCAGAGTCTTCACATAGGTTGTTGTTGTCGTTGTTGTGACTAATCCTGTGTTGTTGTGACTATCCTTGGTATGACGAAGTCAGACCAAGTCCAAAAGATTGTTGATCAACAGAAGCTGCTTCTTCCCTCCGCCTTATGAACTCGTTTCACATAAGCACTGCTGCCGTCACATGGAAATATTCTACTAAAAAGGTATTGTTCATGTAATAAAATTCTTAACATGAGGGAGATCTTTTTTTAAGACGGTCGCTTTCAGAAAAACTAAATTAAGTTCTGTTCTTTGGTTGTTTCTTTCTGTCAAACACATTAGTTTGTTGATACAAATAAAATGTACTTTTTTACAAACGTTTAAAGGTTTAAAAAGGGCTTACATATCAATTTATCCCGGAATTTACAGCTCTCCCCAGTGGGCGCCAAATCCGTTTTTAATCTCTGAAATCGTAGATGAAATGGATGCATCTGTCACCGACTCATTCTCGCTGAAACGACAATAAAAAAAAATAAACCCGACGCGCGAAATCGCATAATCCGGCCTTGCCCCAGAAACTATCTTAAGATAGAACCCGAGCAACCGGTGGAGGGGGTGCTATAATAAGTTTGCGTCTGGAGCTCATAATTTTTCAGTAATTTTACCACCCAACTTTTTCAGAAACAAAAGCAAAGATTTTTCGGAGACTCTGCAACCAAAAAAAAATCAATGTTTTGTAGGTCAGGATGCTGTAGGCTGGGATTGAAGATTCTATCTTTAGGTTTTTAAGTCCGATGGAGGGGGGCTCGGGCGCTAATTTCCTGCCTTTGTGTTGCAAATTTGTGGTAACGTTGTGTGTGTGGGGTTTCAGCATCGCGTGACATTTGCACTGTGACGCAAAGTAAGTATTTTTAAATAAGAGTTAGATCGAAAGAGCTGAGTAAACAATTACTATTGCACTGGTGGGCGAAAACTCGCACGGTGACTGCGCATTTTGTGTGGAATTCATTATTAGAATACATCGTATAGTTTTAAAAATGGAATTACAAAGAGGTCATATCGCTGCGATGATACATGGAATACTATATTGGACACCACATGGAACATTATATAAATAGTACAAAAATGGCTTAACTATAGTATGCATTGTGTGACATGTGCATTCATTTGCATTTTTTTCAAATTTAAAAGTAAGGGTTTAAACATTCTTAATCCCCAATAGTTTCCTCATCATTAGGATACAATTTCCGTCATCAAGTACTAATTTAAAGGAAAATTATCGAATCTTTAAAGTGAGATTATAATCTTTAAGATTAAATCGATAAATAAAAAGTTGTAACTAATAGTTTTTGTCGATGTAGCACAAAATTAAAACTTCTTGTATAATCTTGAAAAGTTATGTGCGTAAGTCTCTCAATTTAATTACCGCAGCTGTACTTTCAGAAGTTCTTTGGCATAAACTCTCAGACTCTCATTCTTAAATGACTTATGATTTCACCAAGTTCCATACATTTAATGACAAATTTCATATAATTAGCTAAACTTATCTGTTTTTTTTAACTTTATTAAAATGACTTATCTGTCTTCTTTGGACTTTATTTTCTTTCTTTATAGCAGAAGCTTTTTAGATTCCATTACCTATAACACACAGGTTACTTTTTTTTAGCAATCCCTTTAAATAAGTCTTCACCAAGTAAGCGTCAGAAGAAGAAAAATAAGTCTAAGTACAATAGCTTACCTATGCAAGAAGAAAAAAATTAAACAAATCCAAAAGAATTGTACTCTGTGTTCCACAATAATGTGACACAGATTTTCTCTCCTCCAACCTGACATTTTTTTCTTTATTATGCTTGATTTGACTTGGCAAAGAACCCAGTTTACTTTTCTCATGGGTGCTGAATTTTTTTTAAACGTTGTTTTGTGACTAAAATACGTTTAAACGTTAGTTTTTTATGTCAGGTATGTATGGGCTACTTGTTGAAAGGTTCTCTGATCTCGCATTCTTTGGTTTGGGCTATTTTGAAAGCCTCGACTACAAATCTTTAAGAGGACTCCCTTGGGAATTTCACATCTTGAAAATCGTAATGTTAATCCTATGGAAAACATTCGCAAGTCAATTACAGCCACAATTTTAATTTAATAAAAGGTTACTAGTGTTTTGTATCATTGTAAAGAACGAAAGGAGTAGATTTCATAAAATTAATTTGTTCTGTAAAAATCACACATATTTAGTATTTTTAATAATTTTTTGAAGTTAGAACTTAATGCGTACTCCATTCTTTACTAACTTCAAAAAAATATTATATAATTAAAATTAATGTTATAATATTATATTATATTATAATATTATAATTATATATTATATTATAATATTATATAATATTATATTATTAAAATTATTAAATTATTAGATATAATTATATGTGATTATCACAAAACAAATTAATATAATGAAATCTACTCCTTTCGTTCTTTACAATATGATACAAAACACCAGTAACCTTTTATTAAAATTGTGGCGGTGATTGACTTGCGAATATTCTCCATGGGAATAACATTACGATTTTCAAGATGTGAAATTCACAAGGGAGTCCTCTTAAGCTTACACTGTAAACACGGTGGAAACTCACAAAATTGCTGCCACCGTGTTTACGAAGTAACGTTTCACCATTTTTTACAGTATAGAAAAAATTGTGGTCATGGAAAATGAAATGATGTAAACTTGAATATTATTGAATACCATGTTAGTAAAAGTCAAAATAAAACAGTTCAAAAATCAGATAAGCTAGCAATAATAAATCTAACTTTTTAAAATGTTCAAAAATATAGTTTAACCCCTCATAATGTTTAAAGTTTTAAGAATGCGGTAATGCAATATTTAACTAAGTTATTTTAAAGTAACATAATACATTTTCATAAGTGAGTTCATTGGTTCAATTAATATGGTAATTTTGTGTGTCATTCCATTTATTTGACTACCGTATGCAAATTAAAACATTATGTATTTTTAAAATGATATCCATTACTATGCTAGAAAAGGTATACTACTTACTAGTATATATAATTACGAAAAATATCTAACTATTTTATCCATGTATCATTCAGTTGCACCCATTACAATAAAAAAAGATATGTCATTTGTATTATTTAACTCTAATGCTCGCATGTAACCTGCAATTACTAGGGGGAATAAATCTAAATTATTGTTATAATATTAAAACGGAATAATATTCCTTCCACTGCACTATTATATCCATTATTCAAATTGGTATCAATCATATTAGTTTTATATGTTTCTTTATTATTCATATTATTCATTTTTAACATTTTATGGTTGACCTTCAATCCCTCCTAGAGGGCAAATTGCCGGAGATGTACCGCTTTCTATAGTAGAGTTACACAATGCCTAATAATTCTTGAAATTTATTCAATGAATCCGGTTCTTAAATTTTTAGCGGGCATATTTTGAGCTAATAGGGCTTCATTAGTATTTCAGGCACGCTATGTCAAGGCTGTCTCATGCGCGCTGTCCGGCATTGGTTTTCTATGACAAATTGCCTGGTAGCATTTGGAAATGCTGCTTGGTTTTCTAGAGTTTTTAATGGACCAAAATGAAAGTTATGGAGAAGAAAAAAAAACATTACACGTTCTAAAATTAGGTTAACTTTTTTGACGTTTTGGTCAAGAGTAGAATGCCTAATTGAACCGAGAATATGGAAAAGCCTCACTTTTCTGTAAAGAAGTATTTGTTCTATAATACATTTCTTGAAATGGATGATACAAATTGTTTATCCCGGCTTTAACACTTTTTTCCTGCTGTGGAAAACAGTGCTATATTTACTAAAATATAATTATTTTTTCATGTTTTTTTAAGTAAATAAACATCACAAGTAAGTAATTAGCGACTATTGTACATCAGGGTTAGAACATTAAATTTGCTTTTTTTTTGTCGCCAGAGGAGCACTAAAAAATCTATGTAGTATTTGTCATGTTTGAGAGGAAAGTAACCTTCAGAAAAAAAGTATTAAAATATCGCGAAAAATAGTTATAGTCTTTGCTTAAAAGAAAAAGAACTAGCATCTAAATGGGTCATTTGAAAAGATTTCCACCTTTCTATGACACTATTTTTTTTATATTATTTTTATGTGATTATAGAAAAGTGTCAATGTAGCCAGAGGAGTACTAAAAATAAAAAATCTATATACTATTTGTCATGTTTGAGAAGAAAGTAAACTACAGAAAAAAATGCATTAAAAATATCGCGAAAAAATATTTGTAGTATTTGCTGTAAAAGAAAAAGAACTAGCATCTAAATGGGTCATTTGAAAAGATTTCCATCTCTCTATGTCACTTTCTTTTGTGTGATTATGCAAAAAGTGTCAATGGCGTTGATGATTTTCAAAAAATCATATCCATCATACTTCATGCCTAAGTAAAGATGGTCTTCATTCTTTATTTGCAATCACTCAAAAAAAACAATACCATTCACACAACGCTCATTTGTACGACTTAAAACTCAACTTGTTCTTTGATCGACCGAGATAAAAACCATAAAACAGCTTCTGAATGATCAGTTCACCAAAAATGATCAACCAGTAAAAAAAAAAACATATTCACGGTTCCCAATTTAAAACAATAAGACTTTTTCCCGATGCATCCGCCCAACTCGAAGATTCGAACGATAAACGCTTACACAGTAGGACATGAACACCTTTCGCGTTCCACGTCACCGATCATGCGAATTTTTATCCCTGATGCCATTCAAGATGCTGTAATTTAAGGGGTCTAAGGAGTCTTAAAAATGTGCTAAGAAGGAACTACAAAGCATAGTTTGATCTTTCATGTCATTTTTTAACTACTCAATATACGAGTATAATTTTTTTATATGTAGTTCTACAAGATTTATTTCATATGAAACAAATTTTAAAATTTATGAAACTTTAACCAAAACTAAAATAAGTGATATTAAACATAAAGCTATTTGAACACGTTGTGATTAGGCTTGCGCGGCAAATTGTGAGATCAAAATTGAAGACATGACCAAGAAAATGACTTTATATTGTACAAATATGTACAAACAAAGACTTATACCTAAATTCTTAGCTCAATTTTAATTGGAATTTATTTTAAGAACTTTTTTCTAAAAAAATTTATAAAAATTTTTGAATTTTGATTAAAAAAAATTTTAAAAATTATTTCTAATTAAAATTGAGCTGAGAATTTAGGTATAAGTTCTAGTTTGTACATATTTGTACAATATAAAGTCATTTTCTTGGTCATGTCTTCAATTTTGACCTCACAATTTGCCGCGCAAGCCTAATCACAATGTGTTCAAATAGCTTTATGTTTAATATCATTTATTTTAGTTTTGGCTAAAGTTTCATAAATTTTAAAATTTGTTTCATATTAAATAAATCTTGTAGAATTACATATAAAAAAATTATACTTGTATATTGAGTAGTTAAAAAATGACATGAAAGATCAAACTATGCTTTGTAGTTCCTTCTTTGCACATTTTTAAGACTCCTTAGACCCCTTAAAAGAGGAAAGAAAAAAGAAATCGAAATTCTGCGATGTTTACGTGCGTTTAAAAAAAAGAGTGGCTTGACCACTACTTGCCGTGGGGAGGGTAAACTGCAATAACCACAACAGTGACTTGGGCCATTTTTGCTCTGAAAAAATCGTTTCTTTCCTTGTACTTTATTATTGGTTAGAGTTATTTGAGTGATTACAACACTGGTCTAAGTCATTTGTGTACTTACTGCTTTCTACCTGTCCACGACGGACTAGTTTCTAACCGGTTCTCCAATCAAATGTTCCGAGAGCCTGGGTGCGTGTGTATTATTGCATCAAAAGGTGGAATAATTCTGAGTAAATTCCTGCTTTAGATCTTGTAGTTGTGGTATGGCTAGATTATAGTGTAGTGCATCATACTAATATGCGTAGTAGAATCAAAGGAATACATCATACGTCTTCATTTTCCCATTTTTATGGCAGAGTATAAAAATTGCTGGTGATCTCAACTGCTTATTTGCGTCAGATTCTCATAATTCGAGTTAAAATGCTTTATTTGAAATTTTGTAATCAAATATGTACTTTCATTTTGAAAACTAAAATTACCATATTGGTTACATTATCTCCTGGTTCTAAATATAAATATCTTTGCTTATAAATAACACGAACAAACTATTTTTTCCTTGGGAAAACTAGCTTATGTCATCTATTTTGTGTTGTGTAAATATAGGGGATTTACCGTCTATCTACTGTATACTTAATGCTGCCAAAATCTACTGCTACGTGTATTTTTAAATGTTTAAAGAGAATAATTAATAATAATTTATGCCCTTCAAACACTCAAATAAATCAAACGCACGATAAAATTTAAAATTTTGATTGCATTAGCATGATTTTTGTTTTGAAAATCAGATTACTTTAGGTTTTCTCCTTCTACATAATTTAACTATTTTTTAAAATTATTTTTGACAAAATCTATCAACTACTATTCTTCCAAACTTACACAAACATTTACTGAGATTGATAACATGGACGGGGACATGCCATCGATAACAAGACCTATGTAAGTGACATGGCAAAGATCGACCATTTTTTTTCAGGCGTTGCATGCGTGACATCATCAATTGGACAATTAACTAACAGGCGTGACGATGCGAAATGGAAAAAAAATACTCGGGATTATGTTTGTTAGAATGTCACGAAACGCACTAATGGGTTTACTTTTAAGAGCACGTTGTTAAAATAATTAAAGACACCGTTGTCTGAATGCGAGCAAGCGGAAAGTCGAATTTGTGTTTACCTTCGTTCTTCGTTACAGCCTGAGAATAATAGAGGTTCTGACCTTTGGATTCGGTAATATATCTCTTTGAAGAGATACTTTCGAGATTTATATCAATTAATAGGAGAAATAAAATACTACTGACATTCGTTTGCCGTATCTCTGAATTTACTGCAATACATTGCAGTTTTTTTTCATACCACAAACAATTTACTTGCACGAAACTTCAAAGGAAATTATAGGAGATTTTATATAAGGCGAAGGCCATAAGTTAATGACAATTGAAAGGCTATTATCCCACAAACATTTTTAATATAAAATGTTGCGTTTTGAGGCCAATATTATATGAATGGTCTAATTTCAAATCCCCATTCTCCAAAGTGTATAAGAAAGACATATGGTTCGTTTCGTTTATGGCGACTTTTAACGAACGTTAATACCAATTGGACTTAGGCAATGAATGAAACGAGCCACTGTGGCTGTTGCCTATACCAAGATGTACTGTGGCGTTTGACGTCAATACCAAACTTCCTATACTTTGTTAACTACAAAAAACAAAGATGTAAATAGTTTATAATTGAATTCTGGCAACAGAAGTGAATTAACAGATCTAGAAAAAGACCTTAGGATAATTAGAAAAACTTAGGATAATGTGAGCATAGTAGACCCTGCCTCTTGTGCAAAATCTCATCTGGGCCCCATCTCTTATAAGGTCTAGTATTTTGGTTATACAATTTTAAAAAAAAAACACCAAAAATAGAATTAACATTTTTCTATAGCATTCGCTAATTTGATTCCCAAAAAATTTCAAAATTCTATTTCATCCATAAGTGAATAAGAATACCCTATACTACATTTTTCATTGAAACAACAACTTAATATTTTGTAAATTTATCAATGCCGTACCCAATTATCATTACCCCCGTAACAAAACCCTATTTTTTTTTAATTATGAAATGCGCTGGTCATAATAGGTTGGTCCGTAATACTCTTTCTACCTAAATTTTAGTCTTCATTTTTGTTAAATAATAATCTGAATAAACATAACTGTGTCCTTTTTACCTTGATTCTGGCAATTGTTTTAACGAGGAATTAGACATTACCGAACCGTCGTCGCTTTAAAATCGTCGAATCTTATAATCGTCGTTGAATTAGTCGCTTTTTACGGTACAATATTCATATTGAACAAGTTGTGTCCAAATTTTGCTCTTGCTTTTCATTCGCATTCAAAGTCAATCAAATCAGATAACACGACGTCCAGAACAAATGAGATAGCAGTGATGAAAATCTATAACTTCAGATACTTAAAATTATCTCTTAATTGATCGTTAAGACGCTTCATGATATCCTTCCTAATTGTTTTTTTTATGATTTAAGGTTTTTAGGAGTTAAGGGTTTTCATGATTTTCAATAACGTGAAAGGTTTTCTAGTTTTTTAATATTTGCGGCACGTGTTAGGTCTCATCCAAAATTCATTACTTTTTATTACCTCATTATCTTTCAAAATATACCGACATTATTATGTTTAAGTGTGAAACATTAACTCTAAACTTTTGACAAAGCTAAATTTTTTTAAGAAAATATAGCTAAGAATTAGATTTATTGTAATCTGAGCGTCAAAATTGGTAGCGAGAGTCGCTTAGGTGGTGCCACAAGAAAATGGCTCTCGGTTCTGGGGAATATGCCGAGTCTGAAAATTCTTGACCGCCAATGTTGCAGCCCCATTAGAGAGAAAACATTCACCCTTATATTAATCCAGTATTATTTTACCTTTTCCCTGTTTTTTCTCTTAATTTAATATAATTTCGCAACTTTTATTTGCTACAGCAGGGTGGTACTACATTCACAGAATAGCAATTGACACTTACATTCTCTGCAGTTTTATACGTGACTCCCATTTCTTTAATGGCCGTGGGAAATTAATTTATCTGCCATAAAGAGTGACTGGTATCGCATTTTTATAACACTATAAAATTGTCACTGGTTGTGCTATTAATTAAAAGTTCGCCGGCAGTCGGAGAATAAAGATCTTTTTAATGTGTTTTCCACTTAGTGTTAAACTTGTCACTTCAGGTTTCTAAGAATTCTGGCTGACTGGTTTTAATCTTTCACACGGTTGTTCTTTTCGAAGTTATTGGACGTTTCCGTGAGAAACAATTTCACCATTCTGTTTAAAATATAACTTTTTAATTAAAATTTAATTTATTAAAAAAAATACTTTCTAAGAATTCTGTCTCACTGGTTAAAAACGCTCCACAATTTTTCTTCTCGAAGCTTACGGTTGTTCTTTTCAAAGTTATTGGACGTTTCCGTGAGAAACAATTTCGCCATTCTGTTTAAAATATAACATTTAAATTAAAATTTTATTTATTAAAAAAATACTTTCTAAGAATTCTGTCTCACTAGTTAAAAACGCTCCACAATTTTTCTTCTCGAAGCTTTTAAAAGGAGATTAACAACCACGAAACATCAGATACAATTTAATTTTAAGAGATTAATTTAATTTTAAGAATTTTGCTTTATTTAAACTTTCCCATCATGGTTGTACTTTTCCAACAAGCTTTTAGACTTTAAAAGTTAGCGAGCAAAACACATAAGACAACATTTCTCCAATTCCTGCAGAAATTAAAATTTTTAAGATTGTATGTATGTCAAGTCGAATTTGTTTACGAATGCGAATTAACAGTTATACTGAGCTAAAAAAATCATCTGTAATATGAAATTAATTTTGGCTTAAATGGATCCTGACCTCTTTCTTCATTTATTTTTGTACAACAGATATTGGTAGACATTTCTAATTAGTTAGATGGATACTAACTATTTAACTAATAATTTATTATTCTCTGTGACTAATGTAAAGAATAGATTGGTGCTTTAGTAAATGAATTACTAAGAGCTTTACTATAAAAAGGGTAACTCCAAACGTAATAAAATGAATTCCACATGTATCAAATAAAATTAAAAAGTAAATTCTATTAACATTTTCCCCTTTCTTACCAATCAAACATTTGTATGCAAAGAAAAAAAGGTTTATATAATGTCGCCATACAATAAAGACCTCAAACGTAGATTTTTTTGTTTCGTACATCCATAAAATAATTTTACAAAGTAATAAGTGAATATCCAATATATTGTAGAATTAAATACTCTTAATAATCATAAAACAGAAGCAATTGCACTTATAAACAACAGCTTTTTTCGCTTTGAATTATCTATAAAGTCATAAAAATTAATTAATAGAAAGCAATAATATTTTATGTTTCACTTTGTCGTTTAAATCTCCTTTAGGTTATTTTCGTAAGTCGCCAGCAAAGCAGTTTTTAATGATTTTATCGCATTCCATTCCAAATAGCTGTGTTGGTATGTGGTTTGAAATAATATAGTGGTCACTAAGAAAGCTATATTACACTTTTCAGTAAAATATATATACTTAAGTTATACTTAAGTAAGTTGGAAAGTGACAATTTACATTCAATACTATGATGTATTAGAATTTTAAGAAAAGGTTCTATCGGGATCCACCACACAGTTATTCGAATTCAAATTTTATGGAAAATAAATATATGGAAAATTACTTAGCGTTTGGGAGAGACGCTCACACGTTAGAGCTTATAGGACTTTTCATTCCCTTTTTTTATATCATTAGAATTTACAAACACCTAAAAATTTTTTTACTTAATTCTAAACAGAACCCTAATTTTCTCCCGATGTTGCTTGAAATTTACCACCTTTTGTTGCAAAATAACAGTATTTTATTAAGATCGATATTAATTGCAAAATTAATCAATAATTTTCATGGTTCATTTTAATTTTTATCGCCTATCATTTATTTTTAAACTTTGAAAAAACAAAGCATAGAAAGCACAAATAAATGATGTTAAATTGTATTGAAGGGTCATCGTTAAATTATCCACCTAGTTGTTGTTCGTTTGAATTTTATTGATTTCACATCTCAAGTTCCTATTATACTTATCCCTCAACAGATCTACGGCCCCCCAAAAACCTTTTCCTCTAAGTTCCGGATCGGGAAATCCAGGGCCGGATTTAAAGATTTATCGCCTATATATTCTACGATTTGCCGCCCCTGTCACGATATTCTCCCTTTTCGGGGAAAAATAGCTGGTGAGATGCAAAATAGAGTGGTTTATGTGCTGTTTAAAATTATCACAACAAATTTAAAAGAGGGAAAATATGTTTCGCGGCTGACAGGTTTGCTACCAAATATTAGGACTTACTACACTCTTAAAACGAACGAGCGATTTTAACTCAGTCTGATTGATTTTCACTCCTCTAGTCTTGAAAATGCATTAATTAATGAATTAACTCTGGCTGAGTTAAAATCACTCGTTTGGAGTGATCCTGTCGGAGGTTTAACACGCAAAGGATCCACTCCTATGGGAGAAGTGCATTTTCTTGACTGGAGGAGTGAAATAAACTCAGACTGAGTTAAAACCGCTCGTTCGTTTTAAGAGTGTAGGAAACATATTTCTGGTGAAACCACACTCTTAAATCAAACGAGCGATTTTAACTCGGTCTGAGTTAATTTTCACTCCTGTAGGCTTGAAAATGCACTTCCCTGAAAGGAGTGGATCCTTTGTACATTAAACCTCCGACAGGATCACTCCAAACGAGTGATTTTAACTCAGTCTGATTTAATATTCACTCCTTTCCAGTGTCAAAATGCACTTCTCCAACTGGAGTGGATTTTACTCGTTTATTTTAAGAGTGTATATACGTTTACGGTTTATGTATTTATTAATGTAAATTATTTTTTTCCTTTAAAAATATTAGTATCTTAATATTTTATTTTATGCCGAATGCCGCTTTAATTAGTCGTTAAATTTGCCGCCCCCAACAAATTTCCAGCTCTAGGCTACAGCCTACTTAGCCTATGTAGAAACCCGGCTATGGGGAAATCAGAATAAATTCTCCTTTCCCGTTGCTTTTGTACCGCTTCATCATGAACCGGCATCCCTTCAATGACACTCTCTTTCCGTCAAGTACTAATTGAACCCGGCTCTAAATCTTCTCCGCGTAGGTGTAATTCCATTTATTAATGTCACTTATAAAATTATTAACGAGAAGAGGCCTATAAAAAAATTGCCCATCTCTACATTTAAAAAAAAAAAATCGTGATATTTCCTTTTTCTGCTACTTGTAAACAAAAACGACAGTTATGACGTAATGTTAGTCTCTCATTGGATGCCTCATTAAGGAATACGTTATTATTATTGGTAGGAATGTGATGTGTGGTTTTTTGTGGAAAACCACAGAATTCTGTTGTTGTTACTTAAAATTACTATTTTCTTTGGGTTTTTTTTAAACTCTTTTATACGTTTTTACAGAGAAGATGAATATCAAAGGAAAGATTTGAGCAATAAAATTCTTCAATTTTTATTTTTAAAATTTATTCTATAAATTGGAACCATTATTTTGAGAATACTCCAACAAACGTCTCAAAATATTTAAAATCATTCAGGAAATATTATAATGTTACAAATATAATTATAATGTTACAAAAATAATTTAGCTACTTTTATTTCAGTATCCATTAAGCAATGAACCGACTTTACTGTAAATTACCAAAAAAAAAAAATTAAAAATATAGTTATTACACACTACTTTTTTAAAATCTTTGATAGGAGACTTCAACAATTGAAGATTTTTTTATTTTAAAAAAAATAGTACATAACGGTACAGATAAGAGGGTCCCCTACTAAAAATGGTCAGTAGAGATCAATAGAAAAATCTGTACGTGGAAATGGCCCACTGGTATCAATAGAAATCTCTATTGATATTCTCTATTGATACCAGTGGGCCATTTCCACGTACAGCTATTGATATCTATACAAATCTTCTATTGATATCCGTACAAATCTCTAGTGATACCCATACAAATCTCTACTGATACCCATACAAATCTCTATTGATATCAAGACAATATCTGATGATATCAGTACAAATCTTTAATGACATCAATACAAATTTCTACTTGTATCAATACAAATCTCTACTGACCTCTATTGATACCAGTGGGCCATTTCCACGTACAGCTATCCTCTATTGATATCAATATAGATCTCTACTGATCTATATTGATATCCGTACAAATCAATACTGGTATCAATACAAATCTCTACTGGTATCAATACAAATCTCTACTGACCTCTATTGATACCAGTGGGCCATTTCCACGTACAGCTATCCTCTATTGATATCAATATAGATCTCTACTGATCTATATTGATATCCGTACAAATCAATACTGTTATCAATACAAATCTCTACTGGTATCAATACAAATCTCTACTGACCTCTATTGATACCAGTGGGCCATTTCCACGTACAGCTATCCTCTATTGATATCAATATAGATCTCTACTGATCTATATTGATATCCGTATAAATCAATACTGATATTAATACAAATCTCTACTGGTATCAATACAAATATCTACCGACTTGTATTGATACCAGTGGGCCATTTCCACGTACAGCTCTACTCTATTGATATCAATATAGATCTCCACTGATCTATACTGACATCCATACAAATCAATACTGATATTAATACAAATCTATACTGATTGCTATTGGTATCAGTAGGCCATTTTCACATACAGATATAATTTAATGATGTCTACTTATCTTTATTGATAACCATACAAATCTCTATAGATATTCGTACATGTCTCAAATGATATCTTTGTGTAAATCTGCATTGATATTAATACATCTCTAACAATTTTAAATTTCTACTTATATTATCTTTACCAATATATGTGTGTTAAATACATGAATAAGTGTTTTTATTGATCTCTAAAAGTAATTTTTTGTACGGAGTATAGCATCCAAATATATTAGTGGATAATAGGAACTAGGAACATAGATAGTTACTCTGTTAATGCACCACTGCACATTAGTACTTGACCAATTTGCCAAAAACTCCAACAAAAGCAATCGGAATCAATTTTGATGACTTTTAACTCAGAACATTAGTCAAAAGGATACTCATAAAAAAAATAATCATACTAATTCATTTGTTACTGCTATTACAGTGAGAATAATTAACAGTTAAATTAAAAACAAAAATAAAGGAATCATAAAATTAATTAAAAAATATTTACACTAACACATTGAAGAGCATTACTATTTAACTTAAAAACAAATTCAATCAACTAATTGTTAAAACTTAAAAATTATTTCACTCAAGAAAAAGCAAACATAATTTTGAATTACAATATTTAATTGATTTTTAAATACATTACCATAATTTGGGCTTTTCTCATTAGTGAATTAAAACTATTCTTTTCGTCAGGCGTTTATTTGTTTCGTCTTCTGGTGGATTGTTAGCAGCGATTCTGTTATAAAATAGCTCGAAATAAAAAAAGTAATTAATAAAAATATAAATTGTTACTTTAGAATAATTAAGTACCCAAACGCCAATTGGATAAAATCACTTACAGCCAAATAGCGTGAAAAGTACTGTTTGACTGCACTTAAGACGGTAAGCAAGTCAAACCGGTGATTGAATACCAGCCGGTAGCTAGTCAAAAGCCGACTCCACTCTTCATTGTTTTGGTATAGGTAAATAAGCAGCAAGCTGCTTGGTAAGTTAAGTTGGGTTTTTCATTGTTGTCAATTTTGTAAGCTTTTAAACTATAAATTTTAAGTAAAAACAAAAAATATATTGAAGAGAAAGATATTGGCTGCAGTTAGAAAGTGTGCAATACATACTTTCAATTATTCAATCAATTGATATGCTAAGCATTCACCATTTTTAGCCTACTTTTCTTTTTTTTTCATTCGAAGAATTAAAAAAAATGAAAAAGTAGGTATTGACATGCGGTCGATGTCCGTCCGTCCGTCTGTCCGTCCGTACCCCCCTTCCAAAATCAGTTCTATCAATCCGATCTTAAAAATTCTTTTTTTATTAGAAAGGTATAATCTCAGACACCCAACTTTCATACTTTTTGTCCGTCTGTCTGTACGATAGGACGGACATAAATCGACTATTTGACGACGAATTTCCCATTGAATTAGCATTGAAATTCAATTTCGATTCATTTAAATCGCTGAATTTAACTACAAATGCTACGGACAAGTGAGATACGTCAAAAAATTCAGCGCATCGAATTTAGAATACATTGAAAATTTCAGAAAAGAATTCGAATTCGAAGTACTTCAATTATTAAAAAAACATCAACATTTAATGCTCATTTAAAAAGCATAGGAAGCCATTTTTATTAGAATTATATCGCCGTTGCCATCGCAACAATTGCTTGAGAAACTTTAATTCTTTTAGACAATAAATTAAAATAAATTTATTTTTGAGACATCGATCAATTTAAGATGACGTCAAATATATATTTCACTACGAGATCTTTGTATTTTGATATAAATTGTTTTCATTCTATCTAAAAGCGAGGAGTATTGCAAACAAACAAAAAAAACAACAAACACTTTATTAATTTAGAAATTTTGCTTATTTATTCTTTGAAATATAAATTTTTGCAAACGATTTAAGTAATAATTATTTAATTTTCGAAATAAAATAAATGAAACTAGCCGAATTTAGCAAGTAAATGTTTATTGAGGAGTAGTTTTTTGGTTTTTGTTCTACGAAAAATCAAATATTTACTTATGACTGCAAATCAAGCTGTGTTTAGTGAAAGATGCTATGTTTAGTTAGATGCTGCTTTTTTGTGAAATTTATTTTAAATTTAAGGTGGAAAAACGGTTCTTGATGTCACTTACTGTTACGAACCTAGTTTTTTCAAGATAAGAATTTTAGTAAGTATTTAAGTAACAGGAAAGTAGGCTATTTTAGTTCTTTAAGAACTTCTTGTTCAACACCAATTGATTTCACGTTAAAGAATTGTGGATCGGTTAAGAATCAGCTTAAATGCATACAAGTCAATTTAACTGTAATAATTATCATAAAATAACTTTACTACTTAATGTACAGACATATTTTTTTAAATCTTTGTTTAATTTTTTTATAAAAAGAATTAAACTGTTTTTTACATAAAAATGTTTCTTTAAAGCAAAATTTAAAATTGTTTACTTTTGTCTATGTTTACGTTATAAACAATGTTTTTCCCTATTCTATTTTTCTTTTGAAAATGTTTAATTTCTTTTTTAACCAGCAGTATGGTGCCGCCTTGCTGGGAACCTGTTAGCTTAATGGAAAAATTTTCATAAAAATATTGGAATGGGGTTTTCCCTTCAATTGATTACCTAAAACAGTGGTTGTCATTCTCAAAAAGATTCGAAGCTTAATGTAGACCTTCCAGATGATACACAATGTTTTGCAGTCCTTCAGTTGGCATCCAAAATATGAAGGATTTCTTATGTATACCTACTCTAAAATCAGCAACATACAGCTGACCATGGGAGAAACATGGATTTATTAGACAGTACTACTATGATATAACGGCCGGCTGTTCATTGGCGACCTATAAATTTTAAGTGGGGTTGATTTACCTATCCAGTTGTTGCTCTTTTGTGATTCTGACGAGTTGCGGCAAAGCGCCTGATTAGTTGTGGTAAAATTGCCAGATCAACTGCAGTTCCCAAGACGAGAATTGTGAATTTTTTTCAACAAGTTGGATAGGGCACTCATCAGAATGACTCCCATCTTAACTCGCTTTTAAAATAACACAATGTTTTGTTATTGAAAAAAGCACTAACTGGAAAAAAAGGGAAAAAAAGAACATGTGTAAGTACAAAGCAAAAAAAAAATTACAACTGATATTGTCAGTAAAATGACAAAACTATGAATGTGCAACAATACAAATATGCAACACAAATATACATTAAATGAATTTTATTGTTAGCCTTCATCAAACCTTGCACAAGAGCTACACGACTGCAGTTGACGACGGGGGTCGTAATTAAGAACCACAGTTAAGTGACGAGCCGACACCTTACGCAGCAACAAAAATCTTCAGGAAGGGGCATATAAAGTGCTTTTTTTTAATAAAACCCAGCTTAACTTTTAATATAAATTTCACTGTTTAAAAATGTAAAATGACGTCTTAATATAAATAATTCCTTTTGTTAACATGTTTTTTGTGTAAGTTCCGACGCTGTGCATGATGTCGCCATAAAAAGCCGTGTTGGGCGACAACTGCACTCATGTGTTTACTTCCTTACATAGATAAATGTGGTTCTAAATTATGACACTCATTGCCAATAGCACTATCTTGTAGCTAGTGATACGATAATTCAAAACTAACCTAAAAAGACAGCTGTTCAGCAACTACAGCTGGTTTTTAGTTACTTTTAACTGGCCCCGGTTAAATCGGAGGAAAAAAAGAACCGGTTAAACCATGACAGTTTTTTCAAAAACCGCAAACCCCTATGATCTGCACATTGATTGTTTTGTCATTTGACCGATGATATGATATTTAAAAACAATTCAACTTCTATAATACAACCATTAATTCAAAGTTTAAATTTAACTAACTTATTTTTTTCTATTTAACAATTCAATTTTATGTTTAAAGAAACATTGGCAGTTAAATAAATTTTATTAAGAAATTGATTAACAACCAATATCCACAAAAATTAATGAAAAAGAAATGTTAATTGATGGGAAACTTTAAAATGAATGTCAAGATTCTGATATATAGAAAGCAATCCCTTTGCACTCATTTAAAAAAAATAGTTTTGCAATAAATATAATTTTAGCTATAAACAATAAGTAGCCAGAAATGCTATTTGTTTTCAGTGATTAACTTTTCGAATATGAAATCATCAGTAAATATTATTAACTCATGTTCTATTTACGGTGTTTCTGTTTGAAAATCTATTGAAAAAATAAACTGAGATTATTTCACCGTTTTTATTGTTAGATAGTTGTATAACGAAGTTCACTGTACTGCGAAATGCAATGCAGTACGTCGGTTCGTCCTAATCCGATACCGATAATAGTTTAAAAAAAACTATCTACAAGCATTATAAATAGTGAAATAACAAAAGTACTTACCTGGTTTATCTTCTTTTAATCCTTTGGATGATAATTCAACATATATTTAAAAATAATAATAAAACACGTTGTAAACAAAATAATAAACAAACAACAAACATCGAATACATTGCGCGGTTACAGCTAAGTATTATTAACAGTTTTTTTTTAAAATATTTTTAAATAATATTAAATATTATGACTAAAACTTTCAATGTATTTGCTTTAAATATTTTTAGAGCTATTTTCAGTTAAATTTTGCAATACAACACACTTATGGCAAAAGAAACAAGCCCAAAAATACTTTTTTGCAAGAGTTTGGTTTGTTTAAGAGCACTATGTTTTGTTTATTACGACACGTACAATGTTTAGAATCAAATTAAAATTTTAAAAAAAATGTGTCCTACAGTAATCCTCTTTCTCTAAAAAATTGATAAACAAGTTCGAGATGAAAGATTATTTCTTTCTTTACTTTAAAACGTTTTAAGTTACAAAGCATTGATACAGGGATCGGTAGTGTGATCTGGTCTCAGCAAGTAAATGGTAGTATTTAAGAGGTTTTTAACGATTAAATATTTCTCAGCAATTTCCAACTATGATTGCTTGTTTTTATTTATACCTTATAAAGAAATAAAATGTTAGGTTTCTGCAGTTAAAAAATAATAACCCTTTTCCGATTAGCACTAAAACACGTTTTATGAAAAAAAAAACATTTTTCGGCCTCAAGCTAAAGATGTTTTGAAACTCTGAATAAATTAATAAGAATTTCTTTCTCTACAATAGTTTTATGATTATAACAAGTATTTTTGTTGCCTTTGTCGTACACAAGACTATAAAAACAATCAGGAATATATTTTAATTTGTTATTGAAACTAGAACCAAAAACACAAATACTTTTTTGTGATAAAACGTTATTATAAATAAGTTATTCCCTTTTTTAAATTTTTATTTGGAAGATACATTTACATTTTCAATGAAAGTCAATAAAATAATCATCCGATAGCAAGACAGGATTCTTATGTTCATGGCAATGTCCTGTCACCAAATCTCATTTTGCCATATATAAAACCTGATCAGAATTTGGCCGATAGCTTGATTTTTGATGACGAAAGCAATTAGAGACGTAATAATTAATTAGTTTTTCAACAGATATTTTACAAAAACTCCTATAATATTCGTTAGACGATGAGTCCCATTACATTGTAACTTCATAGCCAAATACTATATGCCTGTTAAAGTTAAGCCTAACTTGCACATGCAATTTTCCCTTTTCCAAAATTTAAAAAAAAAAAAACACGTTGTGCGAAACTTGTATGTGTGTATTCTTTTTTTATTAACTATTAGTAATTTTTCAACAAAAAAACAATTGTTTGCTTTTGTAAATTGTATGTTAACTTTATATAAATAATTTATATTGGTTGATTTTTAATTTCAAAATAAAATACACAATCATTTGTGAATTTTCATTAAATTTCAAATAGTTGTAAGCCTTTCAAAATTATCGATATAAAAGTTTTTAAAAAAAATTCTATCGGATTTTATTTTGTGGGAACCCAGCCCTTGCTTAATGATGGGAGTCTGGGTACTATTATAGATTCGTAATTCGACGTTTAATTGGTTATCAACTTTTTTTTCATTACATAATAGTATTTCTGCGAACAAGAAAAGTAAACATTCTTTCATATTAGGGCTCTCGATTTAAAGAAAGTCCATCCCACTATAAGATGGTATAGTTTAAAAACCTATCTAAAGAAATTCATGGTGGTGAGGGAGCACACAACTACAATAAACCAATTAATAGTAATATTATAACTTTAAATTAATAATTGTGCAATGACATTATTCCCAATTTGAGGGGGGGGGGGGGGGGTAAATTTAATTTTATGCGTTTTGAAGGATTTGCTTCATTGTATTTAAAATGATTAGTCGGATTATTGTATTGGATCGGGATTTATAGATTTTTAAACATTTTGTTCGTATTTCCAAACTTGGGTTAAAAATACTTCATCGACACCAAGATCTACAGATTTCAATAGGGATCATAACCCTACAGATCTTATTTTTAATAGTGTCAGAAAGGCTCCATTGATATAATTTGAGAACAGTATTCTACTGATAAAAGTTTTATGGATATCAGAATATGCCTATAAATATCAATCGAGATCAGTAGCCTCATGGTTACATTTTTATGAATATCAGTACAGGCCTATTAATGTCAATTGAGATCAATAGCCTACTGGTAAGATTTTTATGAATATCAGTACAGACCTATTAATGTCAATTGAGGTCAGTAGCCTACTGGTAAGATTTTTATGGATATCAGTACAGACCTATTAATGTCAATTGAGGTCAGTAGTCTACTGGTAAGATTTTTATGGATATCAGTACAGACCTATTAATGTCAATTGAGGTCAGTAGCCTACTGATATTTTTTTTATTGATGTCAGTAGATCTTTATTGATATCAATGGAAAATATTATCAGTAGGTTATTGATATCAATAGCGTCTACTGATAACAATAAGGACATCCATAGAAATCAGTACATATCAATAAAGCTGTACTAATGTCAATAGATTTTTTACTGATCTCTATGGATCATTTTTAGTAGGGTCATGACATAAAAAAAACTTTGATAATGGCAAAAGCCACAGTTATAATTCCAGACCAGTCTGATTCTGAGTTATATATCACGGAGTGAGTACTATCACTAGTTAAAACGACGAATTTAGAAAAATATGGAGTAATAGCAAAGAAAGTTTGTATCGTATGAAATCCACAGCATACTGCAAATAGGCAACTGTTGTCGACAACTCACAAAAACTTAACTTAACTTAGATAAGTTCATCGTCAGATAATCTTCTCATTCTTCAAATAGTAGAAATGTAAGAATCTGAGTTTTTTCTCCCCCAAATGGGCTGAATTTCAGTTCTAGCTATTCGTATTCTATAACCGAACGTATATTAGGGTGCAGTTTTCAAGAAGAAAATAGTTTGAGTTAACCTCTTGGGACCTGGCGTCCCCAAAAGGAAGTTCAACGAGGGTCAATACGATATTACAGTTCTTTAAAAAAAAAATTCAAACTTTTCAAAAAGTTCTTTTTAGTTAATTTTAAAGGCATTTTGCATTAAAAACAATGTTAAATTAAACTGTTAACTACAAATAAGTGATATGGTCTTTTTTTGTTGCATTTATAGCACAAAATATTTTTATTTTTAGAGTTTAAGGAGTGTCCTATTAAACATAATTTTTCAAAAAAATTCTTTGGAAAACATACTTTTTAGCATATAAAATTTTATGAAAAGTATGTTTAGATCATATATTATAAGAATATACTTGTGGGATTTTGCTCGGGTCTTAAGAGGTTAATGGTTGACTTAAAGCTAGTTTGAGTTAAGGAATGGCAATTGTAAATAGAACAGCATAACAATTTAAGTTAGGAATATATTCACCTCCCACAATATGAGGAACAGGCTCCGAAAATAACAAAATAATACCTCTTTAACCACATCTCTAATTATGTATCGTCTCGGAATGTTTTCCAAGATCTCTCTGTTGAACTTTGTGACCCCCTTTTCCGTCCTAAGAAAAGCCCAAGAAATTTGTCGGGATTTGCAAATGGCTTCTTCTAATGACATGGGGCGACAGATCAGCACCTCTGTCGTTATGGCGGCAAACTTAAATGGGTGTTTTTTTGCTTCTGCTAATTTAGGGTGCAATAAACTTTTTTTTTATCTCGGGAAATTAGAGGAGAGGAAATTAGTTCAAGGGTCTTGAGGTACTAATTGTTGTTATGTTGTTTGATTGTTATAATATGTCAGTTGTCAGTTAACACTTTGTTGTCTGTAGCCGAGCGTATATAAGAAGCCGTTTTTGGTGAAGCAAATTTAATATGTCATGCTGTTTATCAATCATTGAATGTTTTTTTTCTTAGTAATTGACTTAGTTCCTTCATTATTCTAAAACAAGGAGAATCGCGAAAATCTAAGAGAAGTAAACTGTCAAATGGCGTATTTATGACAGTGTGAATCTTACAAAATAATTCTTAAGTACTTTCCTATTTTGAAAATATTTGGTTCTACAGTAAAACTTACTTTTTATGAAAGAAATACTACGTTTATATTCACGTTCGCAAATTAAGGATTAAAGGCAAACTAGAGTTTGCAATTTGTACCTATACTATTTATTATTTTATTACGGTTTTCCTCCAAAAAGATAAGTATGATGCTTATAAGGCCCTCAAAAAGACCTCCCTTTTTTGAAGTCGGGTTTAATTGCGTGAAGTTGTCGGTATTTGCAAAGCACGTCTGTAAGGCGTCAACTTTTAATTTATGTACTACCGATACATTGTTATACTTATTTTAAAGAAACAAATTTCAAAAAAGATTTTATTGTTCATTGGTAAATGCGCAGCATACAATCTATATACGTTATCAAGAGAGTATTCAAAACAGTCATCAACTACGTAAATTTGTCGGAATTTGTAAAGCACCTCTGTGGTAATAAAGTAAGGCGGCATCTCTTCAATATTTGTTTTTCGCAACCTCTTATTTTGGGTGGAATAAACTCCACTTTTTATTTACTCTTTTGTTCTCCGAAGAAGAATAGAAATAGAGATTAACGTTTAATGGCGTCTTTTGTGTTCTGCTCTTCTAAATATACAGAATACAATGCTTCATTTGGTTTTTTTTTCCTTTTGGAGTTTTCCGAAATTTAGGTTTCTTTGCTCTTGGAAAGGGCATTTCTTCTCGTTTCAAGGCAAATGAATTCTTCTAGTAGGACAGGTATTAAAGATCCGCCTTTGGTCTGGAAGGGTCAATGCTTTCATATTGGCGGATTTGGCCTTTGATCCGTGTTTTTCTACGAAGCAAGGATTTTTTTCTTTGGAGTTTGATTTGTTCGAAATTAGTTTGCCTACAGCATAACATTTTAGAACTGAACTGCAAGGAGATTTTTTTTTGTTTCGATACAGAGTTTTTAGATTTCTCTGATTTTCCCCTCCTCATTTTGAATTTTGACTATTTCAGAACGCTGTTTCGAATTTTGAATATATATTTTTTGGCTAATAGGTTTGTTTCGATGGATATTTCATTTTTCCACTAATTCCTACTCTCACTTCTATCGGTGCACTACTGGTTGGTATCCTGTTCCCTAGTGATATTTATTCACCAATCGTGGATCGATAAAGAATTTTTCCTTGCGCATTTCTGTTTCAAGATGGCCAGATAAAATTCCACAAGTGATAGCCATATTTCGGATCTTGAAAAATATGGCCATTACTTTAGATTTTACATTTCCAGATCCATAAACTTTTTCCTCAGAATGAATTTAAATTCCAGAACTTTGTGCACATTTTATACACAAACGCACTTTTGTAGTTTTTAATGCACTGTTTCAAGTATTCATGTATGTTATTCATTGTTATTCATGTATTATTTATGTATTATGCACTGCTTCATGTATGTAAACCATTAAATCAACTTTATCCTATGGTCGCAGGATAGTCAATAGTCTCTACCTCATTTAAACTCTCACCTTTTGATATTGTTTACCACCTTAGAAGGTAATCAATTCCACTTCGTATCTCATGCAAAAGGGTCAGTGGGTCGAGTTAAACCCCACGACCCTCACTCGCGCTACCTGCCGGCCTCATCGGAAATTAATCAGCAGAAATTGGATAGCCATGGGCGCATATCGTCACTTCTGATTTCATGCTTAACCTGGCAACGGTTGTCTATGTGGGCATTCGGTTACGTGTAGGGAGGTCGTGATTAGATGTAAAAGGGTATTAAAACTTCGTGGCAATTAATCGTTAAAAATAGGTTGTGAATTTCGGATAAATACACCGATATGATGATAGGAAGAATGAGGGATATGTATTATTGAATTAAAAAGCCACTTAAAGGCATAGTATTTAAAGAAAAAATGGGCATGAATCTGTCTACCGATCAAAGAAAGCCAGTAATGAAAGCGGGAAGGAATTTAAAAACAAGCCAATTATAATTACAGGGAATTTTAGCAGTAGTAGTAAGCTATTTTTCTTTCGTTTATAATTTAGTTTATAATAAAATCAGCCTAATAAACCCATTTATATTTGGATCAGTTGTTATTTTGAAATCATACTTCAAAAACACACAAAATTGTCTAATATACTTTTTGTAAATTTTTTTATTGCTTACAAACGTCTCCTTTGTTGTCTATCATTCGTTATCAAAAGAAATCATTTTGAATTCCACCCTCTTTAAAAAAAATATCGAAATAACTTTTTATTAAAAAAATAAATTGGTTAACATTTACGCCCTTCTTTGTTAAGCGCCCTAAGCGGTCGTTTGAGCATTCTGAACCGCCTCCTTGCAACTCTATTTCACAACATCATTAAACAAATCATCAATAAAAACAGGTTCTTAAAAAATCTAAAAATCAGTAAATAAATAAAAAAAGTTTGGAATCTCGACGATCCCGATTGTACAACTCTATGGATTGTACAATATGATATTTTGTGCAACCTCCCACGTAAAGCGATACTATACCTTGTCAAAAACAAAATTTTAAAAAAAATTACGAAGCAGATAAAAAAAAAGTTAGGAGAAGGCCGTGATCTTGATGTTTGACCCTTTGGCGTAAGATGATGCCATGCTGTCTGGGGAAACTCGTTTATTTTAAAGGTGTTAAAGACTAACCACCAGTTCTTATATTCCTTACGTAAATATGTTCTTGAAATTAAGAAAGTACTATTTGAACAGCTTATTTATACTAGAACTTAACTCATAGATAGTTAGTTTATAGTTAGAATAGTTTATTTCTTGTAATAATGATTAGCAAATGTTTATATAGTTTCCAGTTGTAAAGTACCAACTTGTTTTAAGGGGGGGAAGAGTGACCACGGGTCTAATAAATGTAGCAGACGTACGGGTCTCTATAATCTCACTTTTTGAAATGGGTTCGAGTATTTTGTTGTAAGATTATTTAATTGAAATTAATATTTAGGCGTTCATTCGTGCTTTACTTCATAAAGAAAACAATATTTTTCTTTTATAAACTGTTTGTTAGCCACCAAGTCAATAAGTTTTACTATTTCAGACAATCAATATCGTTTGTCGGCTTGCAATTGGTTTTCAATGTGAATAAAAAAAAGAAAACTTTTAGCTGTTCTTTATTTTAATCTTAGTAAAGCTCCTTTTAAATAAAAATGATAAAATAAAAAGAACTTAATTTTAGTAACGAAACAATATTAGAGACAAGCTGTTATCTATAAATAACTGAACTGCATAGTAGTTTGTAATGGTCGTGATGGGAACCCCAAGGACTCTGACGTAACAACTCAGCAGACACGGACTGATGCCAAATAACTCTTTTATTTTCGTTATATTCCGCCTTTCTTTTCATTTCAAACAGCATATTTTACAACTAATTTACTTATGGGTTTGTGGCAACTTGTGGAGAAGCGGCTAAATTAGGTTAGCTTTAAACTGACATTTTGTTAAGTAAATGTAACTAGAAGTTATTGTTGGCATATGGAGCTTAACAAGATGTATGTTACTTGATTTATTGCTTTGGTCAAGCTTGGTTTATTCGTTTATTTTGTGTACGTGTGAAACCAGTGACTAGAAATGGTTACTTTAAATGTCGCAGCTTTTCCTGTTTTTTGCTGAAAAATATTTTTTAATGGAGGATATCTGTAGAAATCTATATTATTATAGTGTGTATGTCTGTCTGTAATTTATTTATTTAAAACATTGTTTAATTTTAAGGCTGGATCATATTTGTTTTATTTGATTTATCTTGTTTGCAAAAAAATTAATTTTGCTTATAAATAAATGGAGGAATTATGATACAGTAATAGAAAGCATGTACTTCATAAAAAATGTCCTATTAGACAAGCAAACAACAATCTCGTTTGTTAAGCTAGTATTGAATATACCACTCTAAAGAATACAAAAGCATATAAATGTATTTCCGGGAGTGGGGGCAATTATTAATTTTAAAAAAACATGTTTCTATTATCATATAGTTGTGGGAGCGCTTGGTGTTTCATTAACAATGCCCTTTATAATAATATACTTTAATGAAACAGTTTTAAGAAAGGAAATTGGGGATGTACTAACTATAGGCAAAGTTCTTTTTTCATATTTCATATTTTTATGCATAACTTTACTTGCTCTTTGGACTGTCGGACACACAGACAGTTAAAAAAAAGAATCCAATCGTTCATACTTATTCTTAAGAATTTAACTATTTCACAACTTCTGACATCTGACACCTTTATAAAAAGAACACCGAGCATTAATTATTCAAATGCTTGCACAAAATTGAATGCTAAATAACATAGTAATGGTAGTCCTCCTCTGTTTGAATCCGGTTCTTACAATTACATTCAACAATACATCTTATTGTTTAAATCCGTTCACAATACAGGGGGAAGAAACTACCAAACGTTTGCTCTATATAACTCCACCGTAATGATTAATTTTCAAAATATTCATCATTTTATTCAACAACCTAGCGCAGACTTAGAAAAAAAAAGACCAATTTTCTTGCCATCGTTTAAACCTGGTTTCCTAGCTTCGTAAGTAGTTTCAAAGGCGGGGGCAAAGTGGCGGAATTAGAACTAACATTTGATTAATGAGGCTGAGATATAACGTGGAGAAGTGTTTAACGTCAACAGAGAGCTGCTCTACTTGGCAAGGTGCTCTTCTTGCCGAGGAGACTGTAAAGTTATGTTGTCAGACGTTAAGAAGACGCGACCTTCTTCAATGTTATTAGCAGACTGTATAGAAATTAAAAGACACGTGTTACATTTGCGCCAGGACCTACCATAGACAGTTCTGTCGTGGGCAGGTAAACTGCATAGAAAAATTATTAAGAAAGCTGAAAAGATAGTATACAAATAATAGGATATATCGGCCAACTGACCATCCTATTCTACTCGTATACGAACTCTGATCGACATCATCAGAATAAGGCCCGTTAACTACCACATCAAATCGCAACCATGAAGTATCATATACTAGTTGTAAAGATGTAATCAGAACCACTTTTATATAGTAAATGCAAGGTTCTGTGCGAACTTATCCACGCGACCTTCATTTCAGAATGGCTAAACGTGATGAAACCCTATTTTAAAAATACAAAATTTGGTGCTAAACTATTGAAATAAAACTATTTGATATATGCGAGTGAGATGTCATGGATGTATTCTTCTATTTATCGATATATTCTCTGACGCTGAACCCATAAATGAGTCAAATGAAAGATAATTATAAAAATGCTTTTTCACCTTAAAGTTAATTGCTGCAAGGTTTACTAAACTTATTTTCATGAAACATCTGTGTATGTAATAATTTTTTTATTAATTAGCTATAAATATTTTAAACATCAGATTCCTGATCTATACTATATGGGTTTTTAATTCTTATCTAAACCCTTTACTCTTTTCTTTCGTTTATTTAACCTGGAATTCGAGTGACTTTTCGTATCCTCTTAACCTTCTTATTCATATCCTTTTACAACGCGACTCTGATTAAGCATTGTAAAAATGTCCATAACATCGTAAAATTTGGAAATATGTGCCTGTTCAAATAACAGGTGTAAGTAGTTAGCTTTGACAGTGTGTTCATATTTCATTGTTGGATGATAGGGTTAAATAGGGAAAGGTCATTTCATATTTCTTGAGTCTTTGTATAAATTCAAAATAGTTTAGTTAAGTAGCGTTAAAAGTTTCACGAGAATTAAATTTACTCCTTAATATAGTTGTAAAATGTTACTTCTGGTCGCCAAATGTTACTGCAGTAAATCGTAAAGCAATAAGATTTATTTTCACGAGGAGCAGTGAAACAATTAATTAGTTTCCAAGGGCAGAAGGCGGCTTGAATGACAAATCTTAATATTTTCAAGTGAAATATTTTTTAGATAAAACTAAGATTAATAGTTATTATATGCCTTCTTTGGAATTGGAGTTGTAGTCCATATGGCCAAATATCTTTTCAGTTTACAGAAATTTATTGGATCTTTTTCCCACTGGGAATAAGAACTAAAGAGAAATACATAAAACATAGCCCTATCTTTCAAACTTTCATATGAGGCACACGTCTAGCGCAACGCCGTCAAAGGCTAAGCACCCCTTTTGGGCCCAAGATAAACCCGATAGGGGAAACATAACCATAAAACACAAGAGCACCGCAAAAATTATTATCATCTCTATACAGTTAGGCCAAAGAGAACTAAGCGACCTTTTACAAAAGTTGAATCGTTTGTCCCACACTCACAAAAAAAAAACTTGTGTCCATCCTGTGTCCTGTTGCATCCAAAACCGTGCACAAGCATTGTGTAAATGTGGCAACAGTATAATATTGTGTTGTTTCAAGACAAGAATGGTCGATGACATGCGAACACAAGTTTCTGTTGTCCCAATACAACTGACGATCGTGAGAGGAGACGAGTATTTAAATTTTACATGTGTGATTGTCAAAAAAATGTAAACTATATTGTTTTCTAAAATATGTATAACAAAATTTTAACATTCATTTTAAAGTACCGAAATGAATACATATTAAGATTAAGTTTAGCTATGTATCCGAAACGTTGAAGACTTTATTACTTTACACAATTACTTAAATAAATATTTTGTATTTATTGTATTGTATTCATTTTCTTTATTATCTGAGAAATTCTTGTTTTATACATAAATACATTTCCAATAACCTATTGTAATTTTTAAGGGATGCTCTGTGCTTACACTCTTAAAACGAACGAGCGATTTTTACTCCGTCTGAGTTAATTTCCACTCCTCCAGTCTAGAAAATGCACTTCCTCAAAAGGACCTTTGTGTGTTAAACCTCCGACAGGATCTCTCCAAACGAGTGATTTTAACTCAGTCTGAGTTAATATTCACTCCTTTCCAGTGTCGAAAATGCACTTCTTCTACTGGAGTGGATTTCACCCTTTTGTTTTAAGATGGCTATATAGTGATCTCGAAACTAAGATATGACCACAAGTCCAGCAGAAACTGGCTTTCAGTGGGTGGAGCTACTGACCTCACTAAGACCCAACCTTTCCCAAATCCAACCAACCACATAACTGAACTTAATGATTGACTCCGTCAATCAAACATGCCTGTAGACAAGGGGGATTTCAACCCCTCCGATTCTAAGAAAGTGAGGGGTGACCTGCCGGGGGGGGGGGGGACATCTGGTCCTCAACACTCAATGATCTGGCCATTTCACCTATCTTCCCTTCAAGCAACCGAGCTTACGAGATAACGTAACCAGTTCTTCAGTTCTTGGCCTAAAAGAAGAGTCAGGGTAACTTTAGAGTCGTTTTTCATAGTGGGTGCCTAGGTGGGATTTTGTTATTAAAATATCATCTATTACACGTGAGAATTTGGTTTCTAATAGAAAAATTTCGCAAAAATATAGTTGTTTTTTCGGTAATTTGTTTTAGTTGTTTTCATCTGAAAAGCAGGTTTTTAGTGTATTTGAAGAAAGAGCAAAATAAATATGATATTTTGACGGAGGGGGCGGGGGGGTTAGAAAACTACTTGAAAGGCTGTAGATATTTGTGAACTATATTAATAATTGTCCAAATTGCTAGATTTTTTAGGCTCGTCATCAGTACATAATCAATCGAGAACAATTACAGTAAATATGAAAACATATAGAGACGTGATTGAAAAATAAAGTTTGCAAGGAGCAAAATTAGGCATTCATATTTTAGCTAAGAAAGCGCGTTTGAACAGCTAAACAGTATACAATTTTAAAATATTAATTAGTTTTGTAAATAACAGTAATAATATTAATTTCACAGCTAATAATAATATTACTTGCATGTCCTTTTTGTACAAAGGAAGAAAACAGTAACAAAATAAATCCTTACAGCACTCAAAATCTATTTACGTTACCAGTTTAATTATCTTTTCATAAAAAAAACGAATCAAATAAGAAGTTTTAATAGACGCAGTTCGATATATATATATATATATATATATATATATATATATATATCATTTAAAAATAATCAAGTTTAATGTAATGTAAGAAAGTAACATTTTGGGTGAAGCAGCATTATCAACAGCAGTTTAAATTATGACATGTAAAGATTACGCAATAATAACATGGGGGTAAAATGAAATTTCTTTCAAAACAAATCTAAATATTTGTTATATGCTTTATCAGAAACATGTTATATAACAAATGAAAAACTAACAAACACAAAATGCACAGATAAAAATCTTCAAACAGATTATAGTAGGGTGCATTTACAGAACAAAAAAATATATGCATTTTAGTCCACAATAACAGTTTTACAATGGAAATCATACATATAGGATAGCTAGTTAGCTCTATAAATATAGTAAATATCGATTTGAACATACAACCAAAACAAATATAATACACAAAAGGATCGCTAAAATGAATAAGCCAAATTTATAATGGAGCAATATAAAGTAGTCATTTTTGAATAGAACAATTAGCGTTATCAATGGTAAATATCTATTTATACAAAATACACAAATAAGAATCGCGAACGCATTATAGTAGGGTGCAGTTAGAAATCAAGAAATATATACATTTAATTTTAGTCCACAATAATACTTTTACAATGCAAGGCATATAGGCAAGCAAATATACATATAGTAGCAAATATCGTTTTGAACATACAACCAGAAAAAAAATTATACACAAGAGGTTCATTAAAAGGAATAAAGCAAGAAAGCATTAAAATTATAAGGGAAAGGGAGCAATATAAAGCCGTGTATATAGCCTAAAAAAATTTATGGATTTTTTTTAAAAAATAGTATAGCAAGCATGGTTTTGGGATTTTGACAATGAAAATAAGCATAATGCACATTTCGCAGCAGAAAACAAATATTACTGGTGCAATGCAGATAGTAATACATACGAAGCATGTAATATGGCGATTGATTTTTCGACATTTCCTTAATATTAAATTAATTTTATTTATATTGTGTGGAATTTTATAATATTATTTATTGTATATATTGTGATATTATTTTGTTTCCGATTTTTTTTTCTGTTCTTTTTTTCTGGGCATCTAATATTGAAGGTGAAATGCGAATTGTTATTGATATGGATGTCTCGGATCAATTAGTTCCAGAAAGAGTCAATAGTGGTAAAATTCACTAAGTTGGGGTTTCATGGGATCAGAAAAAAATATTGTGTCCCGTAGAATTTTCTCTACCTTTATGCCTTTTTTGTCAACATAGCAGCAAAATAACAATGACTTTTTTCGGCTAATTGTTGTTGCCCCTGAACTTGAATAAACATATTTATGTTTTTTATTGACAATTATTTCGCCCTTTTTATCGAAGACCCTGAAATTCTTTGTCGACACGGCATCTTTGGGAGTCAAATTTTCGCAGGTGGCAGGGCATTTGACCTCGACAATCAAGGCCGTCGGTGCCAGTTAGTCCGTCCGGCGAGGCTAAAAGAAAAGGCATGCTCTAGTCGACGAACAATCCACTTGGACGGATGTCCTGGCCTATAACCTAATGCAAATCTCAAAGAGCGCGTTTCTTTGCTTTCTTCGCTCTTTGAGATTTGCATTAGGTTACCGGACGGACTAACTACTTCATGGCTGAAGTGTCAAAGTGGCTGTACAGTTTTGCCTTGATAATTGACCGGCATCCAGTGCACGGCAGATGACCCCAAACTCGGAAGCCGTTATTCTCTTTCTTCTTTCCACATCGGACAGTTATTCCGATTGTTGCGGTTTGGAGTGATTCTCGCTCTTCTGCTGCACGGTCTAGCAAATCTAAAAATATTTCTCGCTTTTCTGCAAAGAACTACACAAGAAGAAGTCACAAGAACTACATAAAAACTCAACCTTTACCGCAGCTACAACATCTCCAATCATAGTGTGCGTTTTGTATCTCACCCCGTACATTTCCATACTTCGTTCAAAACCTTTTTGGATTATGTCAGTTTCCATGCTTGATGAACTACTTTCCCCTTCCCAGTTCTTTCCACGAACGTAAAATCTTCATTGATTCGACCAATTCGACCCCATCGCAATACTTTTATTACCTTATACTTCCTTATAGGTTTGTGAAAATAAAGATTGAAAAATCATTACAAGGCAGATCATATTCGTACATCGTAATAACTAAATACAGGGTGGTTATAAAATAATGCTCGGGCTCGCTATTCAGACTGGTCTGTAACTTGAATGAATAATCCGAATGCAACAAAAATTGTGACACTTACTAATTAAGAAGGGGGGAAAATAATGTAATCATAAAAATTCGTATAATTTCTAACTTAAAAAATTCTAAATTACTCTTCCAGGGTTCTAAATTACGTGACGTAGCCAATTATGGCCAATTGCGGCCAACACAGCCAATTACGTTTCGTTATTTATAACCCTGGTCAAGAGACGAGTTTCGTTTTTGGGAATCATAAAAAAGAAACTCGTCCCTTGACCAGGGTTCCAAATTACGCGGCATAGCCAATTACGGCCAGCACACCCAATTATGCCTCGTAATTTAGAACCCTGGTCAAGGGACGAGTTAATTTTTTATGATTCCATTATTCCCCCCCCCCCCCCTACTTGATTAGTAAGTGTTTCAATTTTTGTTGCATTCGGATTAATCATTCAAGCTACAGAGCACTCCGAATAGCGAGCGTTATTTTATAACCACCCTGTATACAGCGTATAAGAGCTGTATACTAGCATTTTGTCAGGAGTAAGTTAGATACAAAATGCAAATTAACAAATATGTCATTTATATATGATCTGGTCGTTCAAATATTATTCTGAATAATCACAATAATCTTTTTTAAATGATGATGTGGTTTATCAGGATCATTTAAACATCACATTATTTATCGATTAATATGAAATACGCATATATGTAACTTCAAACATTTTATAAGAAGGTGCAAATACAATAGAGGAAATGCGTTCATTTAAACCTCCAATATACAGGACAAGAAAGCACAGCTCTTGGTTCTCATCACATCTTTGTTTCTTTTCCCTCCTAAAACGAAGGTGTGAATAGTGATAAATAAAAGTTGGCATTTTCTTTACATTCCTACTGTGTGAGCCATTTGCCTTGATGCTGTTTGTTAATTTTTATTGCATATAGAGTTCTACAAACAGCCTTGGATTTTTCAACATTCATACCAAACCAAGTTTTTCCATTTAGAAAGGCGACAGTAATCGCTAATAGTTTGCTTGAATTTAAAGTATAATTATATTTGATATTTTTTAAGCATTTGATTCGCTCTTCGAAATTTTACTTTCTGGTACTCTGCTGCATTTTTTCCATGTGAATGCAAGAAAATGTCACTAGACAATAGTAAAGAGACATTTTAAAACATTTTTTTGTTCCGATTTCTTTTTATGATGAAATGCTCTATCAAGGGTACGTAACTTTCCATTTTTAAAATTTTTCTTAAAATCATTAAAATGTCTGAGCAGTTCACAACATCATACTGCAAGAACAAAGCAAACGCTCTTTCGAAATAATTTAATAGTATTTTTTTTCTGAAAACTTTAAGTTTATTATTTCACTATTTATATAGCTTATACACTAAAATTATATTAAAATAATTTTATTTAAACTTAAAATGTAATAAGAACTCAGAATGAACTAGTATATTTTTCTAATCAAGAAGATGAATCAAACAGAAGAACAAAACTATCATTTCCTGATTTATGCGATTCCTACATTTGGCATCAAAACCAAATAAACCCCACTTTCTGAGTTCGACACTTGTAGCTTGTAGTCTGGGCTGTGAAATAGCCACGGCGAAGAACGCTATGAGTTCAAATGACAAAGCACTAAGAAAATACAAAATAAAAAGACCCTCGTACTCGCACCCTCCCCCAGCGTCTGCGGTGCGTTTTTCTGCGAAATTCTCTTTTCAAAGGTGGAAAAAGTCCCCCCCCCCCTGGCCCCCCACACTTAAGACCACATGTGAAGCTTCCCCGTCATTGATAACGTACTGTCCGAACTAAATGAACCCTGAGAAGGGGAGGTTCTTGCGGGAGGCGTGGCTTTGCACAATTTTTTGGCACTTGTCTTCACATTTAAATTAATATCTCAAATTCAAATTATCCAATTTCAAAGTTTTAAGTCTAGTTTAAGACAGAAATGTTCAATCTCGGTAACTTATTTTTCACTTTTTTAATACTTTGTTCTCAATTTTAATAAAATGAAGATAAAGTTTAACTTTTATGTAATTTTTTTTCTCAAAAGTTTCAACAAAAATAACGAAAGGGTGATGCATCTTCACGTTAAAATCTGTCTAACGACACAAACCGCGTGAAAATATTCCAATAATTACTTGTGATATGCATTCGAAAAGTGTCACGATTTTACCATAGAGTTACTATTGAGAGACGACCGCTAGGTGGCGTCTGATGAACCCTCTTAAGAGTGTAGTTCTTTTCAAACAAACTCCGTCTGACTTCCAAGATACACCAGGCAACTGGAACATGTATATATTTTTATTATTTCATACGAAACAGAAAAAGAAACGTCCCTTCTCATCAAAGGACGCCGGCAACGGAATACATATCACAGGGTTGACTTTATTCAGGAGTTTTCTTGGGAGAACTCAATAATAGTGATTTTCAAACAAAAGAGAAAGACGGCGGCGTTAGTCACGTTTGGCTACTATTCAAATTCCAGCCACCGAAAAAGACGTGTATAGAGGGGAGGTCCCATTTGGAGACGTGCCCACGGCTGTTGCTTTTAATCTCTAGGAAACAGTAGACTTAGGATATTCGGAGGCTATTATTATGGTAGCAAGATGGTTCGGTTTTGACGAATGAACAAAAACCTGGTAGGCGAATGTACAAAATTATAAGTTAAGGTTAGAAAAGAATTAATCAGGATGAAAATAACTTTATTCAGTCTGAATGTTTGCCTGTTTTTACAAGTTTTATAGAAAAAAAACTCCGTACCTGAACTTAAAAAACACATTCCCCTAACCTATGTCTTTTAGAAAATGTGTATGCATTTCTTGTCATCTCATTTGTCTTATTGTTTGTACCGTTGGTCTGCTGAACTTCTGAACTGCAAAGTGAATGCATGTTATGTGGCCCACACTTTAGTGCATGCTGTACTTTTATTTGCTGAATAATAAAAAATAAATAAAACCATTCAAAGTTTGTGCACCGAAAGAAGAACAAATTAAAGGTTTTTAATTGCTAAAACAAAAACTGACAGAGGTTTCACACTGTGTCTGTGTACTCCAAATAAGACTAGCTAGTGCATGTAAAATTGGATGTGAAGACTCCTATGAATGATCAATAATTATATGACATTGGTTTGTGCTAGTTCTAGAGATATAATTACATAGTAAATTAAATTCATACAAAATTTTAAAGATCTTAAGAAAATCTACCAATTTGCCCGACGTTTTTTTGGTGAGTACAATGGACATGTTTCATAACTTGAGTGGCAACAAAAATGCTAAATGAAAAAAAAAATTGTATCGTGCTTCGATTGGTGAATCAATGTCACTTGGCAACAGAACACCAATCGGAGCATTGGAAATGCAGAAATAAAAGCTGGAAATAATGTTCTAGACTGGGAATTTTTAATAGTAGCCAGTGGCTACCAGAGTGAAAAAAAATGGTAGCCACATTTGGATTTTTAGTAGCCAGTTTTAAACTAAGTATATATGACAAAAATAAAGTGCTATTTAACACAAAACAGAATTTTATTGCGGATATTTTTTATATGAAAAGATTGACAGTAAAAGAAAGAATCATACCAAATAAGTGAGTATTATGTGATTGGCCATAATTGAAAGGAGAAAATTATTTTATGTACCTGCAGTTGAACGACAGGGTGCGTAGCGAAAGTTCATTGTAAAAATTAGTCTTTCTTCCGACAAAAACGAATTGGAGCGTTTTATTATTATTATCTTAGAAATGCAGCTTCAGTATTAATTATTTGTTGAACAAAAAGGAAAAAATTATGATCTCCAATTTTGGCGACTGGGGTTCGATTGTTAGGTAGCCACTTTCGATGTAATAGTCGTCAGTTGGTGACTGGCGACCGCTAATCTAGAGCTTTAGCTGGAAAGGAATACGTCACCTGAAACAGTCCAAATACGTCGACTGTTTAAAAACATTTAGAAAAATCGGTACAATTCCTGATTTATACATAAGCCTCTCCTTTTTTATAAAGTTCAAGCTCTGGTTGACACTGGAGTTGTACACATTCATTCATAAACGAACTTGCGAGAAAGTAATTACACACGAAGTCGATAAACAATCTCGTCAATCCATTCAAGACACGCATCGCATGCATTTGACAAAGAGTCGCATTGACAATCAGCCACCTACCACGCTGGGTAGCATAAGACCAGATGGACAAATTAAGCGTTTTTAATCATAAAACGTCATTTCCCTTAATATAAGGAAGGATTAACGGCTGACATCCGTTCATAAATTTATATGTTATATCCCCCACGCAATGGACCACCTGTTTCTGATGGCGTACTTATTAAAGAATATAGAGGACTACGAATAACATACGTTGTGGTCCATGTTTTTGGTTGACTATGAATTTACAGAATAAAACTTAATGCAGGCAGAGGGGCTGGGGAGCCCAGTCGGAAGGGCGCTTGCTTTGCATGCGAAATGCCCCTCGTTCGGGAACCGGTATCGTCATAATAACTGCCAACCTATAATAAGGCCTGTGCATCCTAACTCCGTTGAAATAATACTCCATTTTAGAGGTCTCGTGTAGCTCCAGTGCGACGATATTTCACCCTAACCTAATGCTGGCAGGATACTAATTAAAGGTAATATAATTAATAAAGTACAAATGTGTAGGACAATAGAAAGGCATAAAAGAAGACAAGATGTATGCCATAGCACGCGGAGAAGTGACTCTCCTGCCACTTAAACTAATGGGAGAGAAAAGTGTATTTTCCGTGTGCACGGCAGTATATGAAACCAATGTTATTTTCCTATAATTAAAAAAATAGGGTACACATCTCTCGGGGCATGTTTCGGGCTCGTAAAATTGCGATAAAATTTTCGTCGTTTAAAAAGCCTAGTAAATGTCCCCTAAACTAATCAATAATTTTTCAATTACTAACTATTTTCAATATTTTGGTCTATAACACATGTGTTAGTACAACCACCTTTTAAAATTTGTTAAAAAAGCTTTTAAAAAAATAAGGCAAAAGTGTTGTGTTTGTTCTTGGGAACTATTGTTTTAGATTTACATGGTGCCATTAACTAAAATCACTTAACCTGTAAGGCCATGGAAGCTCTCCTTGGCATCACGCTTTCCGTTCGGTTCGGAGAGTCGGCTGATCCGAAGAAGAGGTATGAAACCTGTTCGATCATGGCCGGCTTTTGTTCAGGTTCCGAACAGATTTCGTTCTTCTTCCACACCGAACCGGACGGAAAGCATGACATCAGGGAGAGCATCTCTGGCCTTAAAGTTGAGTTGACCCTTCTGTAATCCAGCTCGAAATATATAATCTGCTGTATTATTCGTACTAGAAAATTCAGCTGCAGAGGGAAATGTGCCACCATTTTTTTATTCAGATATCACATACAGGTGTTTTAATAAAGACAAGCAGGTACAAGGTTCAGTCTTCCGTGAACAGCAAAGGAAAAAATCCCCGCACCTGTGTACACCCACTACCAGATAGGGGTGGTCTTGTCGAGGGGCTGGTGTGAAACGAACTGTGAACGTTGCGCTTCGAAGGCCTCGGTACACACAAGATTCGATAAAAGGCATGGGAAGATATTGAACCTTTTTGTGGTAAAGTGATGTATTGAAGGAATATAAGTTTTCGAGTTAAAAATTCTACAATAGTCGTATAGTTTGGAGATATCATAGAGTTAGGAAGGAGGAGCAGAGGGGGCTATCATTTCAAATGGTTTGAAGCAGGGCTGGGCTGTCAGGCATTTCGAGCTACTGCGCATAACAAGTCGGCACTGAGGTATCCCCATAAGCTCCGCTTTAGCGTTTTTTTTTTTTTTTTTTTTAGCTATTGCGCATATCATTGTAACCGAAATTGGCACTGAGGTATCCCAAGATGCACCGCTCTAGCCTGCTTCTTTTGTGCGTTACTGCTCACATACATGGGCCGCTCCATTATCTTCGAGAGCGATTGTGCTGTAAATCTTAATTAAATTGGTTGGTGTACTGTTAACAGAGTTTACAAGGAAATGTAATGGGAAAAGCTGAACTTCAGATTACCGTAAATACACTTATTTTCGATAAATTTTGTGAAGGCCGCAAGCCAACCGTTTAATAAAAGTCTCACCAAATATTTTGTCAACCCTATAAAAAATTTAATATTACTTTTATACTTAAAACTTTTCGCTTGAAATCTTATGTTTGGTCGTTAATTGTTAATTTGCTCTAAACTTAATCTTATTGGAACGTCACTTTTCCAAGAACAATACTAATTTTTCAGGTTCTGTTTGCATCAAATTCGTAAATTTTCAGCCAAAGAAATCGCCATTATCATTTCGTGAAAATTGATCCCATTTCCACGCCATTAATAATTTTTCATGTTCTGTTAAAATTTCAGCCGAAAAAATCACCCACATATTCATTTCCAGCAAACTAAGGCTTGCAAAATAAGTGAACATGCATTATTATTATTACTTTTTAAATAAATGAATTAAAATCATCTTATATATATTTTTGCTGTTGCGCCACTTTTCCGCATACGGTGCGATATGAGGTGTGGCGCCAAGGGATGAAAAGGAAATGAAGCCTTTCAGAGGAAATTCTTCAACTACAAAGAAAAAAAATAGGGGGGTTAAAGCTTCGACTATCGCATATCGAAGTTTTCTGGAGGACCCTTTCTGTTGACTATGTTCAATGGAGACCAGCCGATCAAAAGTACGATGTGGGAGAAACGTTTAGTACCTATTGTGAATAGAGGAATTTCGGCAATTGAATCGCAGAAAAGTAACCAATATCATTGTCGAATGGGGCGTGCACATCGCAAGTTGTTGTGGCGTAGAGTTCTCGAGGGTTATAGCCATCGTGGACCAAACAGATGCTTGATATGGCGACCCTTGCTACGAAATATTTTGATGGTTAAATTATTGTGTGGTGACACACCGATATTACATTTTTCCAGAATCAAAACTTTAATTTGGAGACATACAAGCATTGTAATTTTGTATTAATAATTAAGGCATGATAAGATGAAATGTAGAATCGAAGGCATGCTATATAAATACCTTAGAGACTGTTGTAATATCATTGTGTTTTTACTTTAGAGTTAAGTTTTTTATTTTTACCTGTTCACCTGACTTTAATAATTGGTATAATTTTTTGACGAACACTAATGCACAGCATTTGAAATCGAGTTGGATCCAAATGGATTTATTTCTATACCCTATGCGAGAAAAAAAATACTAAAATTATTGTTTTTTCACAAAAATATGAAGCTTTGATACGATAATACGAATGTATTGCACTGATACGACACGACACTGATTGCTTTATTAAATCAGCATCCAGACCAGATTTAGATCATGCCGCCTTGCCTAAATTCCATTAACCTCTTCCTTTCATAGTCCATATTTTTTATTTAAATTTTTATACAGTAAAAAGGATAGAGTTTATTGGCTTTTTCAACTTTTTTTTTCAAGCGTGAGTTTATGGATAAACTGATATTTTACTAGTTTCATATTGTGACTTTTTAAATAAATTACCAAACTGCCGCCCCTTCAAAATGTACCAGCTTAAAGCTGCATCAGCCTACTCTACCTATTTAGAAATACAACTCTGACTGCATCGACAAAGCTAAATTATTAATTCATAAAGCCCTTATTTTGGGATACATTTTTTGTTTAGCCAAAAATGAAAACAAAACCATTATAGAAACGGACTTCCAGTGACCAAAATAATGTTACCTTTCGTTCCCCGAGAGACGCGCTTTCTAAATTGAAGGGGAGGATCACGTGGCAGTCCCATCACGTTCCTTTGCGGATTATGGCGGAATTTTTTTCTGTTTTCACTCCACTTTAGACAGGTCTCAGGTGCGGGGCTGTTTTTTTTAATGATTTTTTTCCACGGAGTAGTTTGACGCTTAACTTGAAAGCTCATGTATGAAAAATTATTGTTTAAAGAAGCTGGAATGACAGGTTGGAGAAAGGCGAGAGTTTCTGCTGAAAAGAACCAGCCCGAAAATACCTGTATACCTGTATTAGTGGCATCAGCTTATTTTTATCGGAATTTTTTGCTGAGTTCGAGATTTTAAGGGATGTTCATTCTCGTAAACGAACTATCCGAACTTGTTGCTATAAACCCTACTATTGTGTGTAACAAAATCCTTTTGTATACCTTATACCCTCATATGAATACTACTTTGTACTAGGTGCATTTCAACATAATTAGTTTAGTGGGTCACTCATATGGCTTTAGAAGAGTGAAATTCACTTTATGTTAGCAGTACTAAGATAAGAAATCTACTATCACACCCCTATTCAATTTGGCTCTGTTACAAAAAAAAATGACTCCTACTCTCCTTGCTAACCTAAAATGGGTAAATACATGGTAAATAGAAATATGTTATGGAGAAGATCCTTCCTCGCGGATGTAAAGAGTCCCATAAATTATTTGTGAATCTATCCAAAAAACATGTTTAAAACATTCGTTTCGTTTAAGGTCTAATAGATTTGAATATTATCTGAGAAAATTTGGAAGTTTTATCAGAATGAAAAGTGTATTTTGGCTAAATTGAAATCAGATCATTTTGTATATAAATATTACTTTTCAAGTGTTTCCAACTAACGCACCAACCGCGCTTTGCCTTGCCGCTTACCTTTTACGAAGTGTAACTCTATTTTAGACATGTAGACATTTATTAAATGTTTAAAAATACATCATAGACATTTCTAAAACTTTCCAATTCTTCCTCCTCCCTCGGCTAAACCTCCGTCATCATTATATTCCTAAGTTCATTCATTTGTCCAATTCCATCTTTACCCAATGTAATACCCCAAACTTTCCCACCATACAATCATCACAACAAAAAAAATCTCAATATCAAATCCTTGGTGAACACAATGCAATATTGACCGGCCATCTTCCCCCTCTGGGGCATGATATTAAAACATCATTTATCTCTTTTTTTATGGCCTTTTCACATACTCACCTTTTGTGTACCTGATACCCTCAGAGGCTGGGTGGTCCTCGATTTATAATCCCCTCCTGTTAATCTGTCCTTCTGGTTATGGGGCTACTGTTTATCGAGATGGAATCTCATATAGATTGATGGTTTCCTATGGTAGAACAAGTTTAAGGTCCTCTTATTTTGATTCCATGTTATGGGTGTTTTCAATTTTATATGTAGATTTTTTTTCTTTTTATTCTTCGTTATGAAGTAAACAGTTACAATTGAGCGGCAAAAATAAAAAAATACTGTATATTTTGAGAAATAAATCCAACTTTGTAAGTTCGTATTTATTTTTTGTATAATTCAATCTTCATATTTTAGCAAAAAAATTGGCGAGCATTTTGGTTAAACCGATTTTCGGATAACCGGGATTCGGATAATCGGGACTCTACTGTAGTTGGTTTGAATGCTATGGCTAAATAATTGCGACGCAGAATACCTACAGTTGTAGATTTATTTGTTGTGGAACAATATTGTTGAAGATGAGAACAGTTTTGGAAGAATTCGGGATTCTAGGTTGTTTTAAATGCTGATGGTCAAACCTATAAACATTTATAAGTGATGGGATCTCAGATATATTGGTGGTAGATATATTGGATATCCCTTTGAAGAGGAAAGAATCGAATAACATGCAAAATCACTGGTAAAATAGAAGCGTGTTCGGTACATTAAATTTATTAGAGTTTCTCCTTATAACTATCGATGTTGCATAGTAGCGAACGTTTACTAAATTTCGATAAGCCATTTATGCTAGTAGTTAAAATATAATAAACTTAGGTTGGCAAGGAGTGTAATATACTAGCTAAGTTGGGTAAATAGAAATATGATATGGAGAAGATCCTTCAGCGCATGTAAAGAGTTCCATAAATTATTTGTGAATCCATCCAGAAAACATGTTTAAAAAATTAATTTCATTTAAGGTGTAACAGATTTGAATATTATTTGAGGAAATTTGGCAATTTTATCTGAATAAAAAGTGTATTTTGGTTAAATTGTATTAAGATCATTTTGTTTGTAAATATTACCTTGCCAGAGTTTCGAACAAACGGACCAACCGCGTTTTCCCCTCTGCCTTTTTACTCTTTGTTTTTACCCAAGTTAGGTTGGCACGGAGTGTATACGATTTGATATGATATCAAGTAAAGCATTGAAAGTGACATCGCAAGGCCAAGGTCCCTCGGCGTTTCGGCAACCTCGAGACTTTGCTTCACATGTCTCGCGTAATAATTTTCATGTCGAAATCGCGGAAATGCGCCTGCTGCAACGAGGAAATCGTGACTTGCGGGAACAGATGAGGCGTGCCATTTGGTGGGAAAAAGAGGAAAAATTGCGAGGTCGTAAAGATGCCAAGTTGCCAGCGACCTTCGCCAATTGACTTCGATGACCAAACTCACGCCTTTTTCGGGCTCTGTTGTCAAGTTTTGCATTTCCCCCAAGTAAATCGGTTAATGTAGTTGGAGAATTTCCTTATAAGCTTCTTACTTTTATATTTTACTGGAAGGAGAAGCGAGTACGGAAATTTTCCTGGGGAATTAACCCTTCTTTTACGTTTAGGTTTCAACTGCGATCTGTATAATATGCAACTGCACTTTCTTTAAAAAAAAAAAAACATTTTTTACGACAGTTCGTTGTATTGCATGATTTTTCATAGCATTCGATGACCATCAAAGTATTGTGGACACAAATTAAACAAAAATTGAAAACTCTTCGTCTCATGTAATTATTGTCTGTAACTAACTACAGTAAAACCGACATTAAGTTTGCAGTAGGGTAAGGTGGGGTAAGTGGGCCATTGGGGCAAGTGGGCCACCCCCCTGGCATTTCCCGAATTATGGACGTAAAAAAAAATCTGTTGCAATATTTTTACGTATTTACCCCAATAGATGCAGGAAACATTATGGCATCATTTTCACTTAAGTATGTAACAAGGTACAATCCTTTTTGGGAAAATTTTTAAAATTGCATCTTTTCGTAATTCACGCCATCATACTATTTTTAAATTTATTTCCAAACGGTTCATGATACAAAACAAAATGTTATATATTTTGAAAGTGTATTAAACATAGTATCTTTTTGTAGTGTCATGTACTTGTGATGTTGATAAAGTTAACAGAAAATTGGGGTGGCCCAGTTGCCCCGCGTTTGGGGTAAGTGGGCCACCACAATGGCGGGGTAAGTGGGCCACCCCTGGCCCACTAGCCACAACTCTTAAATATACTTAAAAAAAGTCATATTTACTGATTCATAGGGTTAGTCATATACACTATTCATAGACCTATTCATTGACATAGGCCAGTTTAAAATCTGCAGCCCTAACATTTTTTTTACACTACATGCAAAAATGACAAGATGAAAATTAATGTATTTTTTCTTGTAGTAAGCTTGCAAGCCAGAAAAAGTTGCTATGGGGGAACTATTGAGGATACATCATTACTTTTTTTTTTCAAACACTCAAAAAATCATGCAGATTATTCCACTTGCCCAGCCTTATCTCTACCAGTTATGTGTAAAAATATATTAGGGAGGTGGCCCACTTACCCCACCTTGTGGGGCAAGTGGGCCACTCGGATGACCAAAATGAAAAACATATTTTTTATATTTATTTTTTGCCAATTTGTGTTAAGGTTGTCATGGGTACAGTAATAACATATGAAAGAATGGACCACAAAAAAAAAAAGTTGTTAGGCCGATTATAGCCAGTGGTATGGGGGTCTAAAGTTGAATTATGCCAAAAAGGTGGCCCACTTACCCCACCTTACCCTATACAAATGTTCTACGAGAAAATGGTAAACAGTTCTCATTTTCGAGTGCGAGAATCGAATACAAAAAGGTATTTCCCATTCAATAAACACATTTATTTGTTTTTCAAGACGTAAATTTATTATTTTTATTAGTTTAGCTTCAGTTAGAGTGTAATTTTAATTATTTTTCCTTCGATTTTGACGTCACAGGGCGCACGAATATCAGGGTCAAAGGAGCAACCAATAGGAGCAGGCAAAATTTCGGCGCCAGTAGCGTTGTTTACGCAGTTTCCTCCGCCTAGTACATTTCTCTGCTGCAAACTTAAGGTCGGTTTTTTTTGTATAATACAGGTGCTACATTTGAAAATTGGTATTCATATTTAATGCACTAGTTTCTAGTGCTTGTTTAATGTTATAATAAGGTTTTCGAGAAAATCGAGCTTTCCGCAAAGGGTTAGTACCATAGAACTTTTTAGGTTTTTAAGATATTGATGAAAAGCGTATCTTCTTGTACAAATCTTTAACCGAATTCTAGCGTATCATTGTGGTATTTAAATTTGAATACAATTATTTATTCTAACGAGTTAGAGAGAGTAAATTACAGAGCGACCTTTCCTTAATATTATATTCACTGATCCTTTATTAGTTTCTACGTACAAAACTTAATGATTACCAACTACATAGGTTAGGAATTAAATTGTTGATTAACCTTGCAAAGCTTTCTTAGAATAAACGATTATCTGATCTAGGCAAATATAAAAGGATTCACGTAGTGTGAAAACGCCGAATAAATGCGTTACACCCAAATGTAAATGGTATAATTATTTTATTTGCATATTACAATTGCGTTTGTAATAATCACTTGATATTCCAGTCAGCTTTTATATTGTTAAGAGCTCTAATTCTTTTCAATTTTATAAATCTAATTTTGTAAAATAAAATCAAGCAACAATCGTTCGTGTCTTTCACCTTTTGACCTTCTTTTGTAATTTGACCCCCCTTGTAAAATAATTATCTTCATAAATAAGTAGATTTCTTAGTAGAAAATGGGACGCTGTACAAGTTTATAAATTGGGACATAGGTCTTTTTTAAACTTGTATCCAGGAATAGAAGAAAAAAATAGAAGTGTTAAGGAGTAATTACATTTTCCTTCCACATCAGTGCCAGCGTATCACATTTCTTGATAGACGTTTTATTTGGCGAGAAATTGACACTGGCACAAAAATTTCGGATGAAGAAGACTATACGGAGATGCGACGTTGTTGTTATACCAGTTCTGGAGTTCTCAAGGAAACCTAATTTTAGGATAGCTCGTCTACAGAACACGGAGCGACCCAAACTGATTTCTTGGCCTAGTTGTCTTTAAAATTTCTTATTGTAGCTCGACCTATTACATGTCATTAAAAGATGCTGTTTAATAATAAATCAACAGTTAATTAATTTAAAGCATTCATTGTATATATTTTGTACAGTAACGATAATTTTGCGTTTATAGTGAGACATGGTCCGTGAGCAATAAAGATGAAAACATTTAGCTAAATTTTAAACGAAAAGTAATGATTAAGATTATTTTATATGGTTCATGGAAGAATTCGGACAAACCTACAATTGTAGAATAACTCATTGACAAGAAAAATATTTATAAATAGACTCTACGTCTATCATGGCTAGGATCTTGTTAAATAACAATTACAATACACATCAGAAGTCAGAAGCAGTATCTACAAGAATTAAAACGAAAAGTACTGAGCCGGGAATATTTTACCGGCTCAAGAAAATGGTCAATGGAAGAATTCGGACGAACCTCTAATTGAAGAAACTCTTTGCCAAAAAAAAAAAGTGTTAGAAATGAAAGACGTGGGGACTATTTATAAATCTAAGACTTTAATAAATAACCACCCGGGCATGTCAAAGGCAGTATTTACACAAACGATAATAACCATTCCTGTTCTGTAAAACTATTATTATTTTTAAAAATTATATAGGTTGTACCGTTGAGTTTTTATGGTCATAATAATTTTTTGTAAATACATACGGTCAAACCAATCACCATTGATGCATCTAAACCAGCGGTTCCCAACCTGGGGGCGATTTGTGTTATCAAGGGAGCAATACTTGAGGGGCAATCAGGGGGCGATAAGTATACAAAGGGAGAAAATTGAAATAATGTTGTAACTTTTGTACAGTAAAACCATTCTCCATCCATAACCAAACCAGCCAATTTTTACTTTAAACTCTCTTAAATTTTCTAGAAACCAGTAAAAATATCTTAGTTTATTATTTCGCATTTGTTCTTTAAAAGTATGTGTTTTATGTTTTTTTCTATTTTATTTAAAAGTAACCGGATAAAGTGTTATAAAACTGCGTTGTAGTTGCACGTTAACTCAAATTACGATTAGACTTAACATGAAAATTAAGAGGGGGCGATGGATGCTAACCAATCTAAACAGAACACTACCACGTTAAATAACCGCTTTCCATAATAACGCAAACATCACATCTCCTCCAAAGATACTTCCCTAGGAGACTAAACACGAAATCTATCCCCAGAAGTTTCTCCACAAGGATCATCAGTATTCGCTTCTCGTGTACCTCAAGGGAGGGTGTGATGTGTCTCTGGAATGGGATAAGATTTTCCGCTAAGAACTAAGTTCGAAGTTGATGAAAATGGAGTTTATTGGTACGGTTTGTCGTCTCTCGTGATTTATTTATAAACAAACCGCTTTTGAGCAATAAAACATCACTAAATAAATTTCTTTTTTTTTCAATTGTAAACCTTATACGTTACAATATTTACTTCAATAATAACCGATTTCCTAATATAAATTCGTCTCTATTCATTCGATCATGCGAGAAAAATAAACAAATTATGTTCACTTAGTTCTTAGGTTTTGTAGTTAGGTAAATCATTTGGAAATTATTTCAAAATGAAAGTTTAGAACATATTCCACAGTAGTGAGTATTAAGTAATTTTAAGTTTTTCTTGGACAGCTTTTTGTTAATCGTTCATGTATCTAACAACCGTCTCCCCTCGCGATCTGTGTTGGAACAACACAAAGTTGTGCTCCTTTATCATCAACATTATTCTGGTGCAGTAACCTCTCTCTATATCGCCCCTCGTTACATTGCGCATTCGGATATATCGCGCCTTGTATCATGTCTCCCAATTTTCACGTGTTTTTTCTCAATATGTACATTCCTTAAAATCGATTCTAATAATGGTGGCTAAATTCATCTAATATTAGTGAAATGCAATTATTAAAATTTCGTTTGTTGATATCTGCCGGCAAAACTGGTTTTAGGAGAAAAAACGAAACTGCTAACTTTGGTTTCGATGAATTTTTTAGTGGAAAATTAGGGACATGTTAAAGTATTACCTGTGCAATAATGTGTTATGTTTAAAATATTTAATAATAAGTCCTTTCTAATTTTTTGTTTCTAGAGTTAGTTATATTATTTAATATGATTTATGTTTATCTTTCAAATATATACTGTGCTTTAGTTTAAAAACTTAGTTGAAAGCATAAATACATCAAAAGTATCATATTTATCAAGTCGCTCGTTATATCGCACATTCGGTTATATCGCGGTTTTTTATCTCCCGGGAAGCGCGATATAACGAGGATTTGCTGTATTGAAACAACACAATATTGTAATTTATAATGTTGCCATTTTTACACAATACTTCTATTCCACATTTGTGCTGTTTGAACATGTTTTTTTCTGAGTGTGTCTGTGTGATTTTCTTTTGGTTCAGAAATACTATTTCCGCGCTTGGATCTTTTCTGAAAAATTCCCCACAATTGGAGGGGAAGAAGACTTGGAAGAAAAAAAAATGACGTTTTATTTTTTTTCCTGCAATTTTTTTTTTAGGGTCTCCTCTCCCTTTTCACTGTTTGTCCTAAAAAACATCTCCCAGCGGAGTTGGTTTAAACCTTGGAAGAAGTGTCTGTTGTACCCACGGCTTTAATCTTCTTCAGGATTTTTTTCCTGGGGATTTTAATTCGGTTCTAGATGTTTGAAGGGTCGCGAAGAGGTTAAGATTGCGGTTTTCGGTTTTTTAGGGAATATAATAAATGGTAAAAAAAAAGTATGGGGAAGAGATGCTGCTTTTTTTTTATTTATATGACATGATATAGAGAATTTAATCATATGATTTTATATACCAGCTATTTCGACTTATACAATTTTTATGTAAATCTTTGATGAAAAATCATTACATAATCAATATTTTCTGTTAAAACGATTATCTAATCGTTTCATAAGGTTTATTTATTTTTGTACTATGTAGAACAAAGTTTTTTTTTATCCACTTAACTTGATTTATTGCGACAGTTGACTCTTTTTATCTTGGTTGAATCTCTCTTTATCTCTGACTCTTTTTATCGGGAATCTTTAAAAACGTTTTAAAAAGTTTTTTTTATATCAATATTTCCATTCCTTCCAATTTAACACAGTAAAATTAAACAACGATCGCTGAAATTAAATCAAATTGGGAAATAGTATTTAAATCGAGTATAGTTAAATTTGACCATGTATTAAAAATGTAATAAAGATTTTTTAAAAAAGTATCAAATACTGCTACTACTAATAATAATATTCAAATTGCAATTCTACATACTGGAACATTGATACAATAATCAGTGATCCAGGACTTCTTCCTTTAAAGATATGGATTTAATTATAACTGGTGATAAATATATTTTAATTAAATTTAATGGATATAAAAGTTCTTTTTTAAATATAGTGTGTAATAAGTAGCTTTTATTTCCCTTTCGAAACCAATTTCTACTACTGGTTCAAGATCCAATCTGAAAAAAAGAATAGCAAAATTAAGCAAAATAACAGTTCCGTCAACTAAGCTACAACACAGCAACCTCTGACATCACTCGTCCCTTGGAATTTCTTAACATGGAAATTTGAAATGGAGATTCGATACCGATTTTAAAAGAGAAGCGTACCCTGTGAATCACACAAGTATTAATTACAATGCGTAATAAGTAGCTCTTATTCCTCTTCAAAATTAATTTAATTTGTACTTTTCGAGAATCATCTGAAAATAAAGAATAGCAAATTTTAAACAAAATAACAGTTCCTTCAACCAGGGCTCGAAAAAACAACTCGGAAATTTTACCCGTCCCCCAATGTTGGCTTGTCCAACAATGTACTCGCCCTCCTTCGAAACTAACCCGTCAAAGTCTAATTATATAAATAGCTCCTAAATATATTTTTAAAAAAAATCTGTTAACGTTTATATAAATTTTACAATGAATTGGTAGTTACTAGGATTACATTATATAGTAATAAAATAAATACTATGTTACTATTGGTAAAATAGTATTTCTTTTTTGAAATAATTTAAATGACAAATGTAAAGTTATCACGGAATTCCAAGTTTTCCGAAGTGTTTTTAAATGAATATAATAAGACGTTTGACCCTTATATCTGACATCACTCACCCTTCCGGAATGTCTTTACATGGAAAATTGAAAACGGTGATTTTATACCGATCTGGTTCAAGAACCAGTAAATCCCCGAAAATAGTAAAAATTTCAACAAAATAACAATTCCTTCATCCGAATAACCACAACCCATATCTGACATCACTCATATCATCCCTTGGAATTTCTTTACATAGAAATTTGAAAACGGAAATTTGATACCGATCTCAAAAGAGAACCGGATCCTGTGAATCATACTTAAGTATTAATTATGACGTGTAATGAGTTGCTCTTTAAGTGTGTAATAAGTAGCTCGTAAGAAGCAAAATAACAGTTCCTTCAATTAAACCACATCACATCACCCTTGTATCTGACTTACAATTTCTTTACATGGAAATTCGATAACGGTGATTTATATTACACTTTCAAAAATGAATGCTCAAAAACGACGAAATTTTCCTTAATTTTGACTATCCGTTTACTGGCAAATGCTCCGAGTTTTCGTTTCCTCAAAGTGAGGACATTTGAACCGTCATTTTTATGAGGATTTGAATGTCGTCTAATATAAAGAAACATTTCGTCGTTTTTGAGCATGTGAGTTCAACAATGAGATTCAGTTTCCTCAAAATCAAGATACAGAATCGTCAAATCACGATCGTAAAAGTGAGGATTCGCGTTTACTCAAAAGTCACGTGGTAGTTTGACGAAACAATCCTCAAAATTAACGTAATGAGGCTTGAGGATTCATGAATCGTCAAAAATGAAAGTGTTATTTCTGACAGTGTATACCGATCTGCCGATTTGGTTCAAGAACCAGTGAATCTCTGAAAATAGTAAACATTTCATCAAAATAACAGTTCCTTCATCTGAACCTCAACCCATATCTGAGAACCACTGATCTGACATCACTCATATCATCCCTCGGAATTTCTTTACATGGAAATTTGAAAACGGAGATTTGATACCGATCTCAAAAGCGAAGCGGATCCTGTGATTCACACAAGTTTTAATTATAACGTATAATAAGTAGCTCTTTAAGTGGAATAAATAGCTCTTAAGAAACCAAATAACAATTCCTTCAATTAAACCACATCACATAGTATCTGACATTACTCACCCTCCCGGAATTTCTTTACATGGAAATTCGAAAACGGTGATTTTATACCGATCTCGCACCAGTAAATCTCCGAAAATGGTAAAAATTTCAACAAAATAACAGTTCCTTCATCCGAACCGCAATCCATATCTGACATCACTCATATCATCCCTTGGAATTTCTTTACATTGAAATTTGGAAACGGAGATTTGATACCGATCTCAAAAGAGAAGCGGACCCTGTGATTCACACAAGTGGGGTCCTCATAAAGAAGTCCTCGGCATACACAAGAGATGATTGATTAACTTTGGTGCATTTCAAACCCTTGGAGAATGCCTCACGCCTATTGTGCTCGGTATTTTAATAAGGTCAAATTTGGGGGATCCTGATGTGAGTGACACTTAAGGTTTGAAAAATATAAGGATTTTTTTGTGTGTGCCCGTGATTTTTTTTTTCACTGATAGCGTCTTGAAGTATTTTAGAGTGTTCAGAATGTAATTAGTTTGTCCTTGAAGTATAATTGCGAACAATAATGCAGAACTATTTTTATATGATTTTTTAAAAAAATACGGTTTTTTAGTACTTGAACGTATTTTACTTTTTGCTGGTTATTTGCTAATAAGAAATAATACAAAACCCCCAGTTTTTGCTCTTATTAGTTCTTACTAAGTCCTCCATTACGGCAAGTTTGAAACTTCCTTGAATATCAAAGTATAAAATTTTTTTCAAAGGAGTAAACTATATTAACTTTGGTGCATTTGAAACCCTTGAAGAATGCCTCGGTCAAATTTAGGGGATTCGGTGAAACTTTAAAAAAAAAAAGTTTGAAGTACATAAAGATTAACTTTTAACGAACGAAGTTTAAAGATTAACTTAAGAACTCTTTTCATTGGATATTACTTAAGAAATTGTACTATTATTGACAACTATCAACTACTTTTCTTAAACTAATATTAACCTGAAAGCATTTATTTTTTTTTGTAGTTATTTGATAATAAGAAATAAAAGGGAAAAAACGAGTTTTTGCTCAATCAGAATTTCTTACTATAAGTATTACATCATACAAGTTTACAACTTCCTCAAATGTCAAAATGTGAAAAACGATTTCAAAGAAGTGAACTGTTAACTAACATAACCTTCGAAGAAAAACCTTCCTCGGAGAATGTAAACGCATACTTCGAATTTTTTGAATTTAAATGCAAATATTGAACAAAGAAATTTTGAAAATATGTGGGCGTTTCTTTAAATACAAGCCAGGAGGACCGGGAAAGCGTGGGCCCAGACCTCTCAAGAAGTGTTATCACAATTAAGAAGTATTTAGTTGTCCATGGGTTATTTAAAAGGAACTAACATGTCATAAGCGTTATTTGAAAAATTATTAAATTTTTAACGTACCGTTTATAACTAAATTAAATTTATAACGTAAAACTCCATACAATTGGTCGACAATTATCTTTATGAATTGGGATACCAAAGATTGTTAATGATTTGTAAATAATTATTAGATCAGGTAACATTTCAAAATAAGCATTGATTAAATTGTTTTTTTTTATTTAAATTTCGCTTAGGACTTTTCAGATAATCAAGTTTCAGAGCAGTTATTCTTGGCTCATTGTGTGCTTTTAGTGTTTGACAAATTGATACTGTGTATATTCTTTTTGATACACACCATATGGCGAGGATAACTCTTTCAGCTTTATTTAATTTTGAAGTTCCTTATGGTGTTTTAAAAGTAAATATTTGTAAATTGTATGGTAAATTTTTTAATTAAATATAGATCTTTTAAAGTCATTAAACCTTCAATTGTGTGAAATAACTATTAAAGAGTTATTGGTAGAAACATTTACAAACCATCTCAATATGAATTTTTTATAATTGCTGTTTGTTTAGTTTTACCTAATTGCTTCCGACCTATAAACGGCCCGTGCAGCCACGCCGAATAATACCCCGTGTAAGGGAGTGCACGTTAAATATCCTTCAAAGTCCTAACGCGATGTACGATGTCGCCCTTAACGGTTGCATTGGGTACCTACTCGGCTGTCGGCTCGTCACTTGACTGTGGTTCTAAAATACGACGCCCGTCGCCAATAGCCCTCGTGTAGCTCTAGTACGACGATAATTCAAACCTAACCTAATAGCTTCCACACACAAAAAGCTTATGTTCTACAAAAGGCTTCCTTCTAAATAATATCTTACTTTACCAATGCATTACATAATTTCTTATTGGTTTTCCTCGAAAATATCCAAAAATTAATTTATTCTACGCCAAATATGAAATAACCCAAAATTAAAAGAAAAAAAATCAGTTTCTACAAAAACTTGTATAATAAATCATTGGAAATTTCACTTCTACAGTTAAACGCCAAAACTAAATACTCCACGTCTCTCCTTAATTTCGTTCAATTTCCACGAAAACGTATCATCCTAACTCTCACTCATCTTTATTCAATACTACCTGCGTTCGAACTACCCCCTGGGGAGCTTTTTATTAGAGAAAAAACGTAATAAATAACCTTGGAAAACTTTATTAACTGGCACCTGCATTTAATATCAATTAATGTCTTGGTTTTAAGTGTCTGGAGATACCCCACAATGATAGTAGTTTGAGCCATTTTACAGACTGGTTTTTAGATTAGTCTATTAGTTTTTTCCTCTATTTCGTGTTTTTTTATTGATGGGATAATCTGTTAATTCCCATGCTTGAAGGCGATTAAGTTTCTTGTATGTCGATGTTTTATACTTGATGTTTGTCAGTGGAAAGAAATGTATGAGATATTTGCATGATATCTGTATTATGTATTATTTGTATGAGATAGTTGCTTCCTTTATAAATAGAAGAAAAATCAAATTAAATGAGTTAAAGTGATTATCACTAATATGTGTAGAAAAATTGTTTCATTGAAGCAACCAAAATGTTTTGATTGGAAAGAATACATTCCTGTTAAATATCACATAAGAAATGTCACAATACTTTTATCACCCAACACATCACTATAAATATTTGTTAGTACGAAAAATTTAGTTGTTTAAAATTAAATTAATACTTTATTTATGAGTCCTTTGAATTATCAATACTTTTTTGACAGATAATTAGTTTATGAATAGGACATTAACGTGTTCGGATCATAAGAATTTTCTTATACTTTTTAAAAGGAGGATTGTGCAAAACTCATTAAAAATTTAATTTATGAAACCTGTAAATAATAAAATTATCAATGGTGAATATTATCACAGTGTATAGGGTGTACTTTTTTTTTCATAAATGCCCCTGCATATAACTATATTTTTTTTCATTTTACTAACAAACTTTTCAAATTATTTGAAAAAAATATTATTCATCGCATTCCAAATATTAATAATCTCAACAAACATTGTTTTGTAAATAAAAAAAATTAAGATAAAAACACACACAACACAGCATTATGTTTAAGAAATCAATGATCTCTTATTTTAGCTCATTAAAGACGACTTGTGATTACCACTACCACTTAAATTTTCGAATAAAAAAATAAACTATTTTTTTTTCGAAAGTTGACTTAATTTGTCATACATAAATTATTCAGGACCATAGTCTTGATTCGTCATATATTTTATTTCTTTAGATAAACGTACACAAAAAGCTCATTTACGCGACTCGTCGTGAATGGGTTAACAAGCAATCTCCATTAGAAACTACAAAAAATTCTAACAATTTACTCATGCATTTACCATCCATCTATAATTCCCTCCTAAATAAAACAACTCTACCATAATTTCGAATGTTATTCATTTCCCCCGTCCCTGTTTTTAACCCTTTCTGGTGGGAATGACCCAATCTCTATGGAATGACCCGGCTCGTTGGGTTTTCAAGGCCGAACACCTGTCGGGGAGTAGAATGGGCGATGTTTTGTTGTGTTTGATTTACCTTTTGGGATTTACTGATCTTGCAACATCCATTTCTGTGATTGCGGAATCAGGGTTTTTTTTTTCTCTCGCTTTGTTGGTTTCAAAATATGAATGATTGAAAATTGTGAAGTGTGTTACAGGTAGAATGAAAACGGCGCAAGATTTTTTTTTCTATCTACGGAGACTTAATGACTTCAAAATGAGATTTTTTTTCAACGTATAGTATCTAATTTATTGTTTTGTAGTTTTTATTTTTCATTCTACACATAACTACTTTTATACACAAGATGTGTAAACTAGTTTGAAAACATTTTCCTTTTAATGGTTCATCCAGTGCACGTAAAGGATAAAAATTGTGTATAGTTTAAAAGTTTAACAAGGAAGGTTAGTAACTGTCTTCAAAAAATATTTCGTGTCTGTTTCAATAAAATTTCTTTTGGCAGATAGACGTCCTCCTGTGGTGTGTTGGGTGACATAGTTTTGTACATTTCTTTGAACAGCAACGTATTCTTTCAAATTAAAACATTTTGGTTGCTTCACTGAAACATTTTCTACATCTATTACAGATTATAACTCAATAATTCATTTAATAATATATTTTAGTCTACAGGTTATAACGGATAAGAATGCTTACATAAAAAAAACAGATTCCCCATTCACATTATCTGATCCACGTGCTTTTCGATTTATATATTTACTACTGCAATAAAACCCCAAACCATTGATGTTGGCCAATATACAATGATACTTCCGAAGAAAACGTGAATCACCTGTGTTTGAGGGTCTTTACACTTACAACTTACAACCGCGTGATATCTAAGCTCCAACACCTGCTCGGCACAGGATTTGATCAGAAAATCACTTCATTACTTTAGCCACGAAACGTCTATTTTCCTACTTGTACTTCGGAGTCAGAGGGGACTAACAACAAAAACGGAGATTTTCAATAATTTGGCAATTTTCGTCAATAATTTTGCAGTTTTCGTCACTAAATCGAATATGGTGTTGTGTCCATCTTTCATTTCCAACTATAACCAAAAATAGGTAACGGTGTACGGCCTAGGTATCATTTTGTGTAACGATAAATGGTTATTAAGTTTCTTGAATTGAAAAATAAGTTTCTTTAAAAGATTAACTAACATAAATTTTTTAAAATATATATAATACTTCTTAAGACTATCCATGCAATTTTAAGTATCGTCAAATAGGGTAACTTTGGATTAAGCTTTTAAAGCTAATAACTTCTCATTCTATACACTCTTTATAAATGTACTTGTCTTTTTCAATTAGTAGTAATTCAGCCTTAACATATGAGTAAAAAATATTAAAGAGGAAAGTCTGTACCAGAGTTTTATGCTTGAGCAAAATTTGCCACATTCGACGGTAAATTCATTCATTTTTTTCCCTCTAAAAAATGTGATCTTTAAAAACCTTTAAATGAATAACACCACTGTTACAGATTTGATATTTAAGTTTTTATTTTTAAAAAAATCTTTTAACCACCAAAATTGATTTTAAAAAAAATTAAAACCTTTAAAATTATAATTAGTGAAAGTTATAATATTTTACGTTGTTCATCTCATCATAGGAGAAAAGTACATTTTTGTGAAGTAAAAAAAGTTAAATTTTACTGCCAGATTTAAATTTCAGAAATGTGTTCTATGCGCTTTACAGAAGAGCAAGAATTTTTTATCAATCGCCTGAAAAATTTATACTCTTCTGTAAAATTCATGGGATGGAGACATGATGCTGAGAATAGTTTTTTATGGCACAAACAAAATCATATATATAATAGTTTAAACGTGTTATTTGGAAGATTACACTGAGCTTTATTTTTTCTTGAAAATATGTTGTGTCGTCTATTATTAAAGCTTTGTTATTCGAGAAGAATTTGGGTGTGGTGATTTCTAGCTCAATTGTTTTTGGGCATAAATATTGAAATTCTCAAATCCTTTCTTTTAAGGGGAAGAGACAGTATTTTTCTAAAACGAAATTTTGTTTAATATTTTATCGAGGTTTTGTATATGGCTCTGTTTTTTTTAATGTTCCTGAGAAACTATGATGCATAAGATTATTACTAGGATACTAATTCTAACGTTTATTTTAAAATCCAGAAACATTCGACGTTCTCCCTCCTAAATCGTAAGAACATACTTGATTCGGTTTGTGACATAATATTTTGCTACTAAATTTAACTAGTTTATTATAATTAAGGGCTTATAATGCGACATTTTTGTTAATACCATAATAAATAAGATATTAAACTTATCATGGTGTAATAATAAGCATAAAGTTAATAAGTATTTTCTTAGCTGATTTTTTTTCTGAAAAATCAGCTTTTCACCATTTTCAAATAAGGCGTCAGTCAGCGTAGTATATCTTACCACTTTTCTTGTGAACTGTGAAAGTCGTATTTACATCAATGTTTATTCTACATGAGGTTAAGTTAAAACTGTACATGGTTACATTAATTCAGTTTTATTAACGTTTTCTTCTTCTCTGAAAATGTTGAAAAAATAACATTAAATTAATGATGAGCGGTTTATTTTAAAAACAAATTCAACCTAGATTTTCTAAGAAATAAAGTCATTTTGCATGTTTATCTTGGAAAAATGCCTTGGCGTGACTCATTTATCACCTTTCCGGAACTCACCAGGACAAATCCATTTATCCAGGAAGATTTACGAAGAGTTGAAAAACGTCGCCATTTACAAACAATCAAAATCAAGCCAAAAATAACGCCAAACTTTTTCCCACCAGAAATAGCTACGACACCCTTTTTAATGAAGTTTTCTCCTCAAAAACTTCGTCGAAAAATCTCCTGTTTTCACTTATGTTTTTAATGAGAGCAGACCACTCAAACAAAAATGCACTCTGTCTGATGCTTTCGAAAGAGTTCTGTAACGCTCTGTTTACAACTACCTCGATTTGCTTTGACAAAGCTTTAAAGGACCTCGGCTGATTTTTTACCTAAAAAAAATAGCCAAATTTGCCCATTTTTTGCCAAATTTAACGTGAAACTGTTCATTCAGCCGAATGATTTTTTTTACTGAAAATAAACTGAAAATAAAAATTTAAATGAAGGCCTTTATCACAATTTATAAAGGCAATCTTACAAATTGTATTTTTCCAACGGATAACTACCATTTTTAAAAAAAAAATTTAAAACTTTTTGTTTATAGTAGGGCGTTATGTTATTATATAGAAAATCAAAATTCGTTAACGAATGAAAGTACGACGCATTGCCATTTCCGAAGCAACCATGGTGATGGTAATGTAATCGTTTCCGACTGCCTACTTCTAGCCTCCTTTCGGAACTTTAACACAATCAATAACGCCTCGTAATTTAGAACTCTGGTCAAATGACGAGGTCGACACCTGAGCGGGCACCCAACGGAACTTCATGCGGCATAAGCAACCATAATAATTTTTAAAAAAATACCTCAAAATCTTTGCAACAAAACCGAAACGGCCATCTAAAGAAACGACCATAACTTTTCTGGTCTGTTAAAATATGTTGGCATAGTCATTAATAAATTCTTGACAATTGTTAATTAATCTATATGAATTTATTATAATATTAATAACTAAAAATAGGAATACATTGTTACATGATAATATGTATGTATATGCTAACGTTGCAATGTGATCTAGTAGTTTCGGAATACAAAAATGCCTCAGCGCATGATGGTTTATTTCCCTCTCAAAAAACGTTTTCCAGTATTAATTTTAAGTTGCTGGCATACAAATATGAAATTAATGATTGATAATAAGTAAGTTACATGTTTGTCCTACTGTAACTACCAACTGCCTGCTTGGAGAGAACCTGTTACCTCCTCTGAGATCATCTAAAAATATATCTTTCATCTTAGCGGAGAAACTTTTTTCCCCTCTCTTCGTACTCTGAGAAAGTGTAGGGGAAAAGGGAATATTTTTTGCTATCCTTTTTCCCCTTTTCGATGAAAGTTTTTGATAGGGTTGCTAGAAATGGCGCTTGGTGACTCTTTTGGCTATTTAGATTTTCTTGGGATATTTCCCGTTTATGAGCGTGTTTAAAATGCTTTATAATTTGTAATTATGTAGTTCGGTTGAAGCTAATGTGGGTATATGTAGATAAAATCTACGAAATTAACAATTATTTAAATGTAAGTTGCGTAATAAAAGTTTACGCAGATCATTGTGTTTTTTTATTTTTGTTAATACTCAAAATATTAAGTGGGCAGCTCTAATAATCCTCAAATTTTATTTTGTATGTGTTGTGAAATTCATGTATATTTTTAAATTATTAGCGGTGTCGCTATTCTGAAACTCGTCGAATAATTAATTGTTAATCTAGTTCGATTTTTTACCCTTTACAAACGTAAAACTGCATATTTCATTGAGATTATTTTTTTTCGAATTAAACAATTCAACCTTGGTAATTAATAACAGAAAAAGTGGTCCTTATACGAATGGTTTAGTTACATAACTCACATTATCCAAACTATAACTAAGATATAGAACCTGATTCATAGGGGAGACCGGGGTTAGTTGGCATAAGGGGTTAGTTGGCATTGTGCCTTTAAAAAAATTCACTGTTTATTAAGAGCGCTACTGAGCCTGTCACATGATCGTCATGTAAACGTCCAACTTGCATGAGAACGCCAGTTGGATCCAGGCATTTCCTTTAGAGGAAGGATGGAAAACGTGATTTTCATATAAGAAAGTAAAATTTTGATTATTCAGTATTTGTCGTTTTGTACAGTAGTACAGTCATTCAGGAATAACATTCACAAGTTTTTAGTATCTTTGGGCATCTAGCTAAAAGGTTATAAGTCCATTTCTGCTGAAGTTCATAAACAATTTTTTTGGTGGCCATGTTTATTTTACTTGCTCGATTGGGGTTAGTTGGCATAGGGACTCGGGGGCTAGTTGACATAAGCTGGCTGGGTATGCCAACTAACCCCGCAACAACGGGTAAGTTGACATAAGTATGCCAACATTCATAGCGACCTAATTTTAGTTAGGTATACACTCTTAAAAATGAATGCTCAAAAACGACGAAATTTTCCTTAATTTTGACGATTCGTTTACTGGCAACTGCTCCGAGTTTTCGTTTCCTCAAAGTGAGTAATTTCAAAGAGCGTCATTTTTATGAGGATTTGAATGTCGTTGAATCTAAAGAAACACTTCGTCATTTATGAGTATGTGAGTACAACAATGAGATTCAGTTTCCTCAAAATCAAGAAACAGAGTCGTCAAATCACGATCGTAAAAGTGAGGATTCGCGATTACTCAAAAGTCACGCGATAGTTTGACGAAACAATCCTCAAAATTAACGAAATGAGGTTTGAGGATTCATGAATCGTCAAAAATGAAAGTGTTATTTTTAAGAGTGTAGGCTACTTCATAATAATAAATTATTATTATTTTTATCTATACATATATAAATGCTGAAGGCGTTTTATTTTTGCAGTCATAACTCAATAACGGCTGGACAGATAATAACTTTTACTTTAGATACTTTTACGTAGATTTGTCATACTCAGAGTTTCAAAAATGACATAATTTAAGACTGTACAAATTTCAGCTCGATTTCAAGCAAACGGTTATCTAGTTATTATTATGTAATAAACGGAAACTGCAAGTTCACTTTTTCTGCCTTACCTATCTATGATAATGTAAATATTTTTTGTTCAGATTATGAGTACCTATAAACGAAAAACTGAGAGGGCTACAATGACAGTAGATCATTGAAAGAGAGTTGTTGAGGCACACTTACTTGAAAAAAAGGTTTGATAAAAGAAGCGGATGAATTTAAGATCTCTGCTAGAAGTCTTGCATGGTATTGTAAGATCGCAAAATTAAAAATGAATTCTCTCTGCCTAAAGGGTACCAGAGGGTATTGGAGGATATGGGATAGTGCGGCAGGTGCTCACTCCTGAACAAGAATTTGCTTTGAGTGAATACCTTGTGAAGGCAAGTGACATATACTTCGGCCTGAGCCCAAAAGAGGCAAGAAAGTTGGCATATCAATATGCAGTTGCTAATGGCACTGCACATCCTAGTAGTTGGGACTCAAAAGAATCAGCAGGTGTTGACTGGTTTTTTTTTCCTAAAACGTCACCCACAACTTTCAATACGTACCCCCGCGGCAACGAGTTTGGCTCGAACGTCCAGTTTCAACCCACATAATGTTCAAAGATTTTTCAACCTCCTACAATCAGTAATGAACCAACATTCATTTACCGCCCAGGACATATGGAATGTTTAATTTTAAGCTGATTAACATTCATTATAATTACACCTTACATAAAGACGAGTAAAAACGCTTGCCTCACTTATGCCAACTTACCCCACTACCTATGCCAACTAACCCCGATACCGGGGTAGGTTGGCATAGTTTGACTGGACGAGGAAAAACATTTTTCACACAAAGTGGCAACAATATATTTATTCAATTGTATGTGTGATTTGTAGCCAAAATGTTTACCTACATTACCAACTTTTTACATTTCAAATATCTTCAAACCAAAAAATTAGAAAAATTTTGAAGTGAAAAGTGTGCCAACTAACCCCGGTCTCCCCTACAATAGCAACTTTAGAATGCTGTAATTTCAATTCGACGAAGTTGGTCAATGAACGAGACCTACACTCTTAAAACAAACGAGCGATTTTAACTCTGTCTGAGTTAATTTTCACTCTTTCAAGTGTCGAAAATGCACTTCTCCTGTAGGAGTGGATTTCACTCTTTTGTTTTAAGAATGTATATAGTATTAGCTGTACTTTGTGGAAGGTGATTTTTGCAACTATACCTTTCATATACTTTTTTTTTAATTCTTGCTTCAATTACGTCGTTAAAGTGTACTAAAAACATAAAAAAAACTAAGTAAAAAAACTAGCATAGATCTAAAAATTAAGTATGACTTGTTTTTACTCATAGATAGATATCACAAACATCAAACAAAAAACACGACAGCAACAAACCGAAACTGATATTTATTACTAACTCGTAAGTTACGGCTTTTGACTTCTTTTATTGTTGGTACTCTGACAGAAAGGGCAAAGCATAAATCTTATTAATATACCGAAAACACTGTTGCTTTAAGAGTTCCCCATTGCTTTTAGGTCCATAAAGGATGGTATTCATAAATCTTTCTCTCCGGAAGACATAACGGGGATGAATCCTCGCTTTCTTTCAATTGTGACACTTCTTTCTGGCTTGCATGTAGGATCTAAAAAGCCTAGGACGGAAAGTCTTGCGTTTGTAATATTTCGTGTTGATGCGAAACTTGTTTTTTTTTAAAAAAAATTAGTTAAAATATTGCTTATTACTTAGGCAACAGTTCGAGAAGATTCTAAATTAGTTAATAGAAGACAACTGATCAAATTTTCTAATTACAATTAAAAGGGTTGTTTCAACAAGATACGTTCTTCTGGTTTATTTTTAATATATGTATATAATTTCCTACAGAAAGTAAACAATTTGCTCATGACTTTGGCTTCTCATCTGTTTTGTATAGAAAGTATATTTTTTATGAATCAATAATCTTTTTCCTAAGCTAAGTCCAAAACAGTCCTTTTTCTGAATGACGGTTCATTCTCCCTAATCCGTTATAGAATCCCTAATAGAGTTCCTAATCCGTTATAGAATAATTAGCTTATGTTGCTGTTACCGTTCGTTATAAAGTACAGAATCCCGCTACCTATATTACCTTAAAAATTCAAAATTTTAAAAACGCTGTAAAATTCGCCTATAAAGTCATCGTATAAATACAATTACAATACTGATGGTGGATATAAATATTACACGTTTAAAATAAGTTAAGATCTTGCTTAGATAAAAAAAAAACGAGGTCTATCAGTTACTTATTTGATGAATTACGATCAGTCCAGTCGTGAGACGGTGATTTCACTTGAAGAGTGGTTAATTACTTTCAAAGTACTATTTTAAGAATAGATTTGAGATTTTATCAGCAATATTGTTTCCGGAGAAATGCTCTTTTCGTTACGCAGTACCATAGACACGCCTTATATATACTGCCTAGCGTAAAATAAATTTATTTCAATGAAACAAGTTTATTATAATGAAGTAATCGCCAATTCAGGGGCCTCTCGGTTTAGGTCTAAAATGGAGACGCAAATCGTTCTAAAGACGTTGAGATTTGGCCGCTAAGACCATAAAAGAGTAATGGTATAACTTAATGCTCTTCCTGTATTCCTTTGTCGTATAAAGTTTAATAAAATACCTATCAACATACTGGGACTACATGGGAATATTGAAAAGCCTTCAAGTTTTGCTCCCCTTGTTCTGAAGTACAAAATAATTATTTAAATTATCTATGCAAACATAAACTAATATATTGTCCCTAATAAAAATATACATCAAACCAACTACTTTCTGCTCTTTGACAGGAAAATAGGATCGGCCATCTAAGTCAATAATCCCCAATCCCTGTCAAATCGAATTAATGGCCTAATACATTCCTCCCCCTTACTTCGATATCCAGATAGGTCTGTAATTACTGGGTCTGCTGTAATTGGATTCCATAATCAGTTCGGCTTTGATCAGAGGCCCTTTTTGTTTCATACCCCTCTGACAACGTGAGCCTTTTCTTGATTATAATTACACAACGGAGACTGGGTTTCGTACCCGACAATTCACTCAGTGACTGAACCTATTATTATCTTGATTTGACGACTTTTTCATTGGTTTCGATTAAATAACGTCGTAATAGAGGGACACATGGGGGTATATGGGTGATGGGCATCGAGGTTTTGACTCGCGGTAAAGTGATGAGTTTGATACGTGAAAGAGCACCCACACAATGCATGTTAATAGAAAAATCGTACTCGGAGGCAGGACATCGACCTTAACGTCCTCCAGTCAGTCCTTATTCTATGCTCCAAACTTTTTTGTCGTATTTTTAATGCATTTTCTGTTCATGGTGTAAGGTAAAAAGTGCAGTGATTGGGCCCCATAAGACAGTGATTGGCCCTCCGTCTTTAGCGGCCATATTGCTTTTCCGATTGTTGATGCACTGTTGCCAACATGACAAACGTTAATGGCGGGAATTTTAAAAACCTTTGTCACACCTATTTTGGGCTTTGGCATCTTATTATTTTCAATAATGAATGAGGAGGCCAATCATTGTACTCGTTACCCTATATATTATTATGACATTTTGAAAAACTGTCTTCCAAACTTTATTTACTTTAAAGTGCTTGTATTTTGTGGGTATGCATAAAAACAATTATGGTTGGTAATTTTTTAAACCTCGTAATAAAAATGTTTGAACAGCTGATTTTTATAAACCTGGAAATCTAATAGGGGGTGTATATATCGTGAATTTAAAAAAAAAATGCTCCCAAACTGAGGCTGAAAATTATTTCACTCCTTCCTTAACTCTTTTACTTCTCGAAAATAAGTATAAACCACTCAGTTTATATTGAGTGTATTTTAACAAATCTTTAGAATATTGAGTTAATTTTAACGAAGATTTGGAATATATTGATTTAATTTTAACGAAGATTTGGAATATATTGATTTAATTTTAACGATGATTTAGAATATTAAGTTGATTTTAACGAAGATTTAGAAGTTCACTCTCTGAAGAGAGCTAGACGACATAACAAACGTGTAAAGCTTATTTTTGCCAAATATATATAGTATTATTAGTAAAAATTTCCGAGGATAAAATTATAAATGTAGTACACAAAAAAACCTCACGGCGGTTTAAGAAAACAGTTTTAAGTGCATTTATTAGCTGCGAAGTTACACTACATAATACCCCTATTTATTCGAAATACCTTGTCCACAATCACAAAGGACTCTCTATGAATCAAGGCACAAAAAAGCTGCTTTAGATCTCTCATCACTACAATGCTTTCACCAGACCATTGTGTAGATAAAACTGAAATTCCATGGATATCAATGAATAGCCGCACCCAGATAGAATATAAGGCTGCCTTTTCAACACGTGCACCCGTTTAACTGTTAAATGGCGGATCGGATCATCGTAAAAATTTTCCCGGTTTTTATACGTTCTTTGTGTATAGGGGGAAGGTAGGATTAAAGTAGTTGGTGTTAAAGAAATAAAGGCTAGTTTATGAGCAGGTACTTTTTTTTTAAACGATTGCGATTTCAATTCAATAAATGGAAATTGTAGTTTTTGATTATTTTTCATTGCATGCGAATTTAATTGAAGGCCTATTTTTAATTGCATAATTGTTGCATTTATTTTATCATTTTAGAATAAACCAACAAGAAGAAAGATAAATTAGTCGTCTAACATAGAAATTTAATGTCAAAATTATCATTTACTTCCAATGTCGGGCTATATCGAGGACTTTTAGCGTTGGTTTCAAATTTCTTCGGTTAAAAAGTTGGCTTGTCACTTGATTGTGGTTCTAAATTATGACGCTCGTCCCCAGTAGTCCTCGCGTAAATAGTTCTAGAGCGAGGAGTAAAAAGAAACCAAAAATAAATCTAACAGAAACGTTAACTTACTAGTCCCTAAATCTAACCAAATAATATTCCCTAAGTAACGTTGAGATCCATAGCGATATGGACGTCGTAAAAAAGTCCAAAATCTCTGGTTGTCTGTCAGCTACGTCTTGCTGCGGCCTGGATTGAGAGATGACTTTTATCAGGGCTGTCAGGAAGGAAGTGTCAAAGGATCTTTCCTTCCGAAAATTGTCTTTTATCCGAGACAAACAAGAGATGTAGTGTAGGTCCATAATAGTTAGTTAGCTGTGGCCTTGAACTTTCTCTGTTATGAGTGTCCAAAAAGTAAAATTATTTTTTATTTTAATTTCCGAGTACTTAATTCAAGAAATCAAATGCCTTTTTAGTCAATATTGAGGGATCAAATTATTGAGGTGATAGTTGGTTTTTATTTGAGCTCTATTTTTTGGTAAGCTAGTATTTTTACTGAATCATGAAAATATATTTTTATACTTTTTTCATCCCAAAGAGAAGTTTTTTCAATACAACAAAAATTTCGTAAATCGAAATCAGTAAAATGGACCAATCTTTAAATATGCCTGGGATAATATAATCCATCACCACCCTAAAATAAAATTATTTAATTAAAAGTATTTAATTTTTTAAGAAAATTTCGTAATTCTTTTCACTTGTCTTTGTCCATGCATTATATCAACAGCATACTTCTGAAAATTAATCCATATTACTGTTTCTGGAAATCTAAACGATCAAAATAAAATAATACGTAATGCTTAAGTAATTTAATTATAATTCGTCATTCACCCTACGTCACTTACATGGAATGTTGCACTCAAACTTTCAATTTTCCACTCTTAAAGGCGGGACTTGAATTCTTATATAATTACACAGCGACCCTCTTGTAAGTGTTTAATTTTTTCACTTATGTGGGTAAAGTGGCTGAAGTGACATTTTCTTAATTCGGAATATTTAAGAGCTCTTGCGGAAAAAATTCTATTAAAGCTAATTTAAGAAATAACTCTCTTAATGAAAAGTGCTGCAATCTTTCGAACTAAAGAGGATTAAAGTTTGCTTTTGCATCGATTGCTAATGTCTCCATACTTTATGTCTTAATTTAATTTTTCCGCACAAATTTGTTTTTAATTTTTAAATATGATAAATTATAGGAAGCGCGAGCAAGTTATAGTTAGTTTTATTATTATTTAGGTTTTTACTTTGCTTAAGTTAAGTAGCAACTTGTTAGTTGCGTAGATACAAAAAGGAGGAAAATGAGATGTTCCAAAGAGGACGTTCAAATATTTAGACGTTCATTGCAGACGTTCCAAAGTTACTTAAAAAGATAAATGTGAATTAAAGCATAGGTAGTTCTTGAGAAGGCCCTGTCCCACACTGGGCTATCATGCCAATAGAAGAAGAAAATTTGGAAAAAAAGTCATATCTGTTAAAAAATATTTGAAGAGTACACGGGAAGAACCGATTGATTTGGTACAAGGCTTTCCTTAATAGCCTCTTTGGGGATGATAGCGAGAAATCGCCTAAACTGGTGTAAAGAAGCCAGTTATTCGCTTTGTTTATCTTTCACGGCAACCCTAATTCACGCCAGAGTTGAGTGGAACGAGTCACACGTTTGTACCGCAAATGAAAAACCATAAGAAAAACCGGTGTCCTTTCGCCAATGTTCGCCAAGCAGAGACAATTACGGAAAGACTCTAAAGAAATCAATCGGTTCTTCCCATGTACTCTTCATTTGAGAATGGCTCATACGAACTTGGCTCACTTACGCCCTCAACTTATCAAGTGACGACCATAAAAAAGAAAATTTCTCCCCCATATCCATAAAAGAAAATGCCACCCTCTGTCCACAGTTCACTATCCAATGTGGGTGGGAAAAGTGTATCATTGTGGTAATAACCGTGAAATGAATCATTTCCTCTGAAATTATGATTGTTCATTACCATCATTTCTGTACAGCCTCAATTGGATCATCTCTTGATGGCCCGGAAGTTCAATCTGCTCCAGTTAACCACAGTTCAAGGCTCGCTCCTTATCGTGGAGATCTTGTGGATATTTCGTGATTTTTTTTAATGTTTGGGAAATGTTATCTTTTGGGAATGTTATCTTATTAAATGGAAATTGAAGTAATTGATTTTTTTCTATTTCATACAAAAATAAAGCGGTATTATCAGTAATATTTGTGGATATTGTGTATGATAAAATTCGGAAGGTAGTTTTGTTTTAAGATTTTTTTTTTTTTTTTTGCTCGTTAAGGTAACTTAGAAATACAAACTTATATTTTTACTTTCTAATTAAAAACCGGGATAACCCCTAGGACTTTTGTTTATAAAATCGTTCTGAAAGCTGTAATTCGACTCATTTAGTACGGGATTATTTTTTGTTTGTCCATGCCGAAGATAATTTGTTTGAGAAATATCAAGTTTTTAAGTTTAACTTAATCCTACAAATACAAACCTACTTGGGGTATATATCTACTCCGATTTTTAGTTCTAGGGTATAATTTGGTATTTCTCAAGATATTATCGGAGGAGTTATCTCAATTTTTAATGTATGACAAAGTGTTAATTACTATAACGTTTGAAAAGGATTAGGTGCGATCTGAAAATTTATTATTGTTTGCATTTATTGCTACACAAATATTTTACTTGTCAGCTAATTTTTTTTTCTGTGAAAATTAACGTGATTTTGTTCTTGGAAAATTGTAATCTTATGAAATTGTTCGAACCTATTATTCAATCCAAACTTGATGAATAGTGGTCTTTAATATAATAAGAGCTATGTTGTTTCTAAAATTCTACAAATCAATATTTTCTAAACCTTCGGTAACATTATAAAGTTTGAAACTAATAAAATATGTATCAACTGGAATATATATGTAGTGTATACATTATTAATCATTATACAATACCTAATAAAAATAAACTTCAAAGTCAAAACATTTACTGAATGTATGTTATTTATTAAGATTAGCACTCAACAATTGATAGAAAAATAATTGCATCGTTTATTTGAGAAACTTCTCAATGGTGGACACTGCTTTTTACGGAATGTCGGAAATAAAGGATCCAGTTGATGACGGAATTCCGGAACGCCATGCCTAAATGGAATTCGGAAGTAAGACATTAGAGTAAAAGAGAAGTTATTTGAACGAGGGGGCGGTATACTGAAATATTCTGTACTACCAACAAGACAGTTTGCCTAATGGATTATTTCAGAAAATCTTATTATTTCTTGTTATTTAGAATAGAGGCTGGACAATGGATGAAGAGTTCGAATCTTGACCTTCAGTACAAAAGTCTGTCGGTTCTAATCCCGATTCTATATTAACTTCGATTGTTGAAAGTTGGTAATCTGGTTAAAGCTCTGAAGAAAACACACCTAATAAAAGTTTATCTCTCCTTTAAGCACGATTTTATTAACGCCAGTTTCTGTTATGTGGTTCAAACTACTCCTGAAATGATTTTCGTAAAAAAGCTTTATTTTTTCATTCCCCTGTGCGAAAACTCCAGAAAAATATGAAAAATTAGCATGTTTACTCCCAGTGGTTTAATTTGTACAAAAATAACGTAACTGAAACTAAATGTGGCAGTTATTTTTTCATCATCAAAGATTTACCACACTCCCAAGTTGTTTTTACTGTGATCTTTTAAATAAATTGTGCAACATGTTAGTAAAGTTAATGATATTACCGAGATTTTTAGAAATGTTAGTTATTTCATGTTAGTTATTCCTTATTTAGTTTCAACTCCTTTGCGAATTTTATTCTCTTTTTTGGAAGACCCCTGAAAGTCGTTTGTAATTTGTTTTCAAAAACACATATTTTTAAGAAATCCAACATTTCATGTTGAACTTTAACATAGGGTTGTTTCTCTCGAATTTTTTTTTTCAAGCAACTCTTTGAAATCAAAATGCTAACTTGGAATTAGAAAAAGCCCCTACTATTTTTTTCGGAAGAAAACATTGAAATCGAGAAGAAGTTTTACTTTCTTCGAAGGAAATTACGTCATTTAGAACAGAAGTGACATCGCCGGAAGTGTAAGAAGATGCGGAGAAAAGCCACTCTTCTTAACCCACGCAGGATTCGTATCTATTTACTGAGGATGGAAAGTATAGGAACCTGCGTTGTTTTGTATCTGTTCTTTAACGTAAACCAAAAATTCAAACACAGGGTCTTTCTTTCAATGATGCGAATCGCCATGTTTGAGGGGAATGGGCGTGCAGGACCGGGGGTCTCCAAACTCAAGTGCCTCAATGTTAATCCAATGGGAAAAAATTATTTTCTTTGCCACATTTCTCCGGCTGTATTGAATATTTTTACAAGCGGATTTTTTTATGTGATAAATGTAGCTGACTTACAGGTCCCGACAATCCCACTTTTTGAAATCGCTTCGAATATTTTGTGTAAAATAATTTATTGAATATTAAAAAAAATATTCGTACTAATTTCAAAAAGTGGGAAGATAGAGACCTGTAAGTCAGCTACATTTATCACATAAAAAAATCCGCTTGTAAAAATATTCAATACAGCCGGAGAAATGTGGCAAAGAAAATATTTTTTTCCCATTGGATTAACATTGAGGCACTTGAGTTTGGAGACCCCCGGTCCTGCACGCCCATTCCCCCTTAAGTTGACAACCTGACATAAAGCGACGCATTTTCTTTTCTTACATAAATAGAAGCACGAAATGTTCTTTACTGCAAGAACAGTTCGTGCATCAAGTAAGTGTAAACATTAGTTTAAAAAAACACACTAAATCTTTATTTTTTTAAAATTATATTTTGCTAGTTTAGTTTAAGTGTTTAATTTTATTAGTACAATATTGAATTTAGATTTTTTTTATAGAAAAATCATTTATCTGCCTTTAATTTTTTTTTATATGTCTCTATATTCTTTCTACTTACATGATTTGCAAGTGTTTCACAATAGTTTTTTTTTTTTAAGTAGAGGTGTGTAGCACTGCATGATTTTCAATTACCACTCAATAAAATAGGGCACTTAGGGGCAATGATTTATGGTAATTTCAATAACTTTAAAACCTAAAGAGTTCTATGCCAGCTCTGCGAATATGCGATTTTCTCTAAAAGCTTATGACGGAGGAACTGGTGTATCAAATTTGGAGTCCGGAGCTCTTTTATTTCGAGCATACTGTGATTTCAGAAGGAAGGTTTAACGTCCAAAATCACTTTTTTCGGAATCAGCACCCTCCAAAACATGTTAAAACTTCCATTTCGAAAATTTTCGACCCCTTCGCACAATACTTTACTTTATATTTCGCATTAGGCAATTGAAAATAAAAAAAACACAATTTCTTCAGAAGGGGAAAGCAGTAACAAGTACCAACTGCTATTCAAAAAATAACTCGTATTTTTAATCCCTACCGTTCCCCATCACTTTTCTGAGGTATTCTTTCTTGACATGATGCCGAGGATGAGAAAGAGCTTGTGCCAAAGAGAAACTGACGTCACTTTCTTAAAAATACGTGTCATCTAAGTTGACGTCGGCTCTTCAGGAAGGGCATGCCTATTTATTTAAAAACGTCATTTTCACACGTGTGTCATAAAGAGTAATCGCGGTTTCTTTTGGTAAATTCGGATTTTTATGTTTTACGAAAAAAGATTTCCATACGTTTGTTGGATGTGCATATTTAAGTAAGATAGACAAGTGAAATTATTGATTTCTCAGTATAAAATACTACTATGCATAATTAAGGTGTAGATCTTTTTTAGTATTCATGAGCAATCGAACCCGAAAGATGTAGAAACTATAATGTGGCAAATTCCAGTTTTGTAAAGAGGATTTATTTGAATCCATGTTGATTGATCGGCTTTTAAAAGTATTTAAAATGTATTAATCTCTTATATTAATCTTTATATAAAGACTGAAAAATATAGGGTAGACTGACCAGTGAGTGAACAGGCCCCAGTGAATGAACATTTGGTAAATATAATTAAAAAATAAGGATTGAAAATCATTTCACTAGATGGATTGGCAACACTGACTTCCTCCCATGTAGTAGGAAGCTATCTGACATGGTTGGTTGCCCTGGTCATTATGTCGTGTGGGTTTGAGGTATAAGTTTTATTCTACTATTTTTTTTGTATACTTTTTATAGTTTTCCTCGTAAACCTTCCTCCTACACGAGGGGGCTGGGGAGCCCAGACTGTTAAGCACTCGCTTAGCATGCGGAAGGTCCCAGGTTCGGTTCCGGGCATCGCCAAAATAGCTGCCGACCTATAAACGGCCCGTGCAGCCAAAGATGTCAGACGAATAATACCCCGTGTGAGGGAGTGCATGTTAAATATCCTTCAAAAGTCCTAACGCTGCGTACGATGTCGCCCTTAACGGTTGCGTTGGGTGTCTATTCAGGTGTTGGCTCATCACCTGACTGTAGTTCTAAAATACGACGCCCGTCGCCAATAGCCCTCGTGTAGCTCTAGTGCGACGATAATTAAAAACCTAACCTAATCTCCTACACGAGTTTTTCATTCTGGACTTCCGGATAACTTAAACCTGTTTACTCTCATCCGATGCAATAACTTTCATATTCAATCCCCATCCTCCATCCCACAATCTCGCCACCGAAGAGCCTTATCCAAGATCGTAACTCCCCCGCACACGTGCTTGAGATAAAGATCTGACAACTCTAGAAGACAAGCTTAAAGAGATAACTGATGAGTACCTCAAAGCCACCACAGGGAATCAACTAAAAAATGACTTGGCCCTTTTTTAAGAAACAAATTTTGCATTAGGCCGAAAAAATTCTTTAATTTTTTTTAAATATTAAAACTCTTGCATGCAAATATTTAAATATATTCAAATTTTAAGAAAGCTTGAGGATCGTCGGCGATCTTCTGGTACGAAATATAGAACTGGGCCTAAAGCCTGCAAAAATCAAACTCACCATTGAGAGATGCCTGCGCTAGCCATGCGTTAATTCTAAAGCTTGGTAGACTAAAATAATGATATTTTAAAAGTAGAATGGATTGTCACATGTATCCTATACTACAATTTTTTAAAGTTAAATCTGTAAATTTACTTGCGAATATTTAAAATACTGGAGCCAGTCGATCGAATATGAGTTCTGTAATTTCCTATAATATTATAGAAAAATGGGATTGAGTCTGGTCTCTCTTTCTGATGTACAGAACTAATCATAAAGCCCACGATGTCAGCTCTAAGCCTAGATTGACAGTTTGACTGCAGAGTTGAAGATTGACATTTTTTCAAATAGTTTCGAATAGTATTATAGATTTCCAACTGTGGCCGAAGTGTGACGATAATCCGAACCACCAACCTATCTCAAATCTTTCTGTAATTCGAAATATATTGTTAAGCCTCTCTCCCTCTGAAGAACAAAACTTCTCCTGATGCAGGATCAGATGCATCATTGGGATAAATGTATCATCTCTTAAGCTGGGTTTGAGAATAAGGGGATCAACGCTTAACCCTGGGGAACTTCATATCCTGTTTAGCGAAGTGAAGATAGTGGCTGGGCGATAGATTTTCAGTACGGGGTTTGCGTTTTTTAGCGATTGAGCTTATTTGTTTCGAAAATATTAGTTTTGGAAAAGGATATTTAGTGGCGGGAATAATTTAACATAGTATTATTTCTGACTCAAAGATCAAATTGTGTTTAAAAAAATTGGGAAAAGTATTGGATTTACAATATTTGCAGAGTATACTTACCAAACACTTTTGGGTATGGGGATTTATTGATTTTGTGCAATACCAATGTATTCATATTCCGATAATTAAAGCCACTTTCGTAACTTATATTTATATTAGTAACAAACACGATCATTAATTATTTGTATATTAAGAAACGCCTTAACAAATTATTAATTTTTTATTAATGTAATTGGAACTAAGTATAAGTTGTTGTAGTTTTGGTTACATCAAAAAATATGACTGCAAAGCAATGTGGTTTTTAAAGCACTTAACCACGTCGATCAATGTGTAAGGTCCAACAGAACTCGATTCATTTCGCATGCGTCTCACCTTAACCACAAAACACTATACACGATATTCCATTTCGCTTATCCCTAAAAATATCAATTTCAGCACAAACTATCTCAATCCTACACCACAAACTCCATTCCGTCTAGACAAAAACAATCGTTTGCCACATTAGAATAAATCTACAGTGGAATTTCAGTTCCTTTATTTCGTCCGTTCGTTTATAAAAGTATCTTTTCGAATAAAAGTGACCATTAATCTCTATGCAAGACTTATCTAGACCAGAATTCCCATTTTCTTGAGTGAAGCGAATGTCAATTTGTTACAAGCGTCGGCCAAAGAGCAATTGGGGACACTTGTTGCAGACGATAAATCATTGGAACGCGTCTTCGTTCCTCTTGGTTGAATTTCTTAGTGAGGAAAACGTTTAGAACCTTTAATTAAACTTGGCAACAAATTATCTGGAAGCTTTTTCTTAGTTATCACTTCGTGTTGGTGAATTTAACCCTTTCAGTCCCAGTGATGCCATTTGGCATCATCATGTTTCTGATCTTAATTTTAAAAAAAATAATAGGGGTGACATCTATTGGGATAAATAAAAAAATATTTTCAAAAAGGGAAAAAAGTTTGAAGAATCGAATGATGTGCGATGTGCTTTTTGATATCATAGGCTATAGATGATCAGAATTTTTTTTTCTAAAATGATGATGTCAAATTGTCTTTGGGACTGAAAGGGTTTATAGTTTTTCTTCATATAATGATGTATTATTGTTTTTCATATTTATTTAAGGTGGAAAAACAAATTTCATTGTATATGGTAATTATAAATATTTACTTTAAATGACTTAATTTTTTATTAAAATTCTAATAAATTTTGTTGATGAAACTAAAAAAAAATAATTGCACACTACAGAATTGCACAATGTGATTTGATGTTATGATAATCGAAACTCATTCATACAGACATATACTCTTCATTCATACAGACATATACTCTTTATTTTAAAAATCGTCTGAGAGTAGCTCTAGTGCTTCGTCAGCCACCAAACATGTATTTTAGAGCAACAGGATTATACCTTCTATTCTTCAAAACAGTAACATTCTAAAACAATTACTTAGGCAGGATAAACTGCAGCTATCATCATCAACTTCCATTCTAGAGCTTCCTATCGCTAATGGACGAATGGGCGGGTGTAAATAAATTTCCGAATGAACTTCCAGCCGAGCTGTCTATTACCGTTAATGCCCCCCTTGCGGTTTCAAATGATCCCGAGCAAGGAATTCCATTTAATTTTGTGTTTACCTGCCTATATTCCCTTGAATTGGAATGGGTAACGATCCATTTTAGGGAGTTTAGCCATGTTGATGCTATTTCTTAACGATCGTCTGTTTTTCGTGCAAATTGGTTGTGGGTGGAGGGTTGCTTTGACTTAGTTTATTCTTTGTTTAATTTTTTTTTCATGTGTCGTGTCACTGACGGGAGTATCGTTGCATTTTTTAAAATTAAAAATAAAAAAAGATTCTACTGTATAATTTCGTGGTCTGAATTTTTGAGGGTTTTAGTAATTTGGAATTTATACTGCTTCAAATCATTTGAAAATTGCAAATCTTGACGGCAACCGAAATACTGAATGAAAATACACTTTTTGAAAGTTAATCAGTGAATCAATTATGGGAGAAAACCAATCGATGGATCTTAATCGATTTATTGAACATCGTTCGAAGGAAATACGAGAATGAAACTTAAAACTAAATACGTCATCTGAAACAAACCAATTCATCATCCACAGTGAAACTAGGCAAACTTTGGCTACGTTAAAGTCTACCAGTGCCAGTTAAAAAACTGACAGACGTATAAATTTCAAATTCACTAAAATCAAAATATTTCTTTTACGGTTTAGTATTGTTACAAATTTCAGATAAATTGAATCCTTTTTCCTCGAACCATTCGATGTAACTACTTTTTCTTAAGTAAAACGGTATTACTAATTTAAGTAATTGTATATTTTAATTTAACCATACTTTAAATCATTCTACTTCAGTACTATTTTATGAATCTCATCCTTATGTAACTTCTTTACCTAAGTTAATTTGTATTAATTTTGGTAATTAAATGTGCTTTATGTTTGCAGTTTGCTGGTGGGTTCTCCTCGAGCTTCTACCGACCAACCAGGAACAAATCGTTCCGGAGCTGTGTACAAATGTCCTATAACTACCAAGCCAAAAGACTGCTATCAACTTGCTATCGAAAACGACAGCGATCGTAAGTATATTTAATTAGCTAAGATTTAATAGGACTACGATTATTTCGGTGAAACGTATTTAGGATAGCTTTTTTTATTTAAGGTATCATTTATGCATAAAGATTTACAGTTTAAATTCAATGCATAAAACTATGAAGAATTTTAAAATACAGTTTAAAACTATTCCTCCCAACATTTTTATTTGTGTAAAAACTTGTTGAATGTATTTTTTAATTATCATTTATTTATATTGGTTTTTGTTTTTAATACATTAATAATCTGGAATGGTTGTAGTATGTAAAATAGAAGAAAAAAATTCTTAATTTTTTTGTATCCATCAGAAATGTTCATGTTTTGTAAGAATATCAACCTTTTTTTTTACGAGAATGGAGATCATTTGTTTTCTTATTCTTGAACATCTATACAAAAAAATCTTTAAAAACACCTTTCCAGTTGAGCTCTTATGGCTTTTAAAACTTTTTATGATAATATCAAACTTTATAAGATTCTGCAGCTATTTTTTCAAAATGTTTTTTTTTTAAAGCTCCCGACGAAGATGTAATAAAAGACGACCAATGGCTAGGAGTTACAGTAAAGAGCCAAGGTCCTGGAGGCTATGTTTTGGTAAGAGCTGTAAATGCATTAAAGCTCAACCATTTTTATCCACCTAAGCAGAATTATTTTCTGTTTCAGAACAAATATTATTAAAACAAATATTTTAATGATACAGCTAAAGTTTTTTATATATATATATATATAAGCTTTGGTTGTCAAGTAAATCTCAAAGAAAAATGTAAATGAAATAAATTAAATGTAAAGTGTCAAAAAGTAATGCTAGGGTGTCATGCTAACCAGGAGTCAAGCTTTCTTACAACTAGGTTCTATTGCCATCTTTCCCATATATGTAAATGCATTTCTTTAATAAAAACAACACATTTTATGTCAAATTTATACCTTGTAACAAGTATTTAATAGCTGTCCTTATTGCCTGGCAATATGTCCACTAGCAGTTAGCCTGCTAACTTGCAACACTTTTAGTTGCCAATGGTGCTAGACAAGCCAACTTCAAAGTTATTTCGAGCAGCCCTCAGGGTCAACTGTTTAGGGGGGAATGGGTGCGCTAGACTGCAATTCTCCGAACTCAAGTGACTCAGTGTTTATCCTATGGGAAAAAATATTTTTTCTGCCACATTTCTCCGGCTGTATTGAATGTTTTTACAAGTGTTTTTTAATAATAAATGTAGATAACTTATAGATCTCTATCTTTCTACTTTTTGAAATTGCTTTGAATATTTCGTGTAATATATTAAATTATTTATTGAAAATTTTTAAAAAATATTCGAACCCATATCAAAAATTTGGGAAGGTCGGGACCTGTAATGCAGCTACATTTATCACATAAAAAAACTGCTTGCAAAAATATTCAAAACACCTGGAGAAATGTGGCAGGGAATTTTTTTTTTCTCCAAAAGGATTAACACTGAGGCACTTGAGTTTGGAGACCCGCGGTCCAGCGCAGGGAAATGGGAGCCATAGCCAAGTCTCCCAACAAAAGTCTTCCTTCTGTTAATCTAAAGAAGAAGAAGAAGAACTCTGGGTGTATTGAATATTTTTACAAATGACAAATGTAGCTGAATTAAAGGGCTATTTAATTCCACTTTGGAAAATTTCTGATTAGGGACATATTGCCAGGAAATTCAGCCCTTTGGGAATGAAAGAATCAATTAACATCTTAAAATAACCAGTATAATTTTTTTCTCAAATTCTTTTTTACTGGATTTAAAACGTTATCTAAAAAAATATTTCTTTCATGGGCAATTGAAGATAAACATACTAAAACTATAAAAGTTGATAAAATCATGTTCTTACACATTGTTTAATCTCAAATTTTATTTTCCATAGCACAAAAACCTAAATATTATTTACAAATCCCTCATTACCTCATCCATCTTCCAGGCCTGTGCCCACCGCTACATCAAAAAGGGCCCTGGTTACCAGTGGGGCCTGGGCATCTGCTACTCACTAAGCCAAACTCTGCAGAACCACCGTGAATGGGAGCCCTGCCTCAACCGTCCAGTGTCCAAAGCACATGAGCAGTTTGGGTACTGCCAGGCTGGCACCAGTGCTGCTTTATCAGAAGTATGCATGCTATGTCATTGATATTAAGAGGACTCCCTTGGAATTCCACATCTTGAAAATCGTAATGTTATTCCTATGGAAAACGTTCGCAAGTCAATTGCCGCCACAATTTTATTAAAAGGTGACTAGTTTCTTGTATCATTGTAAAGAACGAAAGGAGTAGATTCTGTAAAATTTATTTGTTTTGTGAAAATCACGTATTTAGTATTTTTAATAATTTTTTGAAGTCAGAACTTAATGCGTACTCCATTTTTTACTAACTTCAAATAATTATAAAAAATTCTAAATATGTGATTTTCACAAAACAAATTAATTTTACAGAATCTACTCCTTTCATTCTTTACAATGATGTAAAACACTAGTAACCTTTTATTAAATTGTGGCGGTAATTGACTTGCGAATGTTTTCCATAGGAATAACATTACGATTTTCAAGATTGAAATTCCCAAGGGAGTCCTCTTAAGGCTGCTCATCACCCCCATACCCGGTCCTCCTTCGATCGGGCTGGCTAATGGTAAGTCTATGAGGAAAAAATGGTTTTTGCTCCCATGAAAAGCAATGAAATTATAGGAATATTTTGATGCAGTTTTTTTTTTTAATTCACAAAAATCCTGTAAAGTAGTGCTTTTATAGGTTATTTCTTTAAAAACGTTGCTTGCCTTTTTTTAATAGAAAAAAATTTAGATTAAAAAAAGTAAATAATGTTTGTTTTTTTTTAAAATAAACTCTATAAGCACAACTTTATTGGAGTCTTATGAATTAAAAAAAAACCGCATCAAAATATTCCTATAATTTCATTGCTCTTTTTGGGAACAAAAACCATTTTTCCCCCATAGACTTACCATTAGCCAGCCCGATCGAAGGAGGACCGGGTATGGGGGTGATGAGCAGCCTTAACCCTTTTAGTCCCAGTGATGCCATTTGGAATCATCACTTTCAATATTTTTTCCCCAAATGTTTATGTCCCGTTATGACAACAAACACACATCATTCGATTCTTCACACTTTGTTCTATTCGACAATATTTTACATTAATCTCATTCGAAGTCAGAACTACTATTATTTTTATTTAGAAAATAGCTAACAAGCGTTTCACCTAGTTTTTGAAAAGTTCACTTCAGTTCCACATATTTAAAACACATTTAAACTATTTCGGTTAAAATAATTGCTAATTTTTTTTTAATAATATGGTCACATAATTTAAAATATATAACTCGAAGTGTTTTTAGGTAATATATATATATATATATATATATATTATATATATATATATATATATATATATATATATATATATAGGTAAAAACAAATAAAGATTAAAATAAAATGAAAAATGGTGGTTTGGACGCCCTACCCTGATAAACTTGTTCTATAATAGTTTTTTCATTGCCTCTTTTTTTTCATTTATTTTCTATGCCTTTTAATTACTTGTTTGTTTTATTTGTACTATATATATATATATATATATATATATATATATATATATATATATATATATTGTTGTTTTCCCCAGTTAAAAAAATTTGGCATTATTTCAAAAACCATTTAAAAAATTAAAATGATTTTTTTTTCTTATGGGACTCTTATTTTTGACCTAAAATAAGCTTATTTTGTGAATATCAGATGTTTCTGTAGTGTAGTAAATTTTTGGGACTGAAAGGGTTAATGGACTTTATGTTTTGATTTGTATAAAAAGCAAGGAGGTTCTGGCTTAATTTTAACCTTTTTTATGCCAAAATCCAATCCAGTACAATAAATGTCAGCCTTGAAATAAATTGTTTTCACTTTACAGTGCTGTAGAATGCAGAACAATATTTAAATAATTGTACAACTTTGTTATTTTTAGTTCTAAAATTCTCCTATTACGATTAATTAAGGACCTTATCATTTTTTGATTGCGCAATCCATGTTCGAATACTTTTGCATAATCTCTCCCCTCCCACCCTCAATTTGATTAAAGTTGTTTTGGCTTTCATTAAACCATATATCAAACGAGTATTAATTGAGGTGTAACCAATAATTTAAAAGATGAGCGTGTAAATGTGTTTTCAGTTTTGAAATAGTGTGTATATTCTACCCCTAGAAATTTGCCATTGACATAGCAGTTTCCATAATTTTAGTATTTAGAGATTTATGCCACTAAATAAAGTAAACTAATTTATGCTTTTATAATGAGTACTCTCTTTTACTTTCTTTGGAATTTAATTTAATCTTGAATTTTTACACAAAACCGTAGGTTTTGAAGCCGTTGGAATTAAAATAATTTTTTTTAAAATCAGGCATAAATTAGTACTGATAATGTTGAAGAAATTATTAAACAACTAGCAGTATGTTCCTGCCTTACTGGGAACCCGTTAACTTCGCATTGCTTCCTTTTAGAGGCATGCTTACTTGTGAAAATACACTCAAAATCAAAACAAAATTAAATTCGTGTTGGCGCATGCACACTTGAAAAAGCAAACACTAATAGAGGATGGAGCAGCCTTCGGGCGAGCGCATATCTCAATCAATCAAACTAATAGAGGATGGCGTCAAGCTCCCGTTTCATGCCGGCCCGGTCCATGTATTTTCAAGCCCAGTTATGGTCCCGCAATCCCAAGTGGATGACGTTTTTTAAAACTAATTATATATTAATTAAAAATCACAATCAAATATGAAAAAACTAAGCCTCAGGTGCACAGGTAGGTATTAAAAGGAATCTATATTAAAAATTTCGAATTTTTTTAGAGCAGTCTTAGTAGGTCTTTTGCGATCCACAGACATACACACAGACAGACAGTCTCTTTCTTTTATTATTATAGATTCTAAATTCAAATAGATTTTTCTAAATAAATTCTTTTATGATTACGTACTATTTATCTGCAGGATCATAAGCTAGTGATTGGATCCCCAGGTCCCTACACTTGGAGGGGCACAATATTTGTCAACAGTGTGAAGTTTGGCATTCGGGATGACACGACTTGGTACTATGGTCCACTGCTCAATGAGGATGCTCCAGTGGAAAAGTACAGCTATTTGGGTACGATTTCATTTGTATCTTTTTATATGAGGTTAAAAACCTGACTAAGACACTGCAGAGTCATTGATCTCGAGAACTAAAGCCGGCACAGAAGGGCCTTTATTGGGGTGTCTAATGCTCTAGACTGGGAATTTTTAAAAGTAGCCAGTGGCTACCAGAGTGAAGAAAAATGGTAGCAGAATTTGGATTTTTAGTAGCCAGTTTTAAATTTAAGTTTTTTGACAAAAAGAAAGTGCTTTTTTCCACAAAACAAAATTTTATTAAAGACATTTTTATCTGAAAAGATTGACTGTAAAAAAGGATCATACCAGATGTGTAAGTATTATGTGATTGGCCATTATTGAAAGGAAAAAAATATTTTATGCACATACACTTCAACTACAGGGTGCATAGCGAAAGTTCCTTATAAAAATTAGTCTTTCCCCCCGAAAGAGTCGAATTGGAACGTTTTATTATTATTATTTTAGAAATGCAGCTTCAGTATTAATTATTTGTTGAACAAAAGGAAAAATTATGATCGTCACTTTTGGCGACTGGGGTTCGATTTTTAGGTAGCCACTTTCGATGCAATAGTCCTCAGTTGGCGACCGCTAATCTAGAGCTTTAGGGGTGTCATGCCATTGAGTTTAGTTTATTCTTATCTTTACTCGTTCACATGGGCCCTGGGATAGTTCTGTGGACAAATACAGTTATTTTGGTATGATTTCATTCATATCTTTCCATGAGAGGTTGAAAACCTAACCCAGACACTGCAGAGTCCTTGGTCTGCCCTACACTGTTAACAGAGTGTAAACAACCTAAACCAATGTCAACTTTTATACCCATTGTCCCATTAACTAATATTTTGAAAACTTTAATCGCTAAAAACCTCTTCAATTGGTAAGATATTGCCGAAACAATGAAAAATAGCAGCCCTTCAATTGCATTTTTTAGGTTAATAGTGTGTTATAATAACTTGCAATGCATTGTGTGTATTAAAACAGGCCATGAATAAAAACCAAAATTTCAGCTGGAAGCTCAAATACTCACTCAAGGGCTATATCATACTCACAGAAGGGCTTGGGCCTTTAGGGGGGTGTCATGCCATTGAGTTTAGTTTATTCTTATCTTTACTCGTTCACATGGGCTCTGGGATAGTTCTGTGGACAAATACAGTTATTTTGGTAGGATTTCATTCATATCTTTCCAAGAGAGGTTGAAAACCTAACCCAGACACTGCAGAGTCCTTGGTCTCGAGCTGAAATGGACACAGTAAGACTTGGCCCACTTTTGGGATGTCATGCCACTGAGCTTAGTTTAGTTCATTCATATCTGGGGTGAGAATTCCTGGTGAGTTTTAAAATTTTAATTCCTGAAAGGGGATAAATTTGAATTATTGTATTACATAGATAATTTGTTATGCAATGGATAAACCTAAAATTTTATCAGTCCCTTTTGTAACAGAAATTATGAGTTAATTAGTATTGTTGGAAAACTCATTTTTGTTTCAATTCTTCTTTTTGTGGCACTTGAAGAATATTGTCAAAAAAATAACTGGTTTATTGAGAATGATTTTATAGTAATCCTTACTAGGTTTATACAGAAGAAAGATAACTTTTATTTTCAATTAGGTTTCTACCCAAAGTCATAGTCAATAAAGAGAATGCATACATGTTATCTACCAAACATTATCTTGACAAAGAAAGCATAACAAAGCTACAACAAATCCTCAATCCGAGACTGATTGATTTAACAATTGCTTATGTCTTATCCAAGGATATTGATGCATCTTTAAAAAAAAATTGATTATAATATTTTGTTCTATCTGTGAACATAACATATGGATTTCTAGTACTAATAACCTTTTCAAAAACCTGCTCTAGTAGTTTACAATTCATTTGTATAAAATATACTATATCAGGGTGGTAACAGAACCTGGAACTCAGGGAAATCTCAGGGAACTTTTTAATTCTGGAAATATCAGGGAATTCTCATGGAATTTTTCAAATTCTGCAAAATATCAGGAAATTCTTTCCATTTTGGATTACTTAAACAGCAGGTTTAGGTTTTCGGGATCACTAATGGACACTTGATCAAAAAAAATTGTGGTTGATCTGATTTGCCTGAAGGAATAATCTTGGAGGAAGGATGAATCTCTCTGATCACATGATTCCTCTAAACTCAGATTTTCGAAAATTTAGAAAAGTTAGGTAGGCTAACCTATAATTCGGAAATACCTTAATTCCTGCGATGTCTGGATTGAATTTTCTGTACTGTATTTTATTGTGTGTATTGCATGTTTTCTAGGTAATTGTAAAATCAAGGAATTTTTTGTTAAAGTATCAGGGAAATCATGGAAATATCAGGGAACTTTTTTTCTAGGATTTTGTAACCACCCTGTATATGTTGGAGCAGAGTAATAACTTCGTTCTTCTTTATACTTCTCCTGTTGTTCTTCTTAATGTTTATGAGAACAGTGTCAATGCATTCAACTATATTCTCATGTTAAATGTTCATTTAATTGTAGGTATGTCAGTTACATCTGGAAAGTTTTTTGGAAACGAGACCAGTTTTGTGGGAGGAGCTCCCCGGGGTAATGGAACAGGACAGGTTGTCTTTTTCAAAAAGAACGGAAAGGAAGCTTTGTTCCTAGTCGAATTGATTCTAAATGGAGAACAGTTCGCTTCTTCATATGGATATTCATTAGCATCATTAGATATTAATAGTGATGGGTAAGAAAATGTTATTTGTTTGAATTATTTTAGGTGCTTATATTTTTCCATACAGTTAAACATTGGGAATATTGTATCTTAAGTGTATCTTAAGTTATGCACATCAACAGGTCTCAATTGTATCTTTAAAACTTTAAAGACTAGTTCCACCACTTTAATTTCTGTATGTTTTTATTGCTATTGATATGAACAAAAAGTTAATGTCAAAATGTTTCATATAAAAATGTATGTTTAAACTAATAAATAGTTGACTGTTTTTTTGTTGAAATTTTCTTTTTAATGTTATTTGAATATCTTTATATATTTCTTCGTTTTATGCGATATCATTTTATTTTCTATGGATTACTCGAATCCTTATGATTACCCTAAGTTCTGATGGGATGTTAAAATGAATTTACTTTTTAGTTAAGTTATGCACATCAACTGGTCTCAATTGTTTCCTTAAAACTTTGAAGACCAATTACAACCACTTTAATTTCTGAATTTTTTTATTGCTATTAATTATTATAATTTTTTTCAGATTCTTGGATCTCGTAGTTGGTGCTCCTTTTTATTATTCCAAAGGAATTGGTGGAGCAGTTTATGTTTATATGAACTCAGAAAATGTAAGTTTTATTTTTAATTGAAAACTGCATTTATAAATGATTAAGTTAGTGTATAATATATATTAAATCTATCTGTATTTATATTTTATGTAGTAACGTTTTATGGCATTTTTGTTGTTGCAAGCTGGTTTACTTGTGAGTTTTATTGTTTCTATACTCCTTTAAATTACAATGCAAGCATCAAAAGCACTTTCTTTCCCTTCACACTTGTGTAGTTTTCCTGGTAACAGTATGAGTGTCGCTGTTCTAAACCTACTTTGTTAAAGGCTCTGTTGTGTGGTTAATCACAATTGCTTTCTAAATCCAATTAGGGTAGGGAAATGAAAAAAAAACAATGCATTGTAATCAAAAGAGTACTGCAGGAATAAAATAAATATTATAATCTGTGAAGTTTCTTGCAATAATATATTTATTCTTTTTTTCTAATAGTCTTTTTTTCCCATTTCTGGAATTATTAAAACTTTAAAAAAATGACGGAAAAGGCAGTAAAAAGTATTTTAAATTATTCCAAAGTATTAAAATCTGTCAGAAAATGTTTCACACTTTTTTATATGTATTTTTAATGGTTATTCTATGCTATTTACACCTTTAGGGTATATCAGAAGATACAGAACCTCTCAAATTAACTGGAAAATCTGAATCTCAGTTTGGTCTTTCCATAGCTTCTCTAGGTGACCTAAATAAAGATGGCTACCCAGGTATATATGAGTTTTAACAGAGTATTTCATTGTTACTTTAAAAAATGTTTTTACTATTTTATAATAATAAAGTACAAGTAATGTTACATGTACAAGTAATGTAGTAATGTTAAACTTTGTTACTATACTAATAACTTCTCCTCTTGTACTATCATTATTTTACTATCTTTGTGGCAATATTATATTCATTCAATGGGTATGTTTCACATCTTAGTGGCAACAGTTCCACAGTAATAAAATAAGGTCTCTAGTGGTTAATCAATGTTGTAAGTGGAGATTACTGTGTCTTACCTACAATCCTTGAAACTGCCAAAAGATTGCAGAAATGAAAGCAGGAATTTTTTATGTAACGTGAAATAAGCGAATTGTTGTTTTTTTTTTTTTTTAAAGTATGCTATCATACTATCTCATCCGACAATATATTTTGTTATAATTAAAAATAGTAAGTAATATAAGTAGCAATAATCTCAATAACTTAACTTTCTTGGGATAAATTTGTAGGTTAAATGTAAATAGTGCTGTAGGTCCCTTACCCTACCCAGGTAGCACAGAACAGATTAAAAACGTTGCTCTGGTTGCATCCGTTGCATTTCCGTTTCGTTAAAAAGTTCCGTTGCAAAAACGTTTTAAATACGTCAAAAATAATGGTTGCACTTCGGCAATAATGAAACGTTTTTGCAACGTTGAATTGTAGGATTTTATTTGTCACACTTAAAGATCTCATTACAAAGGGTTATTTGGCACTGATAAAGTTCTGCGTAGTGGCGAGAAATGGATGCCTGGAATATTCATTACTGATAAACAGAGTTTTTTGTTGTGGTTATGTATAGTTAGTGTTTGGAAAATTGTAAGGTGGCAGTTTATCAAAGAAGTGCTTTTACTGAAATTTAAAATGATACAGGATAGTTTATCAGTTTGGCTGTTCAAAATAAAAGCATGCATATTTTAGAATGTTTATTTCCATTCATCTTTTATCATCAGATGCTCTTCGTGAAAGCGGTTCGAGTTGTTCGAGAAATGTAGGAAAATATAAAATCCTTCTTGGTATATGCACCATTGCATGTAAAGTATTTAATAAATTTAGTTTAAATTGTATGGATATTATAATAACTTGTTACAATTTACTAAAATGGCTGTGACAGTTATAATAAGTTTCTATTCCGTTGCAATTGCGATAGAAATACGTTGCTACTCCGTTGCAAAAGCGATAAAAAGGTGTTGCTATTCCGCTGCAAAAGCGGTAAAAATTCGTTGCTATTCTGTTGCAAAAGCGGTAAAAAAGCGTTGCAAAATGGTAACAAGTAACGGTTTTGCAACCTCTTAAAAACATTGCAAAATTAGTTGAAAATTAGTATTCCTAATGAGACACATTTGCGACTTTATTACGTTTCTTATTTACGTTTTCGCAACGAAACGACTTCGTTTCTGCAACATTTTAAAAACGAGAGCGTGCTACTTGGGTAGTATTCACTGGTAAAACTTCATTAGTCACATTAGTAAAAATTATACATAGACTAACATCTCAATTATGATTATTTTTTGGAATTGCCAATAAGGATTACTTAAGGAATACTCCTACATAACCAATCCAGTATTGGTTTTAAGAACTTGTTTTAATTCTATTTGCCTGCATTTAAATAAAGCTTTTTAAGTTATATACTTTACAATTGAAACTTCCAAATCATACATATATTTTTTATTTTTAGATTTAGCTATTGGTGCCCCCTATGAAGATAAAGGAGCTGTCTACATTTACCTTGGATCTGAAAGTGGTCTCATAGCTGAGCCCTCGCAAGTCATCAAAGTCGAAAACCTCGCCAAAGAAGTTCGAACACGGAGGGAATTAAACACTTTTGGTTACTCCTTGTCTGGTGGAGTCGATTTGGACAACAACGGTTATCCAGACTTACTAGTCGGTGCCTATGAAAGTGACAGTGTTGTGCTACTTAGGTAAGAAGCCTAATTTGTATGGGGGTGTCAATATACTGTGTGAAACATTTAGAAGGGAAAGGGTCGGGGTCGAGAAGAAAATCGCCAAATATTGCGTCTTGAGTATGGTCCAAAACAACATAATGACCAAATAGAAATATCATGTAGGGAGAGGGGGGCTGGTTAAAAACCATGTAATTCTTTTCCTGCAAAAAAGTCGGCGTAAAATATTGAGAAAATATAGTTAAATTAAATTAAAATATGTTTCTCAACTTAAATCTGACAAATCTTGATATTTATATCGACTTTCTGAAACACATATTTAAAATTCGCTAAAAATGAGAGGGGTGGATGGGTATGAGCCAAATATCACTGTTGTATCAAAAAAGGTTACAAACACATCTTGTGATCAATGGACGTCCCTTATTGGTTAAAACTGATGTATGACATGGATTATAGTATCATTTAAGAAACCCCAATATTTATGACATTATAAACAAGTATCGTTATAAACAATGTTGAATTATTAAGTATTGGAAATCGTATATTAAGCCTAATTTTTCTATAGTATGTACTACTCCTAATGAATTTTATTAATTCAATTAAAGAAAACATCATATTTTCATTTAGTCACTAAATAAATTATTATACAATTAAATAATAAAGAATATTGTTTATAAATCATGTCATAAATACAACTCTTTTGTGTATTATAATAGTTCAAGAACTGATAATACTTTAAATGTTTCATATTTTCATGTTCCTTCATATCTTCACTTTAACCTTTTTTTTTCAGGTCAAGGCCTATTATTGATATTATTACACATGTTGAGGGTAACATGTCCAGTATTGATCCCAAAGTAAAAGGATGTCCTGAGGATCGCAACTCATCCCTTGTGTGGTAGGTTAAAATGTATTTCGGCTATTTAGTGCTTTTTTAAAAGATTTATATTATTTGACTAAAATAATTAAAATACATTTGATTCCTGCTTATCTGAAAGGTACGAGACCGAAGCACTTTCGGTTAATCGAGTTTAAACAGAAATTTTTGGATAATCGTGAATCATCTACTTCACTTCTAGGAAAAAAGCTGGAAAAGAGAAAATTTGAAAAGTCATAAACTGTTCGCCTCGTTCTCATTGGTTAAAAAGGACCTATGAAGTGCTTCCTAATTCTAAGTCTAAACAATCTGGCTAGCGCTTCCTAATTCTAACAAGCGCTTCCTAATTCTACAACAATCTGGCCCTTAGTTACATAGAAGCACAGGATAAAGCCACTACTTCAGACTTTCTCTTGTTTATAAGTTGGCGGGACAGGGATGTTTTAAAACAAACCAAAGTTGAGCAGCAAAAAATAAAATATTGCTTCATATTTTGAGTAAGAAATCCTACTTTGTAAGCACACCTTACAAGAGTTTCAAACTAACAGACCAATTGTGCGCTTTTCCCTCTGCCTCTTTACTCTTTGTTTTTACCCAAGTTAGGTTGACACGGAGAGTAAATCCTGAAATATACTGGTGTGAACCTCTCGGGCTGTAGTTAAATCAATTAAATATATTAATACTGTCAATTTGTATAATTTTTGTTTTGAAAATTTCAGTTTCTCCTTCGAAGCCTGCTTCCAGTTTAACTCCTCCGTTCTTTCCCACGGTACCTACATCAACATTACATACCGAATCGAAGCCGAGACATTTACGGGAAAGAAGTATTACAGAGCTAAGTTCAAGGCCTCCTTGGATTCTGAAGCTCCAAACATAGTCGAAAAGGGATCTCTTATCCGCGGTGTGTCTCTCTATGACCCACATTGCTCAAGGCAGCTGGTTTACGTGAAGGTATATTTAGTTGGGTTTTGTGTGTTGTATTATGTGTTCCTATAATTGAAAAAAGTTGTAGTAAGTAAACCCCTTCAATTTAGTATGTTCTTCTTTTTAACAGAAGTCTGTGTGATTGTATCTCCCCTTTAATCAGCTGAAATTCTTTTATCCTTAAAGTGAAAAAAATAGCTAAAGAACCACTTATTTTGCTTTCAACTCTTGTGTGATGCTGATAAAGAGTTGTAGTAATAGCTTGTTCAGTAATAGCTTATCAATTAATCATGTTGTAGTTCAAAGAAAATAGCTGAACTTCTACAACCCCTGGCAAAAGGTATCCGTTCAGTTCAGTATCATAGCAGTGCTTACGATATGTTTACAGTAGTCATCATTTTTTTTTACAATTTTAAAAGTTTTTAAATCCTTTGAGTGTTTTATCAAACGTGACTAAATTAGTCAAAGAATATTAGATATAAACAGAAAATAAAACTATATTTAGCAATTTTCACAAGAAAATTTATTGAATCGTTAAAGGAAAAAGTTTCCAGTCATCCCTTTCTAGGGAAAGAAATTCGAAACGCAACATGTTTTAAGGATATATGCAAATGTTTTTTGCTTGGCGCATGCATACAAGATCTAAGTAAACAGAATGAAAGTTTGAATTGTAGTTTGACAGTTAAAACTAGTCTCGCAACAGTGGAAGTATGGCTCGAAAGAAATAATTATCTAAGACCTGAAACTTTTCAATCGTTAAACGCTTTAAAATGGAATGTCTCAAAATTTTCTCAGACTTTTGTCTGTGCCCAAAAATTATAATTAATTTGATTCTTTTATTTGTTCTTAGGAAAAAACAGACATTCAAACACCCATCAAGTTTAAACTAACTTACACACTGGTACAAAAAGAACCTAGAATGTCCAAAGAAGGGGATAAGCTACCAGATATTAACCAATATCCCATATTAAATCAGCAAGAAGCATCTAAAGTATTTGAAGTAAGCAAAGGTCATTTATTGTAGCATTCATTGATATTATTATAATGGTAATTTTTTTAATCAAACATGAAATGCTTAAACTTTTAGAAGTTTTTAAGCATTAAAGTATATTTGCTGAAGATTTTTTTTATCCCTATCTAGGCAAAGTTCCTAAAGGATTGTGGATTGAATGATATTTGTGAATCTGATCTTCATGTAATTGCTGAGCTGAATCTTCCTAAGTAATATCATAATTATTTATTAAATTTAGAAAAAGAATTGGATATTACAATCAATATAAAACATGTTAGAATATTTTGATTTTTTATGAGTGTCTATTTTTATTGTCTAAAATCTGCGTATTTGTTTTTTGTATTTATTAAATAATGTTACCTTCACTGTTTTTTAATAAAAATCAATGTAAAAATGTAAGTTTTAAAATCAAAGTTCCTTTAATATAGTGTACTATGAATAAAAAAACCCAGACTGATGTAAAAAAAATTTGCAAAGTACACTAGAACCTCGATTATCTGTTACTCTCTGTTAACTCTCCATCCTAAGTCAACATTTAAAAAATCATTTTTTTTTCTCTAATGGGGCTGCATTATTGGCGGTCAAGCCTTTTGCAGACTCGCCATATTCCCCAGAACTGAGTGCCATTTTTTTGTGGCACCATGTAGGCGATTCTCGCTACCAATTTTGATGCCCAGATTACAATGAATCTGAGCTCTCTGTGGATGTTAAAGCATGTCAAGAGAACCCAAGTGATTCTAAAATCGTGAGATGACGTGCTTTTATGAACCATGGTTATTTTTCTAGGAACCCTGCTCAGATATTAAAAAAAAAATAAGAATAGAATTTTTTAAAAAGATTTCTTAGCAGTTGCTTTTTGCATGGAAGTTTCAGGTATAATTAATAAATAATATTCAATGTTTACAACTGAAAAACAACTAGCGTGGGTTTTGGATGTTAAAGAATTTGAATTCTGCAGACTTTCTGCGGTCCCCTGTACAAATAAGTTTACTATTTAATGAACATTTTCAATTATCCAGAATCTTCAATTATCTTACATACCTCCAGTCTCAATTAATCTAATAATCGAGGTTCTACTGTAATAAAAAAAAATTAGTAATACATGTATTTTTTAATATTATAAATTTAACCTAAAACTTAAAACAAAAGTGTTTAATTAATTCTTACTATATTACCTACTTAATTTAATTACTTCAAACCTAAATTCAAGTATCTTTTATTTTTTATTCCAGGCAAGAATCTGGTATTCCTGTTTTATATTTGGGTGAACAGCAAGTGAATCTGTCAATAATATTGTTTAACCACAGAGAGCCCGCCTATGATGCAACCTTGTATGTTACGCACCCCAGCACACTGAGCTACATAGGGAGAAAAGTGATTGTAAGTTTATTAAAAAATTATACTTATAGTACTTTTAATTTTTTAGTGTGTTGTTTGACTTTACAAGCAAGCTGAAACATCTGCTTTTCAAGCAAAAAATTCAGTAATTATATTTAGAAGAAAAAGATTTTTTGTTTACTATATATGTTGTTAATAGGGCTGTTTTTTTTCCAACATCGGATGAGCTGTAACAAAAAGATGGGTCAAAATACAAAAAAGTTTTTTTTACTAAAAGTAGTGTACAGTACTGCTTATTTCTTCACATAATCACCTTGACGCTTAAAGCATTTGTCAACAAGCTTTGAAATGCCCTCTTCATTAAATGTAGCCGCCAAGTGAGAATTGAGAGCTGTTATTCGATTCTCGCAGGCAGAAAGGAACAGTGCAACAGAAATTCCTCGAAGAAAAGTGCATGGAGATATTTATGAGTGATAATGTTGTATGTGAATACTGTTGAAAATTTAAAGGTTGCGAAACTGAGGTTCATGAAGAAGGGGACCAAGGTAGCAAATCTGTCGCTACTGACGGCATTGTTCAGCTAGTTGACCAAGTGTTTGTAGGAAACTCGAAGGTTTACCATAAATGAATTATCGATTAGAATAGTGGCTTGGATTGTAGTGCTTCCAAATTGACGTATAGCTGAAAGAAACAGTCACAACTCCCTTCAAATCATTGGCGGCTGCATTTTATGAAGAGGGTATTTCTTTAAAGCTTGTTTATATGTATAACAAATGCTTTAATCGTCATAGTGATTGTCGAGAAATAAGCAGTATTGTACATTACTTTTGGTTAAACAACCTTTTTTTGTATTTTGACCCATCTTTTTGTTATAGCCCATTGGAGGTTTAACCCCCCCCCCCTCGTACTATGCATCAACAAAAAAAATATGGGTTTTTAATGGTTTGTAGCTTGTAATGTTTGAATACATACAATAAAGTGATGCATTTATTTAATTGTGCATTTATTTATCAAGCAAATGTCATCAATGTATAAACATGCAAACAAAGGAATATCTAAATATTAATTAGTTTTACTTCGATGGTTTAATCGTATTTTTGCTTAAATGGCTTGACCTTGGCCCATTTAAACCAGTTAGTTAATAGCATGTCAACTGTATAGCATTTGTAACTCTTATAGTATTATTTCTTAAATCTGTGAAGTATTATTTATTTTCCAACTGAAAATGAAAATTTTTTGTACAGAGAGGAGAGCCTGTCGAGTGTGTGCCTCACAATAACACTTTACTGAAGTGTGAAATCGGAAATCCTATGAATAAAGGACAAGTATGTACTTATTCTCTTTGTTATCATAACAGTCATTAATCATTGTTATATTTTAGTTTATGTTTTATAATGTTCTCACAAATTTTTTTGTTGAGAACTAAAAAAAACTTCTTTATGAATTACATAAATAGAATTTAAAAAATTATGTTGTATTTATAAATACAATGTTTAAAAGCATTTTAAGATATTATTTTAAAAGCATAAATTAGTTATTATTTACTTTAAATTTTTGACCTGTTAATTGGCACCTGCTCTGAAAAATAGAAAAAGGAATGAAAATTTTACCCTTGAAAAAGTTTGTGTCACAATTCAAAAATTAATATTTATACAAATATTTTTGCAGGTCGAGTTTCAAATACGTTTCAGTCCAAGAAGTGTGTCTGATGATGAAAAGCGATTGAAATTCATTTTAAAAGCTAACACGTAAGAACATAGTTTTATTCATACATGTTTTATTATATGCTTAAAATATACTTACAAAACATTGGGAGACTAGTATTAGACTATTCAAAACTATGTAATTACCTTATGTACTTGAAAACGCTTTAAAATATTATTTTTACTCAAAACAAAAAAAAAGAGTGCCATAAAATTTTCATAAAAAAAACTATTTTTATGAAATTTTTTTAAAAGGCATAAACTTGCTTACGAGCAATTTAAAACATACCAATACAGAAATAAAATCTTAGCTTAGTAAAAAAAAACGATTGTTTAATAAAATTTTACAAATTAAAGACGTTCAAACTTAATGTATATTTTCTAGATTCTATCATACAACAAAGTTTCGTTAAAATAGTAATGGACAGTTTTGAATACTATTGTATTTTAAATGCTACTGAATACGAAATTTGTTTTAAAGTCTTACTTAACTATTAATTTTTTTTAAGGCCTACCTAAATTCCAACCACTAATTATTTTTGTATGTTTATTTAGAACAAGTATTGAACAAGCACCAGAAGATGATTTTGAATTAGTAGCTGATATCGTACGAGTGGCCGAATTGGCATTACGAGGGTAAAAGCAGTTAATATTTCTATTGTTTATATTACATTTTTACATATCAATTTAGAGAAAACTAATAATGACATATTGTTTACCTTACAGTGCATCTAATCCAGAACAAGTTGTTTATGGGGAACATGTAATAGAACAAGAAGACATGAAAACTGGGGAAGACATAGGAAGTCTTATTATGCACACTTATGAAGTAAGTTGCTATAAAGGTCTTTTATGGTAACAGATCTCTATACAATTATAATAGGGAAACTTTGCACCCCAGCTTTTAAATAAAAGATACAACATACACTCACGAAAACTTACCAAAAATAGAGAAGAAAGCTATTTTGCCATTAACCCTTTCAGTCCCAATGACAATTTGGCATTACCATTTCAGAAATTCTTTTTTGATCATCTATAGCCTTTAATGATATCAAAAAGCACTTCATTCGATTCTTCAAACTTTTTTCTATTAGAAAATACTTTTCTTAATTCCAATAGATGTCAGCACTGTTTTTTTTGTTATGAGTTGATACATGAGAATGCCAAATGTCATCACTGGGACTGAAATGTTTAAATATACCAAAACTAATACAGTTTTTTTTTTTTGGACCACAAATTATTCTTTATTATCTCAGTTATATTTAAATTTGATATAATATTTTCAACATTTAGTTCACTATATTTAAACATACATGTATGTCATTTATAAGTTTACAAATGTATAATGAAGTGAAGCATAACTGAAATTGTAAATTATACTTATCTTTGTACACTATATATAAAATAATAAAATTTTCTTTGTATTCCAAATAGCTGGTGAATTATGGTCCATGGAAAGCAAAAGAAGTAGAAATTCATGTCAAGTGGCCATATCAAACTGAAACTTTTAATAGAAATGGAAAATGGCTTTTATACATGATGGAAGCACCAAAGGTATAAAAAAAATCATTTGATTCGTACTAGATTTTATGGAATATTTATAATTTATTTTGGTATGAGCTTATTGTCTTAAATTGAGTAATTTATTAAATAATTAAAAGAGATATTGAAAGGTTTGTGTTACATTTATTGCAATTTTTATGTACAAAGAAAACACAAATCGTTGTACAAATTGATATTTTAGACTATTAGTACTACTTTATTTAATAAGTTTGTTGTGATTTTAATGTGCTCAACTATTATTGAAGTTGAAGAATATAAAACTCTTATTTCAAATTAAAATACAATTTTTTTTTTCAAGGTTCAAGGAAATGGTTACTGTGTCATTGATCCAGAATTCATCAATCCCCTTCGCCTACAAGTAATTATATTCAATTTAAGGTTTTTTTTTTTAATTATAAACTATCTAAACTAATTTTGATTAAATTATTACCACCTCCACTATTTTATTCAATTAAGTTTATTATAAAATTTGTAAACAATCTTAATGGATTACTTTAGTGAGCTGTTATGTGGTAATGAGATTTTAATAATTTTACTTTATCAATTTAGATCAAAAGAGAAGATCAATTCATCAGGGAACCAGAAAAAGTTGGGGATTCTCGAAAAAGAAGGGAAGTCCCCCAGCCCCAGCAACAAGCCCCTGAAGAGATTCGTTTGGAACGACCACTCAATGTAGCAACGATGGTAAATAAATCAGTTGAAAATTTCTTCAACACTATAATCCCATTTGAATGTAAAATTAAGAAAAAATGCTGATTTATATAATTGTTAAACTAAAAAGTATAACTATTCCTTGCCAACCTAACTTGGGTAAAAACAAGAGTAAAAAGGCAGAGGAAAAAGTGCGGTTGGTCCGTCAGTTGGAAACTCCTGTAAGGTAATATTTACATACAAAATGATCTGAATACAATTTCACCAAAATACACTTTTCATTCTGATAAAATTGCCAAATTTTCTCAAAAAATATTCAAATCTGTTTGACTTTAAATGAAATGAATGTCTTAAACTTGTTTTCTGGTTGGATTCACAAATAATTTATGGTACCCTTTACATCTGCGCAAGGGTCTTCTCCATAGCATATTTCTATTTACTCAACTTAAGTTGGCAAGGAGTATAGTTTTATTTATTCAATCCTTGCATAACTATTTTTTGCCAATAATTTTAAATGATGGTGATCAATTTAAAGGGAAATATTCCTTCAAATTGCAAATTAAGTTCTAATTAACATGCAATGTAAAAAAAATAGATGCCCATAATTTTCAATAAAAGTACTAAAACGGTTTAGTTTTTGTATTTTATGGGATAATAGTATGTCAACTACTTTTCTAGCATCTGTCAGCTAATTTGGTTAGTAGTACAGGTTAAGTGCTTTGGTTAGTAGCACATGTCAACTACTTTGGATAGTCCCTCAAACCACACAAAAAAATGTGTTTTGTTTTTCAAATCTGTAGTTTGTTAAGTTCTGTTGTTGTTGTTACTAATTCCCATCTGGTCTGACTCCGTCAGACCAGATCAATAAATCCGTTGACATTACGAAAGTCCAAAACCAAAAGGGGGAAAGAAAAAATGTCTTCCCAGTCCAGTCCTAAACAATCAAGTATATGGTCAGGTGATGCCTGGTTTTGCTGGCACTTAGTTCTACATAGAATTATGAAGTTCTACATAGGATTATGAAGTAGATATTGAAATTCCTATAATCAATATGCATTAGACATATGTCATTAATGATGAGCCCGAATAGTACTAAAATAGCCATAAAGCTCATTGCAAATCCTTAAGTTTTGCTAGAGTGAAACCCTATCAACTGAAGGATAAAATTTTCTAATAGAAAATGTTTCTAAAAAAAGAGATTAAGGACAAAATTTAGAATTACTTTTTTCTTTTTTTCAGGACTGTGAAGAAGGAACTGCCAAGTGCCATTATTTCAAGTGTTTGATACGGGATTTGCCGCCAGATCGAACTGCGTTAATCAGTATTAGAGCTCGCCTATGGAGTAAAACGTTTGTTGAGGCATGTTACTTTTATTAATAACAATTCACCAAATTTTGCTTGTTTAGTTGTTAATGAAGAATTTTTTGGAATTTTTTTTACTATTATGTCCACTTTCTCATTCTAGTTTAGTAGATTATTGTCATTAATTAGTTTCGGTTGCATAAAATATATTATATTTTATTTCGATTAAGAAATACTACGAATTTTTTTTTTTTATGATTTAATATTTAACTTGCAAATGTGTGGTTCAATATCTGGATTGTAATGTAATTGCGTAGAATTCAGATTGTTTTAAGGAAGGCCAGTCTCTAAAGTTTAATCAATCTGTAGTTCTTTTATACTGGGTGTCTATTACTGTACAAGCAACCAATGATTAAAGTCCCATAGCTGCTCTAGTGGGAGGTTCAACTAACTTCACCATATCTTAAAAACAAATTTATTAAAGAAATTTTTCAGCTAGTATTCTACTGTAACTAATTGTTAGTTTAATAGACTTACAAGTGATCAACCCATAAAATGGTACGTTTATAAGTTCTTTCTATATTGAACTCCATGTCAGATGTTTCAACTGATGGGTTCTACACTGCCCAAAACAATTTGGGGGAGCACTTTGCCTACTTTTGTTTACCCTTTGAGTTCCAACTTCTTATTTTTTATTTTAAGAATCTAAAATTTGTGAAATAGATTCATTATGCATCCAGAATGAAATGGTAAAAAAAAAGACTTCATGTGTTAAAAAAAAGTAAAAATCAATTTTAAGCAACTAAAGATAATGCAAGTGGGTTGGTTTTTTTTTTTTGGGGGGGGGGGGGGGGGAATCGAATTTTTATTTTACCATGTTTTTTCATATAATTAAAACAAACATTATTTAATTCATCAAAAGACACGATTCTTTTCATCTAACCATTAATAAGTACCAGCTCAACTTAGTGAGGAAAAAAATCCCAAGTTGATGATTCCAAATGGAATCATTGGGGGTGAAAGGGTTTGAACCATGCGTTCCCCCAATTGTTTTGAGCAGTGTATTTTTTTGGCAATCAAGGGCCTATTTTATTTTGATTGACAACTAGACTATATTTTGATTTTGTCTACTTCTAAGCTATTAAATTAAATAGAGGCCGTCTGTTAGCTAAGAAGATATTTATTAGAAGAGACAAATGAAATACAACACACAACTATTTATAAGGTTGATGACATCATTAAACTAACAACCAATGAAATTGAACATGAGTGGCTGATGTAATATCTGAGTGCGATTAGTAAAAAAGATGATGTAATATAAAAGATATATATTCCAGGCCAGAGGCTGATGCAACTAGAATGTGATATTACGACAGAAGCCACATATACATTTTCCCCTTGTGTGTTAACCGTTTTTAATTTTTGTTTTGCAGGATTATCCCAGTGTAGATAGAGTAGATGTTGTGTCGAGGGCCAGTGTCTATCTAGATCCAAAGCTAGATATTCGACAGAGAAATGATAATGACAGGGCTTGGGTAAGTGTCTCTCTTTAACTTGAATAATTAGTATGTACTCAATTAAAGGTTGCTTACTGGATGACTTATTTCTTTATCTGTATAATTATTATTTTGTTAGTATCTTTAATGTTTTTTTTAAACTTAAATTTTTAATATATGCTTGGCAAACATTTATCATAAAATCATAAAATATTACCTAACTAAATTATGTATTTCATAAGTTGTTATTTTCATTTGCGCTTACTTTATAATTTTACGTAAATTCAAGTTTTAACATATTGGAAATAAGGTTGATTATATTAAAGCATTTAAAAAATTTCAGTGCTCAATGTAGGCTTTGTAAGCCTTCTTTTTTTATTTTTTTGTTATCTTATCACTTAATGATTTGAAAAAAATCTACTATTTAACAAATTAAATTATATCAAATACTTCTGCAGACTAGCCTTTTCCTACAAATATGTTCCTGCTATTAACTGTTGAAATATTGATTGCTTTTAGGTTATTTAACTGTAAAAATATATACTTTACAAAGACATTTAAAAAAATCTACCTTATACAAATATCTCAACAGCATATGGTTAGTCGAACAATAAACCCATGGTTCCAGTGCTAACCTTCCTTCAGCCACCCCACTCATTTCATAAAATCATAAAAATCAAGAATAATTTTTTTTTACATAATCATATAACATTGGCAAGTCAATCTATACAAATTTCAACCTTTAAAAATAGTTATATGAGCTGTTTGTCATTTTATTTCTCTTTCTATCACAGGCCATTACAAAAGCCTTGCCAGATCTGCCACTGTACCAGAAGCCAGAAGAAGTTCCTCTTTGGATAATTATTCTTGCTGTGTGTGGAGGTCTCCTCTTACTCATTCTGCTCATATTCTGCCTGTGGAAAGTAAGTTCTTTTCACATTCCACATTCATTACTTTCATTACACTCCTTGACAACCTAAGTTGGGTAAATAGAAATATGCTATGGAGAAGATTCTTACATGGATGTAAATAGTTCCATAAATTATTTGTGAGTCCATCCAGAAAACATGTTTAAGTTAATTTCGTTTAAGGGCTAACAGATTTGAATACCATTTGAGAAAATTTGGCAATTTTATCAGAATGAAAAGCGTATTTTTGTTTAATTATATTCAGATCATGTTGTATGTAAATATTACCTTACAAGAGATTCCAACTAACAGACCAGTCGCTCTTTTCCCTCTGCCTTTTTACTCTTTGTTTTTACCCATGTTAGGTTGGCACGGAGTGTAGATAATCGAAAGATTAGCTAGCAAAATAAATCAGATATGTAGGTTTGAATTATCATATCGTACTATAGCTACACGAGGGCTATTGGCGACAAGCGTCGTAATTTAGAACCACAGTCAACTGACGAGCCAACACTTGAGTAGACACCCAACGATCACTTAAGGGCAACATTGTATGCTACGTCGGAACTTTGAAACGTATTTAACGTGCACTCCCTCGACACAGGGTAATATTCGTCTGAAATTTTTGGCTCCCATTTTGGCCGTTTATAGGTCGGCAGTTATTTTGGTTATGCCCGGACCCGAATCTTCCGCATGCCAGGCGAATGTCTAACCAACTGGGCTCCCCAGCTCCACTTTCATCAGGTGTATGAGCAGTACAATGTTTTGGCTGTGATGAAAATAGGGTCTACACTCACAACTATTCCACTTATCAAAAACTATTTAAAATGTATTTTCTTACAACAAACTTAAAGTAGGCTTTGTTTAATCTGATGTTGTCAAATCAAAGCTCTCTCTATGAATTAGAACAGTTGTATTATAACTTATCTAGTCCTCTTGTCTTCATGTAGAAAAAAACTTGGACAGTACACTTAATATATTTTCATAGTCCATAATTGAAAAACATTGTATGATATTTCTTGCAGTTTTTCAGAAACGCATGAGTATCACTGTGCTAAACATACCTTATTTGAGGCTCTATACTGTGAGGTTAATTACAATTTCTTTTCTAATCCAAGTAGGGTGGGTGGGGCTGGGGAGCCCAGTCTGTTAGGCACTTGCCTAGCATGCGTAAGGTCCCAGATTCTGGTCTAGGCATTGGCAAAATAACTGCCGACCTATAAACGGCCTGTGCAGCCAAAACTGTCCGACTAATAATACCCTGCGTAAAGTAGTGCACGTTAAATATCCTTCAATGTCCTAATGCTGCGTACGATTTCGTCATTAATGGTTGTGTTGGGTGTTTATTCAGGTGTCGGCTCGTCACTTGACTGCGGTTCTAAAATACGTCGACAATAGCCCTCGTAGTGCGACGATAATTCAAACTAACCTAACCTAGTCTTCATGTAGAAGAAAACTTGGACAGTGCACTTAATCTATTTTCATAGTCCATAATTGAAAAACATTGTATGATATTTCTTACGGTTTTTTGGAAACGGATCGTTGTTCTAAACATATCTTATTTGAGGCTCCGATATTCTTTTCTAATCCAAGTAGAGTGGTAAATAACAAAAACAGTGACACTCACACAGTTTCCTGGTAAACCACATAAAGTGGTAAGCGAAGAAAATGCTTACAAAGTTTGCTTTGTAATTGGACGCACTAAAGAAAAAACTTCAGCAGTGCACTAAATATATATTTATTGACCATCATAAAAAATGCTTTGATATTTAGGATGCTATGGGTATAATCACTAAAATGCTAACAGTCGCTATGTTTATAGCAATTACCACATATTGAAATAATAATAAGCACTAATATTCTTTTTATTTTCTTTTCAGCTTGGATTCTTCAAGCGAAAGAAACCTGGCTACATGCCCGCCGAAATGCATGAAAAAGAATTTAACGACTTCAACGGCATCTGAGAAAAAAGAGTTACTAAACTATGAATACTGTGATCAAAAACTAGACATTTTCGTGACTGATAACTTGAATATATAAACTAAAATATAGCAACTATTGTTAATATTCAAGTTACTGATTCTGGTGATTGATATTTTCTGGAGTCACAATCACTTGGGTCATTTTTAAACGAGTCTTAACGATCCAAAAACTGGACTTTTGCTAAAGAATGCTTCCGAAAAGATTTTCGTTCATAACATGAAGTGATATGATACTGAAATTATTTTTATTTGTTTTTCATGCTTTTTTAAAGGAGAAAGAAAACATTATAAAATCAATCTCCATTTGCAAAACAATAAAAAATTGCGTTCGCTAGAATGTGATTACGAAAACTTTTTTTTAGCAAAAGTTCAGTTTTAGTCTATGTGACTTAAGATGTGAATTGCAAGGTGTCTAAAAAACTTTTATCAAAGTGTATCATCAAAGTTTCATTATTTTATTGAACAAGGTCTTGTTGCATATGTACATATTTTCATTCATTTTCAAATATCTTGTTTGATGCTGTGCGAGATTACTGCCAACTAGCAAATTGTAGTTACATTTTATTTTTGTTACTGTAACCTGTTGTATAAAAATACTAGACAATATTTTGCAGTGTACTTTTTCATTTGATAAATGTGTGATTGAGCAGCTATGTTTTGATTATCTACAAAAGTTATTGTAAAGCAAAACCGATTTTGTTTTTCAATTTAATTTTTATATTTGATGTTATATCGTACCAAGAATGTACAATTTTTAATAAGCTTTTATTTCATTTAAATTAGTTCAAAGTTTGACCAATGATTAAATTCTGGAGGAACCCTAACATTATTTATTTTGTGTATTTTTTTTATTTTAATACCATACCACTAATGATTTGGAATCCTATTTAAGTTTCTATTCATCTTCTGCTATGTGTTGAATAAATCTTAGTCATTTCATAAACTCTAAGTATTAACCACTATAATAAAATTTGTTGTACTACTTACAAATATTTTGATGAAGAAAACTCTAATATTATTTTGATAAATAAAATATGCCTATTTATTTAGCATAACGTACTGTATTTCCAAGAAATGTTTTCTAGTTTAGTTTTGAATTATCAAAACTGCCTTTTTTAATTTCCATTTGTACAGAAATGTTGATGAAATTGTTTTTGAAGAGGCCAAACTTCACGGAGCTTCATCCTTCAGTTATTTATTGACATACTTTGTGTTGTTGCCCAGTGATTTGTTGCATATTTATGTGTTTTGTGAAATTTTGCTCTCTTGAAAGTTACCAAGCATGTTATTTTTGTTGTACCAAAACAGTTTTCTGATTTCATATTGTGAAAGTATTTATCCAATGTTTATATGAGAATTTATTTGTTTTATGTGTAAATTATATTTCGAAAGGGCCATCAATGCGTTTTGATGTGTACAGATTTTATTGAAGGTCAATTTTATTTATGTGCTATAAAAACCTCAATGACAAACTTCAAGTTTAAGTTTTTCAATAAATGAAATAAAACTAGATGCAAATTATTTACTTTGTATTTCTTGGCTTCATTTTTGCATGAAATAGTACCTCCAGCAGTCCAGCATCAACAAAAGACATTCAAAAGATTAGAATAAAAAATAAACTAACTTCACTTTTAGTGAATTTATTGGTTGGTTGGTTGGTAGACATAGATTTTCTGGCTTGTGTGCTTGGTCAAAGACCCGCTTATCACCTTCGTCAAAGGGCCTGGATGGCCGAGTGGTTAGCATTGCAGGCCAGCTGACTAAGCGTTGTAACAGGTGCGGGGTGCGGGATCGATTCCTGCCTTCGACCTGGGTGTAATTCCTTTCTCTTTGACAGTAAAAACTCTTTCTGTGTCTGTCTTACTTGACGAAGGCTTATAAGCGGGTCTTTCATCAAGCACACAAGCCGGAATATATATGTACCTACCCCTCCCCCCACCTTCATCAAGTAAGACAGACACAACACACATACGCGATAGATGCTGCCATCCATCACCTGCCACCTCCACAATTTAGACATGTCCCTGAAGGGGAGGGAAATAGTCTCCAGAGACCTGTACCTGTGGGAAACTGTGCAATTGAATTAACTTATAACCCTTGGAGTGTTTGTTTAGCCCTTATGTAGCTCTAGTGGACGATATTGAACCTAACCATCTTCAAAGGTTTAACAAAATCAAGACAGAAGAGAAGTTGTAATCAATTTTCTGCCACTTTCAAGGATTTTAGCTTACACACAGATAACTTGTCCCCTTTTTTATGCTATTGCTTGATTTTTATTATCCCTAGCAAACTATTTTACGAAACATGTCAATCAACACAAAATAAACCCTTTGTTCACATTTTACTATTTACTCAAAAACCTTTACCCAAACTCAAAATTGTACCTGTTCTTTGAATGAACTTTGAACTATTGATTTGAATAAAATTATAAATGTATCTTATTCTTAAAAAAATGTTTTTCCATTAGTATAAATATGAAAAACAGACATAACTTTTAAAGTACTTAAGTTCACCCGCTTAAAACACCAGGTCCCTTGTTATATTTAATTGTTAAATGATTTGTTACTGTGCATTTTAAGCAACTGCAGCCTGACCATATTTGTTCAATGATTAACTTCTGTACAATGAAATTTTCAAAAATCTTAGTTATTTCTCTTATGAGACTTTTAAACTATTGAGAATTTATGCATTATTTAAGAATTGAAATTTGGTTAGTGAAATGGTGAAAACTAAAGTCTGTGTAAAGCTAGGAAACTTTGTTTTTTCCAATTGTAAGGCGAAAAAATATACAAAATCCTAAACAACTGAATTGATATTTTAAAAAGCTTTTTACTTTGAAAGAAGTTTTATCCTCTGCGGGTTCATCTATAATTTGTGGTGCTGCCATCTATTGTCAATATTGCAAAACAATTGATTGGTTGAAGAAACGAATAATCTCTTTGAAATGTGCAAATGTTAGTTATGCCAGATTCAGTGTCGCCTCGTCACTCCCCACAAGAAAAATGATTGGGTTATAACTAACCTTAAAGTTGATTTTTCAAGACAATTTTTGTCATAAAAAATAATGCTGAATTGCATTTTTTTTTTGCATAATTAAACGCACTTTTTTTAATAATCGACGCATTGAACAATTAATTAAATACACGCTTTAAAGCAGCTAATAATAAAATTACTTTCATAAACCGAAATGTGTTTTACATTAGTTGTTTTTATGAAAACGTGCTAACCCACACCGAAGCTGTTTTGAGAAAAGCTCAATTCAGCAAACCGTTAATTAATAAAATCATCATTATCCAGAATAAAAAAAGATCGAACAAGAAAAGTGCAAGGAAACTTTTCACTGAATCACAATACGATGCCCGTCGCCAATAGCCCTCTTACAGCTCTAGTGCTCTAGTGCGACGATAATTCAAACTAAAACTGAATCAAATTCACTGAATCACTTATATCCGAAAAAAGTTGCATGTGAATACCCCCCCCCCCCCAATTAGTAAAATAAAATCCATTAATTTTATAATTTTATTAATTAATCATTTCAATTGTATGTTACATTTTTTGCATTTTAATTGAATAAGTTACATCAATTGCATTTGAATTGTAGAAATTAAATATACTAAAATCTATTAATCGCATTAATTACATTTAATTTGCATAATTTAAGCATTTTAATTGAATCAAATAAATTAATATTGTATTAATTGATTTAATTATTTTTTAGCTATATAAGCCAAATTAATCGATTGTACTTAATTTAATTTAATTACATTAATTGCAATTGCGCTATGATCATTATTTTTGAATTTTTTTCAAATCGAGAAACAGTTACTGTTACAAACCTACTCTTCGATTGCATGCTGACACTAACACGATTCAAATATGACAACTAAAATAATTCCCCACATCCTCGCCTTGGCCTTATTTAAAAAAAAAAAAAAAAAAAAAAGCTCCGAATAAGTACATAATACCAACCTTACATTTTCACTGACGCCAAACACAGCAAACCCTCGCCAACTGTGGCGCGCCAACCACCAACGAGGTGTGATGGGACTTTGACGGGTTTGTTATCATTTTTACTCCCCCTTTTTCAGAGCGGTAGTTGTGCCTAGCGGACGTATACTGCCGAAATACCAACATTGCAATGTGCGCTTGTAGGAACATGTGACATTTACAACTTCTATCAAGAAAAAGGAATATTAAATTTTAACATTTTGCTGAACTGGTGAGTTTTATTTTTTGAAATTATTCCTAATTGGATTTTTTGTGGGTAATTGTTGTTTTTGATGTTAGGGTTTGTTTATTGACTGCAGTTGAGCAGGATGCATGCTTTAATTGACGTTTGTGCTGAGCTGATTGATCGTTCTAAAAAGTGGGTGTTTTGTGGAAGAACGTATTTTCTTGTTGTTTTACCAAAGTCCGGGTTATTTTTTTAAAACTAGTTTTAAAAGTTTTTTTCGTGTTAAAATAAGAGGTTATAAATAGTTGACTTTTATGGCGTTAAGCGAAATACAAAACCAACTAGTTGAATATAGAAATTAATTACTAGCTATTCTAAAATTTTAACGATATGATACAAGTTACAATTAATACATCTGTTTTATCACATTAGATTGTTAATTTTTAGAAAAAAAAGTTATTAAAGCTAAAAAAAAAATCGATGTAACTAATAAGCCGTAGAGGTTAGTAAATCAAAGCCAATACAACTGGTTAAAGGTCCTTTAAGGTTATTTTTTTTTAATTTGAAGTTAGAAGTCCAATTTTTAAACAAAATATTATAAATTTTGTGTTTTACGAGTATTTATCTTTTATTTATTTTAAGTTTTAAAAGTGTCAAATTTTTAACACTTTTTAGTAGTGTAAACTGTATTGTAAATATGTAAAGCCATAAATAATGGCCAATTAATTTGCAATACAGGTATTTGGAAAGTGTTAGACATTTTTTATGTCTAAAAAAATTAAGTGGTGAAAGTTTAATTTTAATATATTTCTTTTTATTGGCTCATTACGTAAATTTTGATATCAAAAATCCACTCTACTCTTTTTGCCAAGAAAACCCTGTCTCTCGAAAATTTCTAGTTCAATAGCAGTCGAGAAGCAAGGAGTATATCGTTTTTTTTTTTTTTTTTTTCTGAAGCTGTACATGTTATTTTGAACATAGTCCACTGTCCTAACTCCTCGAACGCTGACTTTCTTGGGTTGAGTTGGGTCGCTTTGTTATGAAGAACATCACCAATAATCTCTTGTGTAGCTCTAGTATGAATTGTTTTAATCATAATTTCGATGGACTGTGGCACCCATTCGGTAGAGCGCTTGCCTTGCATGCGAAAGGTCCCGGGTTCGAGCCCGAACGATGCCCAAATAACTGCCGATCTATAGTAGAGCCAAAACGTTAATACGCCGTGTAGATGAAGTTCAAATTGTGGTAGTGTAATCGTTTCCGGCTTCCTATTTCTAGCCTCCATTAGGAGCTTTAACACAGCCAATAACGCCTCGTAATTTAGAACCCTGGTCAAGTGACGAGGTCGACACCTGAGCGAGCTCCCAACGGAACGTCGAGCGACATCGTACGGTGACGCCATTGGGGCTTTGGACTCAACAGATTTAGCGAGCACGTCTGTCCCAGTGTACTCGGGCCCATCCCTCACGAGTTGGATTTTTCTACTCTTAAAAAAGTTTCAGTTAAATATGCTGCGTATGATGTGGCCGTTAAAAGTTGCCTTGGGTGCTTATTCAGGTGTTTGCTTGTCACTTGACTGTGGCTCTAAATTACGACGATTGTCTCCAATAGCTCTCTTGTAGCTCTAGTGCGAAGATAAATCAACCCAACTTCAAAATGCCGACAGTGCTGAGTTCGGTCGAAAAACTATACTCCAAAGTCCGACGCTGCGTACCGTACAATGTCGCTCCTAAAAGTTGCGTTGAGTGCCTACTCAGAGGTTCGTCTCTTGACTGTGGTTCTGAATTACGACGATTGTCGCCAATAGTTCTCGTGCAGCTCGAGTGTGAAGACATTTCCACCACAAAATTTCAAAAAAAAAGCTCGTACGAAAGCGAACGTGTTTCAAAATTGGAGTCGCATGTGTGGTTTTGACAAAGCGTTTCCTATTTACATTTAAGAAGAAAAAAAACATCCATTTTTACGTTTAATCGTTTCAATTCCCTGAGTTCTACGGATCAATGACTGTAGAAAAAAAAATAGAGCTTATTTTGTTATTCTAGGTTGTTATTGAAAATTTCGAAGACCGTCTGAGTCATTTTCAACTTTGAAACAATCACAGATATAAGATTTGTTTCCATTTAAAAAAAAGCTGCACTGCATGAGTGATTTGAACTTGTAAATAATAATTTTAAACTAAAGGAATTAAAAATACAAAATGTCATGTTCTAAAGTTAGTGAAGCTTATATAAAGCAGGTTACAAGAATCGTCTACAAATCGAATTTTAACAATTTCTACACTAACACACATCGTATTTTAAATAGGTGTACTTATTACAATTTTTAGCCTACTTTCCTTCTTTTTTTTTAATTCGAAAGAATTTTTTTCTTAAAAAATGGAAAATATGTATTAACATGAAGAAGACTGACTTTCTTCGATCCATACACCCCTTCCAAATTCAGTTCTATCGGTCGGATGTAAAAAATTAAAAAAATTGTTAGGTCTTTCATACCTTTCTCTCTATTATACTTTTTGACCGTTTGTATGTACGTCCGGGTTTGTAGTACATTAGTCAACCTGTCTGCCAACAGTCTACTTATTTGAATAATATTTAAGTTCAATTTTTATTTACTTAATTCTGTGTTGCCACATCAAAAATAGCATTAGACTATTTATTTAAAACTAATGTATTGGAAGAAAATGTTTTTTTTGTCATACATTTTTTTGGAGGGATGGCATATATATTGATTGTTCGTTATTTATTAAGAGAGCAAAGCATAGCGTACCTTTTTTTTTCATTAAAAGCTGGTTAGTTTTATTTATGACTAGCAAATTCCCAATTGTTCGCACGGACTAAAAAAAAGTTTACTTGTTGTTACAGTGGTTTTGCACGTTTTGAAGAGCTACTTCTATGTATTTAAGAATATTTTTCGAAAAATTTTACAGTTTCGTATCCCCACCTGAAATAAAATTCCTAGTACGCCCTTAGTTTTACTTTTTATTCTACGAATTTTTTTTTCATACATAAGTGTGGAAGATACGAGGCTTCAAAAAATCGTGACTTACGGAATTTCTAAAATAAATGATTCATATTCAAATAGACTTTCAACTCGTTCCTTTTCTCCATATAACCTATTCAACTTTCTCAAATAAAACCTCTAAAATCTCTCGTGACTCATAGCCCAACGGGGTTTCCATTCGTTACCTCTTCACCTTGTTTGCGCTGCACCATCATCAGGATAGCATCATCGGGTATATTTGAATCGCTAAATGTAAAAAGACATCAAGTCAATTGGACGACTTCCCTCTACGCTTTTTCCTTTTACATTTTATCAGAAACAGATGCGTGTGCGGAAAACTTTCTGAAAACTTTACCTTGCACCATCATAAGATAACATCAGGTGTATTTAAATCGCTAAGGCCGCAAGTCGTTTGGAGGACTTCCCTTTACTCTTCTTTCTTTCGACGATTATCTAAATATGAAGCGTATGGGGAAATCTGTCTGTTAACTTGGCTAGTTGTTGCATTCAAAGAACCATTTATCAGCGGGCATCTAATTGCAGACGGTGATCAAAAACCACTTCGCCTTGAACCCGAAAGTCGTCATGTCTTGACCCCCCTCGTCATTTTTCGACAAGAAAGGTTTCGAAACCATTATTTCTTGTTTTGTTAGAGAGAGAGAGGAAGAAGAAAACACTTTTTTCGTATGCTGTATAAAAAGTGGTTTGTGGATTGAAAACGAGGCAGGTTTTCCTTAATGAGCGTCTTGGCGAGTTTATGCATCTACCACAAAAGGGGCCTGGTAGAACAGGTACTTTTTGCTGGATTGTGTGGTGGAATTACTCCGTTGGAATCGGCTTTTTATTATTTTGGTCTGTTTTTTGGTGCTTAAGGTAAGCGAGTACCCAAAATTCCACAAAAAAGTAAATTTTTTACTATTACTTTAATCTTTTCCAAATTTGGCATAGTGATTTCAAATATAATGAACAATGCTATTTAGGCATTTTTTTAAAATTTAAACATAATTTATTTATTTTAAACGGTGTTTTTCAAATAAAAAAAGAGGTTTAAGCTAACAATTCTACCACATTGAATTTTCTTCCTATAAACATTAATTATGTGTTAAATTCTTCGTTTTGAACTGATACATGCAATGACACTCAAGAGCAGCGTGTAAAATAAGCGGTATCGCATCGCGAAACGCGACACCAAAATGAAAACTTGCGATAGCGATTAAGTTTTGTATCGCATTTAGTTGCGATACAAAGCTAAATCGAAAGTCGCGGATCGCCGTCGTTTCGCGACTTTTGGATCCTCGTAGTTTCGCAACTCTCGGATCATCGTAGTTCCGGGACTTTCGGATCCCCGTAGTTTCGCAACTTTCGGATCCCCGGAGTCGCGACTTTCGGATCCCCGGAGTCGCGACTTTCGGATCCCCGGAATTCCGCGATATTTGAATACCCGGAGTTCTGGAACTTTCGGATCGCCGTAATTTCGCGGCATTCGGATCCCCGGAGTTTCGCGACTTTCGGATCCCCGGAGTTTCGCAACTTTCGGATCCCCGGAGTTCCGCGACTTTCGGATCCCCGGAATTCCACGATATTTGAATACCCAGAGTTCTGCAACTTTCGGATCCCCGGAGTTTCGCGACTTTCGGATCCCCGGGGTTTCGCAACTTTCGGATCCCCGGAGTTCCGCCACTTCCGGATCCCCGAAGTTTCGCGATTTTCGGATTCCCCAAATTTCGCGATTTTTGGATACCAGAAGTTTCGCGATTTTCGGATCCTTAAATTTTTTTCAAAAGTGCTATGCATTAATTAAAAATTGCTACACACAAATACTTTGGCGTAGCAAAACTGCTATGCACACAAAAAAAAGTATTTTACACGCTGCTCAAGAGTTACATACAAATTACAAGAAAAGAAGTTATTAAGAAAAATGTTATGAATTAACTAAAAAAATGATTTTTTTCGATTAACTTACACTTGGAATTTTTTTAAAAAAAACTACGATATTTTTTCACCAGATGTTAGAGGCTTATAGCACATATATATATTTTAAAAGCATCTGTGAAAAATTTCAGGTAAATTAATGTAAAACTTTTTATGCTAGAAGTGTTAGCGTAACCCCCTTTTTTTAGTTGAAAAACACCGTTTAAAATATAAATCAATTGTATTTTAATAAAAAAAAATGCCCTAAAAGCATTTATTTTTTATTTTTATGAAATCACTATGCCAAATTTGGAAAATATAAAGTAATAGTAAAGATTTTAGAATTTTGGGTACTCGCCTTCCTTAAGAAACAATAAAACTAACCTTTGGCAGTCTGTGTCCGGGTGAACATCTGTCGATGGTCGACTTATTAGAATAACATATAAATTTAATGTTCAGTCAATTGAATCATTGTTGACTCATCAACAGTCTCATAAGAACCTTTAATTGAAATGAATATTGGAAGGAAAATTGTTTTTGTCATTGGAAAGATGTCAGATTATATAACACAATGTGATTCTTTGATGGTTCATTATGTATTTACTAAGAAAAAGGAGCTTCTATCTTTTTGCATAAAAAAAACTGGCTCGCATAGCTGCTGGCTTTTCTGAGCCCCGCAACAGAAATCGGTGGAAATACGTATTTTTCGAAACAGAAAGAATGTCATGGATATCACTACGTCTTGATATCTTGATGAAAGCAACATTCAAAAAGCTAAATAGTCGGCTGTATGATTATTACGTGATAATTTTACTACCTCAGAAGATCTTTCAGAACATGTGCCTTGGTGAACGAACCAACCCACATTTAGAGCATTTAATAGATGACTATATAATAAATTAGTATGAATTCATTTTCCTAGCTCAGGGCCTTAAGTGCATCGTAGTCTGAGGAAAGGCCCTTTTCAGAACATTAAATAGTTGTCTATAAATATAAATAACGCCATTTACCTACTTTAAATGAGCCTTAAGGGGAAATGTTTTGATGATAAGCCACATTTAGAGGGAAAAATAGTTGTCTTAAGGGTATGGCGTCATTTAGCTTGCATCATAATATAAGCCTTGAGAGCATTTCTTGATGGAAGGCTACTTTTAAAACTTGAAATAGTTGTCTATATATGAGAACGATTGCATTTTGCTACCATAAAGGCTAATTTTTCTCAAACATGATTCGGTCATTCCGGCATTCACTATGAATTTATATTCTGCAGTTAAATTTAATGGGTATTTTTTTATTTGACTCATGCAACATAATTCTATATAGTTAAAATTATTTAACTAGAAAACAAATGAGATTGACTTTTGATTCATAACTATTTTTTATATAAATATTTCATTAGTTTTATTAGTTAACAGTATATATATGATTATTTTAATAAAGTGAATAGTGAATAAATTTTTAACGAATGTAAAATTCCAACAAGTACTTTTTGTCAAAAACATTGTTTCCTTAGCAATCCAAAAGGAAATATATTTATTTGCAGCTCATATTAAGGAGTGTGTATCTGCTTAGCTCTTTAACTTAATATTTAAATTTAAATAAACACAATATATTTATGTACGTTTTACAGAAAGTCTTCGAAAAAGTATTTATGAATAGATTTCTGATTAAATTAAACTCATAGATTTATGCTGCTTTGCCTTGGTATTCTCAGAAGAACGCTTCAATGAACATCAAACTATTCTACAAGCGTAAAATTCAAAAAGATACTTTTTCTGTCGTAGCATCGGCCTCTGACACCGAGCCACAAAAGATCTTGGAACATTTTACTCAAGCGACCAATGGCACCACTCCAGAAGCTACTGACTCGCGACTATTGCCAACAAACGACAAAAATCCACAAAAAAGATAAAAATAAACGGGTCATATTGTCACTTATTGTTCGTGTGGATATGTCGAACTTTTATTTCTGCATTTTTATCCCGAACAATTTGGGATGTTCTGACGAAACCTTTCTCCTCTAGCCTAGAATTTTGTTTATTGGTGCTTTTGTTTTGTGTTCGCAGAATGATTGCTACGGTCGACGTCCGCTGGCTACTGATGTAACCCAGACACCCCATGTTCGATTGATATCCCACACTTTTTTGGGGGCAGTGTTTCGAAAGGTTATTGTGTGCTGCGAGTAATTGTTTGGGAAAATTAAATCTGGGTCTGGTTCATGGGTTTAAGCACTAACGGGGGTGCATATTTGTCCTTAACCCTTTCAACTCTGAAATGTTTGTGATTTTGTTTATGGACGTTCATCAATATAAAAATTTGTTCAGATGTTGATTTTTTTTTTTTTTTGGTAACATATTAGATTATAGATTAACATTTTGCTTTTAGAACGTGGTTACTCGTATTTTTAATAGTGTCTGGTTTATATGAGAAACTTAGCATAACTACCCGGTATACCGTATCTGAGGCTCTCCAGTTGATAAATTCTATTTTTAAATTTATATATTTCTCAATTCTATTTTTTAAATAAAATAATTAAAATAAATTAAATAATTAAATTAAATAAAATTCTCTATATTATAATTCTAATTTTAAACTGACCATTTGTTTCAATTAATTGTAAAGTAAAAGTAAGAATAACTTTACTCTGCGGAGTATTTATCAAAATTCTAGTCGAAATGTGTCGTTATCATTGGAAATCGTTTTCTTCTTTTTTTTTTAAGCAGAAATAAAGAGCGTCATAAGAACATCAACATGCTTTGATCACTTGATGAAAGTCGCAATCAAAACGTTTGCAATTAGCACGTCTTATGAATGAATTGATAAGGTTTAATCAAAAACAAATCATACGACGATATTCTCTATTAACCTTCCTTTCGCGACCTCCTTTGCAAATTCTCACGAGTCGCAATCATTTAAAAAACACTTGCACTTTTCTTTTTAAAATTCAAAACACCTGCATAATATTATATCATAAAACCTCAACCTTCTTATACGTGACTTAAGTATAAATTATAGCTCTTTTCGTTTATGAAAAAAAAAATCGAATATTTCGTCTGATTTTTTTTCCTTCTTATTCTTACAAATATGTTTATGTGATGGCAACAACCCTCTAAATTTCAAGGACATTCGAATCGTACCTTTAAAAAAACTAGTGATGAATTGTAAAGAAATTGCTACAATTGAGAGGATACGTAAAAAAAAAAAAAATTCAACTTGGTCTGCAATGGACCGTGACAGAAGCTACTTTAGAATGCTGATTGAAGATCTGCTCCTTATTGTTGTTTTTGTTCCGTTGTTTTCACTAAAAGATTTTTCTCTTTTTTTTCATTTGTCTTTAAAAGTTTAGTGCACAGTGATTATGCTACCGTTTATTAGGAGTAGAGGAAAAAGAAAACCTCATTTATGTTAGGTAATGTTTCATTCCATTCATCATAATTAAAATAATAATGATGATGAATGTTTATAATTTATTTGATCGTTAATTTTTTTGTGTGTGTGATATTCCAAAAGAGAAAAATCCATCTTTTTAATACTGAAAGCTTTTACAATTTATAAAAACGACATTGCTGAAGTTTTCCTTTATAAAATGTATAATGCTAACTTGTATGATCCCAATATTTTTAGTTGTGAAGCTCTTTGTAGACGTTGAAGAAATTTTTAAGTCCCATTTCTTTTTGATATCAGGCCCTGATCATTGCCTAGGCCTACAAGGCCCGGGCCTTGGGGCCCCTGATTTTAGGGCCCCCAAAACTGGCTGTAAACATATATATGCCTTTTGTTTTACAAAAGTTATGAAAATATATTTTTTACATAAAAGTAATTTTAAATCATAGTTTTTGAATTGTTAGTAGTCCAGAGTGTTCCAACTTCGCATACCACGTCGCTGTGACGTCCCCGCTCAGGCATCAGCATCGTCATTTGACCACGGTTCAAAATTGCGAGGCCGTCGTCAAAAGCCATTGTGTAGCTTCAGTACAACTTTAACCCTCTGAGGGATACAGGCGTATAAACTTTTCACCTGACTATCAGTTTTTTTAGTACCACACATAATTTTTAAAATTTATAAATTTTTTAATTTTACTAGAATTTGTAAATTTTATTATTTTACTAAAATTTGTAAATTTTATTATTTTACTAAAATTTGTTAATTTTATTATTTTACTAAAAAATTTTATTTTATAATTTTACTAAAAAATTTTATTTTATAATTTTACTAAAAAATTTTATTTTATAATTTTACTAAAATTTGCAATGATATTAAAATTTGTAAATTTTACTGAAATTTGTAAATTTAACTACAATTTTTTAATTTATAATTTTACTAAAATTGTCAAATTTATTATTTTTCAAAATGTATAAGTTTTATAATATTTCTAAAATTTTGTAAATTTTATGGTTTTACTAAAACTAATAATTTGTGTACAGTTTATAATTTTAAGTATGGGGAATCTTTTATAATCATCTTTTAAAGATAATTAAAAAGAAAAACATCAAATTTTTCGTAAAAAATTTAGTTGAAGTTCAGCCAATTTGCAGACGGCTTCCAAACAACAAATGCCGCTGTTTTCGTTTCCAATGACAAACCATTCACTGTGGGCAAAAAAAAACTTTTTCTCTCATTCATAGAATGATGTGGTTGTTATTGAGGAGATCTAGTGAAAGGGGCGGAATGTCGTTCGTCTGCTGGCGCCTCTTCTGAGGTTCAGTCCTCCTCCCCCGGGCTACGGAATCGTTCGCAGCTCTTATTTTAGAGGCACGCAGGTCAAGGTAGGCTTGGCGAGAAAGACGCCAAGGGTTGGCGAGTTTGTGTTGTTTGCAACCTTTGATTTTGTGTGGCACTTTAAAAAAATTTAAATTTTAGCATTTAGTGATATTAGTAAGTTTGAATTATCGTCACAAAAAGAGCTACGCGAGGGCTATTGGCGACGGGCGTCGAAATTTAGAACCACAGGCAAATGACGGACCGACAGCTGAGTAGCCCTATTCAACTGTTAAGGACGATATTGGGACTTTTTGGAGCATATTAACGTGCACTCCCTCAAAACGGGGTATTATTCGTTGGATATTTTTTGGCTGAATGGGCCGTTTATAGGTCGGCAGTTATTTTGGCGATTCCCGGACCCGAACGTGGAATCATCCGCATGCAAGGCTACCGCCTTAACTGACTGGGCTCCCCAGCCCCACATTCAATCAGAAGATAATGTGGATGTAATAACAAGTAATTCTTCATTACTTCAATTAAAAAAAAATATGTTGGGGAAAAAATTATTCTCCCTACAAAACATTTTTTCTATATAGTCAATTTTTATTTAAAGAATAAATAATGCAATAAATATTCAAATCCCCTCTCATTTATCCGGGAATTTTGAATTTGTTCTCAGGACATCATCAGTAATATTTTTATTAACTGTAGTAATCTGAATTTGAGTTAACTGTGCTGAATTTTTCTAGTAGTGGAAAATGGAGAGTCAAGAGAACAATGACGAACAACATAAAAAATATGGGTCGAAAAATTATTTGCATGAGGTTGAAAGGATAATGACAAATAAAATAACAAATACGTATTTTAAAATTATTTGACACAAATGTCTCTAAATATGTGAAATCTCAAAAACCATAAAAAATGGTGACCCACAACATCAAAATGTTTCTTTAACCTAATTTTGTCCTTTTTTGGATAACAGAGGTTTCCGATAATTGATATAAATTATAACGAGCAAAAAAATTACGGGTTTAAATTTTTTGCTATTGATTATTGCAAGTACTTTGATTTTTTTTTCTTTTACATTTACATTTTATGTTTCAATAATTCGTTGAATTGTAGGCGATCAATGGCTTTTGAATATTTCCTAGTAACTTCTACTTTTTTTTTTATAATTTTATTTTTACCAAAACATTTGCTTTCAAAGAAAACGTTTTAATACTTTCAATTTAGTTCTTTTAGCAGTAAGGTGGTGAAAATGTGATATCTATTCGAACTGTTTTAGTATTATAATTTTAGCATGATGGTTATCTGTTATTTATGATTCATTGATTTCAATTAAGTGTATCTATTTCAAATTTTGTATTTTCATTTATCTCTATTAAAAAGCATTTGTATTAAATCAGGATACAATTTTTTGCATTTATACGGCACGTTGCCTATTTGTTATTCGCTGATCCTGGGAACGTATTTCGAAATCGTAAGCATTAGTTATTTCTATTTTGAGAATATGTTGCAGAATTTATTGTTTTAAAAAAATTGACTACACAACTCAAAATTGACTCAAGTTGGGAGAACAAATTCGTTCCACGTGTTTGTTGACTAATTTTGTCGACTTAAGAATGTTTTACTTCTCTCAATGAATCGAATTGTTTCACCGCAATTGAAACGAGACGTATCTCCCCTACAGTCCCCTCTCGTTAAATCTGTAGAGTCCTAACCGAATTTTGTTGAATCAACAAAATTACTTTGATGAACCACAAAATTACTTGGATATGAACCAACGAAATAATTTAGTTGAACAAGATAGTAATTTGGCATTAATAAAAAAACTTGACCATAAATATTTTGACTCACTAAAATTTGCAATACAATGAATTCTGAATTTTTCAAAAATTCTTTTATCAAAATATTTTTTTCTATGTAGCTTGATTTATATTACGAATTTAATTTTAAATAAGGACAATCTAACAATATGACTTACAAATAAGTTTTTAGTTGCTTTTACCACATCTGTGTTTTCTCACCAATACCGTAGAAACGGCTGATAAATATGAAATCTTATCCCAGATTGTCGTTACACAATGTGCCAATTTCATTGCTGAAAGCAAGGTTATTTTATCGCTTCAAATATAATCGCATTTGTTCTTTTAAGTGCTTTTTTATGTCTCCCATTATTTTGCCCGCACGTTTAGTGTTACTTGAGCTATCGGACATGCTAATATTGCACATATTGGATCATATGTCAACATTCGAAGGTTTAATTAAAAGCAAATTTGCTTCAATTATTGTTTTTAATCCTGATGTGCTAAATATTTTTGATAAGGAAGAAAAAAGTATTAAACCGCTGTCTAACATTCACAGTAGTGTAGCCGGTTAGGATAACGATGTAACGTGTTTTCCAGATACATAATACCCTCGTGTAGCTTTAGTGCGACGATTATTAAAACTAACATTACCAGATACATAGTTGAGGGGTACGAAAGCTGGCCCTATGGTAGCTAAGTCTGCTGGTTAGAATCATACTTTTGGCATAGACATTCGTAGTTGTTTGGAACAATCGGCTTGTAGCAGTAGATCCTTGTCTAAATGTCTAATCATCTCTATAGTCTAATCAGCCTTCGTGTAGGAAATACCCAGAAAACCTTTTGCTAACTCAAATAAAATTTTTAAAAAACAAAACCAGGAACTGTAAAATATGATTAGATAATGTCGTTTTATTTGGTATTTATATTTTTTTGGAATTATTTTTATATTAATTAATCAATGTACAGGGAAAAAATTATAGGCACACTTTCCACGTTTTAATTTTTTTCACTTTTCTCATTAACTGCTACGAAATATGTAAAATGCTTTTTACGACTTCTTTTAGAGTCAATTCTTTGCTCTAAAATTTGTAGAAATGTATTTCATTCAGTTTAAACGTTAAATGAAAAATATTAACCACAAGAACTTACTGTTATTTTCTCTAAATGCTCGTTATATTCTTTAGATGTGAACAATAGTATTAACACTGTCTGAGTTGTATGGTGTTATCTAGACATTTCTTCAGACAGCAGGTGATGGCATGTAATCTTCTCAATTTTTGAACAAAATGCTTCGAATTTGCTTAAAATAATTCCAAACACGCATAATTTAAACATTTTCATTAAAATAGAAAGATTTCAACTATTTAAATACTTGCAATTTAAGAGTCAATATTTACAATTAATTTCGGAATAATTTCAGACCTAAACCTTAAATAAACAAAACCACAAAAAAATTCCAAATTAATACTGAAAGGTATGTTTCTAAATAGAACGAAGAAAAAATCGAACATTTTTAAATGTAATTTTCCAATGTAAACAACGTCTGGCCTATATACACGAACATCGAATGTTCATTTTTGGCTAATAAAATCCTTTACTGCCGTCTAAAAAAATCAGGTAAAAAAATTCCAAAAATAAAATTAAAGCATATTTTTTATAGAACTAGCATGTATAAATAGAACGAGAGAAAAATCGAAAAATTCTCAATGTAAACAACGTCCGGCCTATATACACGAACATCGTATGTTCATTTTTGGTTAATAAAATCGTCTGATGTAAATACAGATGCATTAAAAGTGACCCGTATGCATTGAGGATGATTTTACGTCAATCGGGTTCTCGTAAGAATTTTATGGGTTAGTGGACTTCGGAACCGGAACGTGAAATTATTATTCGACAAATATTCTCGTGGGCTTGTCATCAATCAGGAAATTCCATGATGGTTTTGCACGATAGTAAAAAGAATGACATAGTTTAACCCTTTAATCGGATATTTGGACCCGAAGTCGATATTGTTTAAATTTATTTGCAGAACTAAACTTTGAAATTCCCTAAATAAGATATTTGGATTATTTTCCGATTGATATTTATGTATAAAACATTGATCGTAAAAAAACGTTTTAAGGTTTGTGCGCATAGAAATTTTAAATTGAAAAATCAAGGGCGTATGAAAATTTAAATACATTTCATTTGCACTTTTTTTTTTAAAGTAGTAAAACAATCAGTAAAATTATATGTACTAATATCAAAAATATATTCAGGATTTATTTAATGATGTAAAATCCCAACATCCGCTTGCTAATAGTTTTTGGTAATCGTGTCTAGTCTGTAGCATATAGACTATTTTCTAGATAGACTTGGCTTCATATACGGCAATATTGTAGACATAGGTAATGCATAACACTATTTACAAATATGGCGATACGATAATATATACATTTTAAGCATAGACATTATATATAATTTTATTTGATTTTCTGAAAAAATTACTAAAAAACTTCAGTAAAATTAACTAAAACGTAAAATACGTTTTAATAATACTATTTTAAACTTATCTGAACCTAGGTTATCTTTGCTTCGCATCCTAAAAGCTATTTTGAAGTGATAAGCCCAGAATTAATCTTCTCTATAGTTCTAGGTAACGTGTATTTTGTGATAAAAAGATAATTCCAGCTCTAGGATATTTGCAGATGTTTCGAATATCCCTCTTATCTTTTAGAGTTTCGATCTTGTATAAAAGATACAGAAGTTTAATTCCATGCTTTTACGGGTTTTATACCATATCTTTTCACGGAAAATTTACACTGAAAGCTTTTTTATAGTTTATAATGTTATATAAATAAAGGAAACAGGATATTCGAAACTTTGGGGCAAAACATTTTTGCTACATTAAAAAAAACTGTGCACACTCTTAAAACAAAAGAGTGAAATCCACTCATGTAGGAGAAGTGCATTTTTGACACTGGAAAGGAGTAAATATTAACTCAGACTGAGTTAAAATCGCTCGTTTGTTTTAGGTCCTTTATTTACAGGAAGGAGACTTTTGACATACCTCTATTTTTGAAACTACATACAGGGATAATTCTTTTACTTCATAGTTATTTAAAATCGCATTTAGAAATTTCAATACACGACTTATTTTTAACGTATCGATTAAATAAATTTTTATATTTAAATTATACAAAATAATTAATAATTACAAGAAGGCATATAATAGGTATAAATTCAAACAATTAAATTGTATTTTGAATTTGCTTTGCTAATGAAAATAGTTTATTTAAATAGGCATTCAATTTATATAGTCATAAGGTGAATTTCATTAGATAAAATAACTCTTTGTTGCATTAATTCAATTACGTTTTTAATTAAATTATAAATAACTGTTTTTCAACCACTCCTCCGCCAGAATAATTAATTCTGTTTGCACCTCTCTTATCTTCCCTTTGAAGGTGTTACAACGACTCCATTATAGACCCTTGAATTTGGCCAATGCAATCTGAAATCCAATCTACAAACTAAAGAAACAATTTTACTACACTTTGTGCCAACCTAACTTGGGTAAAAGCAAATAGTAAAAATGCAGCGGGAAAGTGCGATTGGTCCGTTGGTTGGAAACTCTTGTAAGGTAATATTTACATACAAAATGATCTGGATACAATTTAACCAAACTACACTTTTCATTCTGATAAAATTTTCAAATTTTCTCACATAGTATTTAAATCTGTTAGACCTTAAATGAAATTAGTGTTTTAAACATTTTTTTTTCTGGATGGATTCACAAATAATTCATAGAACTCTTTAGATGAGCGAAAGGATCTTCTCCATAGCCTATTTCTATTTACCCAACTTAGGTTGGAAAGGAGTGTAAATCATATTTCAATCCACCTACCACCCAATTTGCACCAAATTGTTGCACGGACGCAAACAACACAACTCCAAATCAATACTTGGCCGAAATCCGAAGCACGTCTGATTTCAATCAAACACAGATTCGTGGGGTAGCGTTTAGTTCAACGGGAAGGCGAAACGGTCCGTCTATTATATCAATTTATCCTCAACCAAATGATCACCTGTCTTATTATAAATAAATTACTGGCCAATTTACAAGGCCATGTCCACAGGAATTATGTATTCCGGGAAGAAGCAATGTTTTGCTATTGGCTGTACGTGAATGACGAGTGTTAATTTGAAATGGAACAATTTAGGACAATTTATAGGTAATTTTAACACAGCGAAATGGTGATTCTTGGCAGAAATTATGTTGCAATGGTTTCTAAGTTTTGTAATTGCAAAAATTTTGTTATTTATAATTTATATTGGGTTATTCTTTAAAAGATAAGTGAAATGTAATATGGTATTAAGCCAAGTATTCAAGCTACATTTTGTAACGTTGAAACAATTCAAATATAATTATTGCCTATTTCTAAATAGAAACATTTAAACTTTGTCGCGTTGAATCAAAGTTGGCAAAGCTTTTTCGTCTTTATTTCTAGTTGTCAGTTTATTTCAAAGTTTCGTAACAAGTATTTCATTTATTTTCACCTGAATTTAATTAAAAAAAAATTGGAATTGCATTTCTTATTTAATTTTAAATCTCACTTTTAGTATATCGATGTTAAATATCAGTGTTTGTCAGTCATTCGTTTATACGCCTACACACTTGTTTCATTGCACCTCATTTAAAACCATGTCAAATTCATTTAATTGTTTCATAGTGGAATCAACAACCAAATAGCTTAGGACGATAGATATACACTCTTTAAAACAAACGAGTGATTTTAACTCAGTCTGAGTTAATTTTCACTTCTCCAGTTTCGAAAATGCACTTCTCCTACAGGAGTGGATTCTTTGTATGTTGAATCTGCGACAAGATCACTCCAAACGAGTGATTTTAGTTCAGTCTGAGTTAATATTCACACCTTTGTTTTAAGAGTGTACTATAAGGCGATTAATAAGCTAATTAATTGGACTTCAATAAGTACTAGTTACAAATATTCTCACGTCATCCCATACTACTCAATTGACGTCAAAATAACTTTTTTGCCTGATTAACAACTCCTAAGAGCTTATATCCACTCAACCATTCGACTTATCACAAACTTATCCTTTCTTATCTTCACTAAGTCAAAGCATACATGCGACCTATTTCCTGTCCTTTAGCTCATTGAGCTATCTCCGCTTTAGCCTATCCTGAGAACACATTGACACCTGGACCAACGTTCACAGCTCAAGATAGTTAGATCAGCTGTTCTTTTTCCACGGTATTATACTCACGGTGACGACTTGAAATGGGTGATCAGCATATCTGCATACAGACATTATGGTATGGAATAGGATGACGTGGGTTACTTGATGCATATTGAGTTTGATATTTCCGAGCACAAAAATATATCTGGAGGGATTTAATTTTCAGTTGGAGAAAAAAAATTAATTGTGGTTTATGAAAATTTTATATTGTTTTTTGTTTCATTAGCATTCATATTGTAGAAAATTTCAATGGAAATGTTTCAGATGATATAAAGCTCTTGTTTTTATTTAACCTATATAGACGAAAGGAAACTTTTCTTTCTATGCAAGTGTAGCCGCCTCGATAACACACAGTCTACCAAAAGAATCCTCAAGGTGGCGATATGTTACCTCGGCTTATATACTAGTATTTCTGTTGTTATTCAGGCTCAGTAATAAATCTGCGCCCTCTAGCGTTTAAATGATGTATTCTGGTTGCATACATGTGGTAACCGCCACATCAGCTTTCTTTGACAAATTTTTCGAACAACCAACAGCACAGCAAGAAGTTGGCATTTTTAAAACTTAATAAGTAAAAGATTCTTAGAAAACTCATTTTCGAATACCAGAATAAAATTAATTCCAGACAAAAAATGGAAACAAGACAGCTGGAGCTGTTGCCATTCATGACGTAAAACAACCACATTAGGCACTTCAAGCTTTCGAAAAGAAACTCCATATTTTTGTTTAAAAAAAGTTGTTATAAAAACTGTTATAATAAAAATATTAAGTTGAAATTAAAACAATAATAAAAATTAAATGAATTTCAACAATGCAGAAAATCCCTTTGAAAACATATACATTGGTCAATGACTAACTACGAAATTTCTAAAGATTGTCGTTTTTTGGAAATTATGGGTTTAACAATATCCAGTTTTTCATCTCTGTACTTTTGCACATTCTTGGTTTTGTTATTTGACCGACTAATAAATGTAAATTGCGATAGATTGCGCTTAAGTCAAATCGTCAGGTCCTTGACACGAATTATCCCGCTTTTGTAATAACGATAATATCGGGATAATTCGTAATGTGAATGGGGCGAATTCCAGAAATTTTCCTAAATTCGATATTTACGTTTGATGGGTTTTTAATATACAAGGTTATTTTAAAGTTTAATTGACGTTCTCACTTTGTTTTATCCGTTTTTAATTTGACGAAGTTATAGTTTTCCACATAATGTTGAAATGCAATAGAAATTGAAATAATTAAGTTGTTTTTAAGTATAAGCTATTGAGCCGCCGAGAAGAACTAAAACGACGTGGAATTTTATTACTATGGTTATAGTTATTCTTTGATAATGTAATATGGGAAACACAATTAAATTTTAAAAAAAACCATTGAAATGAATGTTATCTATTGCTATCTGTTTTGTATTGCTTTCTAAATAATTTCTATATTTTATCGGCGTCTTTTTTTAACGTGGATTCATCGGCGTCTTTTTGAACGTCGATCCATCGGCGTCTTTTTTTTTATCGTGGGTTACAAAATAGCTATTGTCATTCTTTTTTTAAACTTACAAAATGTATAGCTATAAAAATAAATTGTCTATTTGAAGTTATTGAACCCGAAATGTAATTTTTTTAAAAAGTCTTAGAAATGTTATCAAGTTCAAACCCATTAAATGGCGAGTTTTACAGGAAACTTAAGGCAATTAAATATAAAATTAGTTTTAAATTGAATACTTCGAGTCTCTAACAAATTACAAATTGAAATTACGTATAAAGAATTCGTTTGTCTTAATGTTTTCCCACTGTCTATACAATACAATACCAACTTACTAATAGAAAAACCAGTTTCTGCATTTCGATTAAGATATAAAATGAAATGAAAACTCGTCAGAAACAGATAAGACCTTTAAATATCTCTATGACTGAAACAGAGAGAATTTCGAATGCCTTCTTCTATCTATTTATCCTGTTGGAAAAACTCGAAACTGGTTGGAGGTCAAATTCGTTATTTGCTTGAACTGAAGTTCTTAAAATATGCAAATCTCTTTGGTGGCTAGATAAAATTGTAACTAATATACGACTGATTTTACGTCAAATGTGTTTTAAAATTAGAATTACATATAATGCGAAAAGCAAAAAAGTTACAATTGTGAGGTTCGTTAGCACGCAAATGTTCGTCATACTTTCTGTGTCGGATGATCACGTGGCTATATTAAATTAATTGGAATTTCACAACGGACTAAAGCGAAAATTGTACTTACGGTTTTACCTGCTGATTTCAATCAAGTAGTGACAATGACAATGCTAAGTGAAATGCAGTTACGGAAAATTTTACTCCCATATATTGTCTCTACAGAAGCTTTTATCGCGACTTTATTATTTCGTATGTACTATTTATTCCCTTTATTTATCAAAAAGCTCTGATATATGCATTAAATATATTAATGCTTAGATTCTTTCCATTCTAACAAATATTTAATTGTTTTATTTGTTTGACTGGAACCAAAAAGAAAATGAATGTAACGGAGAAGGGTTTGCAATTTGATATCGACAAACTCTATTTAACTCTCCTAAAAAAATAAATGAGTAAAAATTAAAATGAGTATGATGTTTTTTTTGTTTTTTTTTGCTGATCATCAATTTTCAAAATCTTGCAACCGCAAATGTTTTTCCTACAAACAACTACCAGTTGTTTGTTTTTTCTGGGAAAAATACACTGTCACTGTCTGGTCATGCAATTACACATACTTAAGTGCGCAAGAACACCATTTTCCAAAATTCATTTCATCCCCAAATATTTAATAAATTCATTGATTTTTTAAAAAAATAATTACTTGAGTCCTTTTATAAAATTAAAGTTTTAGGTCATGATTACCAATTATACGTTTTCCACAATTTAAACTATTTTCTACGCGTTTTTTGCTGAAAATGTTACATAGAATATTGCAAAACCACACACTAATATCTCGTGGTTTTCGGATTGCTGAGGTCGGGTTTTTCTGCTGAAGTCGCATTTGACATCAATCGAACCGTGAAAACAGTCTGCTTTTATTCGCTTCATTTCATTCCATTCCACAGACATTACAAACGATTACATTGTAATGTCTTGTATGGTTTTTTTTTAATATTTTAAACTGACTACTTTTCAAGGTTGGGGTCTAAAGTGGCGGGTGTGGGTTATATAGTTAGGGTCCTTAACCCTTTTGGAACTATGTATCAATGGAAATGTCATGGTTTAATTTTTTAGAAACCCGTTAGTGCCTGACATTCTCTTCTGCAACTATTTTAGGTTGATGCTATATACACTGCTCAAAACAATTAGGGGAGCACTTTGCGTACTTTTGTTTACCCGTCCAGTTCCAACTTCTTATTTTTTATTTATAAAAATCTGAAATTTGTGAAATAGATTCCTTATGGGGCATTCAGATTGAAATGGTAAAAAACAGGGAAACAAATCTTATATTTTTAGCTAAAATTTAAGAGGCAAAAAGTTGGAATCATAACTTTTGAACAAATTATAAAAATATTTTTTTCAAAATTTTAATTGTAAAAAAAGGTAAAATTAAATTTTAGACTTCTAAGAATGCAAGCGTGAAGAATTTAGGGTCAATTTATTTCATAAAAGTTTTTGGGAGTGAATTTTATTTTACCATGTTTTTCATATTTTCATTCAATTAAAACAAACATTATTTAATTCTTCAAAAGACTTGATTGTTCCATCTAACAATAAATAAGTACCAGTTCAACTTAGCGAGAGAAAAAATGGGAAGCTGATGATACCAAATGGAATCATTGGGGAGAAATGGTTTAAAGCATTCCCCTAATTGTTTAGCGCAGTGTACTAGTAACTGAATACTGGCCTTACTGATTTGGAGTTAAAAAAAAGGATCATTTGAAACCATTTTAATTTGTTGTTAAACTTGTGAATGACTGTCGAGAGTAACTACATTTCGAATGTGATTCAAATCCATAAAGTAATTTTTTAAAAAAAATCGGCATAAACAAAATCATAAAAGTGTAAGTAAACAAAAATTTAGATCTGTAAATTCAATATAATTAAAAGTTTTAATATAATGTCCAGTAGAAAAATACGGATTCAACAAAAATTTTCGCCAGCTGATTATTAGGATTGAAGAATTCCTTCATATAATGTTTTTAATACTATGTACCAAGTTACACGGCTCATTGCAATTAACTTCCAAACAAAATATTCTGTAATTCTATGTAGGAATTATTCTTTTAACTTTTTTAAATTCTTCATGTAGCAATTCTTTTGTGTGATGATCATAATTTTTAATTACCGTATGTGTATTTGCATTTTGCAATACAAATATCTTTGCTAATCTCCTTGTACGTTTATTCGCGTGGAGATTACCTCATTTGAGAATGATCCGAAGGACTACTTATCGATCGATTGATGTGACATTTTTTTTCTTTGTCATAGTTAGACGTCATCAAAATCGACGCGTTGATGTTGATGCAAAGGTACTACACAAGTCGTGGCAATCTCATTTGGAATCGGATTGCAATGAATGAATGGATGACATTGATTCCACAGAACCTGTTTAAATACTTTCAGATTTTTCATTACAAAATTATTCAAATGTGAAGATTTTGTAGTTGAGATTGGAAAATGTGTATGTTATATCACAGGTCCTGTTCAGAGCCACGTATAGCTCTAGTGCGACGATAATGATAATTCAAACCTAACCTAATCAGAGCCTAGGTCTTCAAGGTCCTGAAGTGGGTAAAGGATTTTATAGGGTTTCAAATGGTCTGCAAACCTATAAAAATGTATTAAAAGTTTTTTTTTATTTCATGACAAGCTAAATTTGATTTAATTATATATTTATATTTTTCTGAACAATGAACAACACAATTGATTTGTATTTATATTATATTTGATGATGGACGTTACTTTCAAAGCTCTTAACTTTGATGTGCAGTATATATTGCGTTACAATATTCTTTGGATAGGCGTCCACCAGAAAGTATACGAGCCTTTGGGTCCCAACTTGTGAAGATCATTCTTACTTTCTTTTACGTACGATCTTTTTACGTACGTTATGCTGCCAACAAAAATGTAAAAATAACTTCATTTAGGCGTCATACACTTATCCTAGGTATTATAAAGAATATCAGTTTTACATTCAATCAATATAATACATGAAAATTTAAAAAAAATAAAAGAATAAAAATTTATTCCTTTTATAAAGCTAATTTCACAAATTGTCACAGACGCCATGAAGCGTTCCATGTAGTTTTAAAGGCTTTCAAGCAAAGCTTCTTTTGTGTCCTCAAATAATTTTTATTCTTTATATTTACTAAAAATATGTTCGGAATTTACATGGAGAAAACTTCACTTCTTAAATATTCATAAGCTACGGAATGTGCCGAATAATAACAAGGTTTAAAATTAACCTTGGGAATCTTTCGTTGATACAGGTTCCTCAAGTGAGACGTCACCCACGTTTCTTAGGTCTCATCCAGGATAATTTTCTTATCTCACCTTTCGTTGCAGTCGTTTGACAAAATTCTATCCAGCGATTCCGTAAAAATTTACTTTTATGTTTTTGTAAAAGAAATAAAAAAAATTATATGCGGAAAAATGTATAGGGCTTACGAATAATTAATTTTTCTATGTTTTCAGTGGAATGAAGTTTTGACCCCTCATTATTTGTGTCGTAGTCGATAACTTTTGTGTTATTTTGTCGCGTCTCAAACTAGTTAAACCAAGCATTTACAAGTCTAGCAATTTTAGTTTTTATCAGATATTTACAATTTTTTTTTTAATTTACCAGGCTATTTACACCAAAATGCATAGTTTTCAGAGTAGTTTTCGTAAAAAAATTGGCATTTAGAAACAGTTTTAATAATTTATTTTCAAATTGCTCCTCATGACTAAATTTCCTATTCAGTTATTTTGATAGCAAATTGTATTGTCTATCCATTAATATATATCATGACGTCATTCTAAAGTAACTTGTATCACAAAAATAGTTTCATTTGCGATTTACTTTAAACAAAGTTTCTCTTATGACGATTGAGTGGCAATGGGGATGAATCGTAAAAGAATCGGAAAAATTCCTTCTAACGCTTTTTAATTGGATATTAAATTTTGCAGTTTTCTTAATTTTTTTTTCGATTTTTTACTGATATTTTCAATGACTTCTAGTTTTGATGCACTCAATTTTTTTTTGTATCACACTTGTCTGTATCATTTGTTGTTGCAGCTATTAAAGTGGGAGACGGGTGGACGGAACCTATGCTATTATTATTTTCCAACATGTTTGAATTGACATTAATCTAGATATAGATAATTATGAAGAGTTATATAGTTGCAAATATACAACTTCATCAAACCAAGCAGATATCTATTCAAACTATATCAGCGATGATCTTAACCTTAGCAGCACTTCTTTTCTCCGACAACTTTCTCTGACATTTTCTGATTAAATGGAGCGTGAAATATGTGTGAACGGATTTAAAAACCCTCAACATCAACAAAAAAGAACGAAAAAAGCGTTCCACTATTTAGCGAGATAAAGCAGAGGCTCCACTTCCGCAGAAAAGTTAAAAGGAAATGTGCTCTGACAGAGTTCAGGAAGAAAAAAATGGCAACACAGAGGAAATCTTTGTGTCAAACGATAATTAATATTAGAGTTCTATTCTGTTAGAACAATAGAAATGGTATACATTTGTATTACCCAATGAATGGTGAAAAGTTTAGTTATTTTTTATAGAAATGTATCGATAGATGATTTTTTCCGATAATTTTTTTTTGTTGGCAATAAAGTGCTGAACTGAATGAATGTTTCTGATACTATGTAGCAATTTTCTTTTGTTTTAAAGGGTGTCTTATTGTTTTTTATCAATTAGGGAAGATCTTTTTTACTTTACCGAAATTAATGGTTTTTTGCAATGGGCCAAATTTTGGTTGGCGCTGGACGCTCGAACTATGGTAACTTTCGGTTTCATCGATTTGAGATTTAAAAAAATAATAATAAGTCAATAGAGTTAGACTCTTTGGGTATATTGGGTATATTTTTATTTTGCCCAATGTGTAGTTCAGTATTTGAGTATAGAAGATAAACTTAATTTTTAAAGCAAACAAATAGGTTTGTAGCAAAATCTGTCACTTAACCAGCTTCCACCCAACATTTCTATATTTTACATTCACATGCTAAATTTGGCTTGTTTCTTTTTTTATTTCAAAAATTTAGTAATTTCTTATTCTTTGATAAATTAATTTATATCCCAAGGAATAAATATGTAATTATTCCTCGCTTTTAAATAGAAATTTCATATCAACATACAATCAAAGAATCTCTTTTGTGAAATATATTTGACGTTTCAAACTGATTGGTGTCGCAAAAATAAATTCCTTATGATTCATTATTTCAAAGAATTTTGTTCTGAGATTTTATATTTCGATGCGTTGAATTTCTTGACACCTGTTTGTAACATTTGTCGTTAGGGTAATGAAAGTGGCTGGCAGAGAGACAGACGGACTGAGCGATTATAATACCTTCAACTTTTATGTTATAAACACTGTATGCAAGCTAAAAATTAACATTTTGTCTCGTATATCTAGCGTGTTGGATATTTCTCCTTACAGCTCTGCGCTTGTGTGGTTTTATGAGGAAATGCATTTTTTATTGCTTTAGGGACGTGAATCTCAGTTGTAGTCATGTTTCGTGACAACAGTTAATGAGAAAAGTTCGAAGGGCTTTCGACCGTTGTCCATGTCTTTTGACAGCTCACCTCTCTGTTATTTATCGTTGCCAGACAGTGTCGAACTAAAGAATGTTCTTTTATCTATGGATGTGCTATATTTTCAGTACTGAAAAATGTAATTGTGTTATGTAAATATTACTAAATGATGTAACGAAATATTTATCCCGTTTTAAATCTATGTATTTTTTAAAGTTTGAAATATGCAAATTATGTTTGAGTACTTGAATTTCAATATCGTTTGAAATTATGTATTTCTAATACTATAATACACATAAAAAAATAACGTTTAAACTTTCGCAATTATTTTTATGTTTGTTATATATTTTGAAATTGCATAAATTGCAGGGATTTCTAATTCTATAAAATAACCATATTTTACTTCTAGAAAAATATGGTTACTTTCTTATTATGTAAATTATTGTGTTTCTCGTAATCTGTAAAATAGTGCTTGCAGTTTTTGGCGTATTTCCATGGTAATAATATTAAAAATAAATATATAGGCTCCACGTAGGCTGCAATTAATTAAAATTCTTTATTAAATATGTTACACCACCATCATATTTACGCTCAGTTTAGACATACAATTAAATATTTTGAAGCAATTAAAACCAATAACTTCAATACCTAACGAAGCCAAGCTAAAGGTTCTAAATTAGTTTTACAAAGCAATCATAGTATTTTCATTTGGTATTCGGTTCTGGTAATCCCTTATCTGTCATAAGATGGCGTGATTGGACAACAAAATGAGCTATATATTCGAGTTGGTGGGTCACCGGCCGATTACAAATTTCCTGTAATGAAATATTAATAGAAGAGTAATCAGCTAAATAATGGGTCTACAAACTAGTGCTTACGAAGGGTTTTTGTTAGGGCCCGATTTACAACGTTTTAGGCCCATTGTACAATCAAGTTTTAGGGTCCCCATAACATACAATAATATAACCATGAACATAATATTTTTTTTTTCATTTTAAATTTGTGGAAATAAAGTTTAACCTTAAGTATCTTAAATACATGTTAAGCGTTGCATATTTTACGTATTTATTGTTATTTTTAATAAATACACGATATGTTACATCATAGAGACTATCATATTGTCATATATTTTTTAAATACATAAATTTTATTCACATGGCCTCAAGTCTTATGACGTTAAGAAGGGAAATTATAATTACTAGCTCGCTTTCGAAAAATTAATGATACCTGTTTCAATTTGCATTAGATATATTTTTGGTGGCAACTAATTTTTGGACATTTTCCCTTCAATATTCTTCTTTTCAAGCACATTTTTTTACCCCTATTCTAAACGGGGCGGTTTACCCTGCTCAAAATCACGCTCTGTGTAAGGCAAGGAACTACTGTTCTAATTAATATAACATTTCCAAAACTAAATTTCGTTCATTGCCATGGCCCATGACTGAAAAGTAAGGATTTTTTTTATTAGATTTGGAGTTTAAATATGGTATTTATTTTTGGAATAATGATAAAAATAATCTACTAGTTGTGAGAATTTATATTATTTCAATTTTCGTACTATTAATCCAGACCGGAATTGGATAAATTTTTATCTTTATTTATTTTACTTAAAATTATTGCACTTACTGAATAACTCCTAAACACAACAGTGAGTTATCTTAACAAATTTGACACACTCTAATAGTGAAGACTTATAAATAAGTAAGTTTTTCGAGTTGAATTAAAGTCCTACTAAAGCAACCCGAGGGCTATTGGCGAAGGGCGTCATTATTTGGAACCAGTCAAAAGTTTTTCTTATAGGACAAAATGCTGTCTTCAAAATCATAATAGCTAACTTATTACTGTCGATCGAAACATTTGAATGTTTTCATAAATGAATAGTTTTTTTATTGTGTTGAAGAAATACGGCTACTAAATAAGTTTATGTGATTTTTTTTAAAGTGCCGTTTCGCTCAACTTAAAGAAACCGTGAAGTTCAGTGATTAGAAACGCTATGTGTTCTTAATACGAAAGGAAAAGTTGGTAATTACTTGTAAACACTTTTTTTTGAAAACGTGAACAAAAAATTATGGACATGTGAACTTGATGTTTTTGTTCTTGTCTGAATGCTCAATTGTTTTTTTATAAATTTCATTGTTTTAACAATTGAAAAAAAATATTCTTATCGTAGTAGTTAAATGCTAAAATTGTGTCGTTAAGAAGCAAGAGTGAAGCAAAAGAAAAAAAAATAAAATCGCGTATGTCGCCAGAATTTGTTTTAAGTTCACAAAATAATTTATACACACGTCATACACAAAATACGATATAGTTATATTGCTAACAAGGTTAAATGAAAAGGTATTGCTTTCACTAAGACAAACATATTCGAAAAACTAGGGATGTAAGGTAGTAGGAACCAAATTTGAAGTCATCTTTTAGTTCGAGCTGTATGGTGGTTTCAGATGAACAGAAGGACAGACATATACAGCCTGACAGACGGACCACTATTCGAAAACCACTTTTTCAGAATTGTCGCTGTCAATATGAAGAAGTGGTTTTCGAACAGAAAACACCTAATCTCCGTTCTGGATTTTCAACCCCATCGCTTTTTTTTACCTAATCATTCTTTCGGTATGGCAACCCCTCGTTATATCGCGCTTCCCGGGAGCCAAGTAAAAACCGCGGTATAACCAAATGCGCGATATAACGAGCGACTTGATAAATATTATACTAATTACATTGAAAAAATGGAAGACATCAGGATAAGGCGCGATCTACCCAAATGCGCGTTATAACGAGGCGCGATACAGCGAGGGGTTACTATTTTAAACTTTTTTTGCAAATTTTTATCAATCTAACCTAGAACAAGGCATGCGGGCTTTCGAGTAGTGAATTTAATTTTTTCTATCAGGTTACTAAAATAAAAGTACGTACATAAAAATGTGAAGACCTTAGTGAAAGAACGTGCTAAGTGACAAAAATGTAAAATCGAGAAAATGAGTAAAGTTTAAAGTTTGCATTTCAATCTGTTAAAAAAAGTAAACTTTCTTAAAGTTTATGAAAAGGTTAAACTTGTCATCTTTAAACAATAGAATAATGTGTTCGTTAACACAAATCTCAACTACACTCTTTCTCAGAAGAACGCTTTCTAATCTGTAAAACTACTTTCTCGGCAATAGCTGTTGCACTACGTGAAAACTGATGCCCTTGGTTGTTTCTCAAGAATCAAGATTCAAGTTATTTTTTGTTGCTTTTATAGGAAAGTTTCCTCTATTACCAAAATCTTTGGTCAATGCATAATGTTGTTTTGTAACTTAAACATATCGAACATTTTATTAGTATCGAACATTACAAATCTAACATTTTATTATAACATTGTTGCCTACCATGAAAATTATTCAATTTCGGATACATTCAAAAAGCTTTAAAATCTAATATCTTACTTATTAAATGCAATACCGATTACTTGTTTTAGATTTTTTTTTTGTTTGTTTTGCTGAAATGGGGGGGGGGGGTAGATGTTGTTTACTACAATAAATTTTATTTTTCATCGTATTTTCTTATCTACGTTTTAAATAGTTATTTATGCAACAAGTGTGAAAAGTAACACTTTTTAAAACTAGTGGATTTTATTTCACGAGCGAGTGAAATAACGACACGTGTTTTAAAAAGTTTATTTTTCGCACGTGTTTCGTACACTATTTTTTATAATTGCGTGAAAAAAATCAAATCTTATTGGTTAAAAATAATTTACTTGCTAATTAGATGTGCATTTTGAGCTTCCAGAAGAGATGTCAAAGTAAACAACCAATGAACTCGCAGTTCGGGGCGCGTGACGCTATAAAAAACCAATAAGCGAGTTTCAACATTTTGTCAAAGAAAACAACCAATGAACTCGCAGCTCGAAGAGCGTGACTTAAGAAATATTCCCATCGCGAGACAAAAATTTCATTGATTCAAAAATAATTCCCTCGCATAATATTTTTAAATGAAGCAGATCGATAAATCTTTGGATTTTATGAGTATTATCAAATCGAAATTTTACTTGACATGTTGGCATCTTATGAAAAGAGTGAAAAAAAATTATTTTTTCACTGCTTTTGGGTGAAAAAAAGTACTTTTTTTTACTGTTTCAAAAAGTCTAACTTTTTGCACGCGTCTGATATTGAAATTATAATGTAAAAGTCGGCTTTTTTTCACGCAATTATAAAATAGTTATTTATGCAACAAGTGTGAAAAGTAACACTTTTTAAAACTAGTGGATTTTATTTCACGAGCGAGTGAAATAATGACACGTGTTATAAAAAGTTTACTTTTCGCACGTGTTTCATACACTTTTTTTTTATAATTGTGGGAAAAAAATATCATAAAATAAAACAATCAAAAAAAATATCAAAAAATCATCATATTTCACGCGCATTTATATCTTTAAATAAAAGCAGATCTATAAATATCTGGATTTTATTAATATTATGAAATAGAAATTTTAACTTGAAACGTTGGCATCTTATGAAATTAAGTACTTTTTTTCACTGTTTCAAAAAGTCTAACTTTTCGCACGCGTCTGATCTTGAAATTATAATGTAAAAGTCGGATTTTTTTCACGCAATTATAATAGATATTTATGCAACTAGTGCGAAAAGTAATGCTTTTTAAAGCAAGTGGAATTTATTTCACGAGCGAGGTACGAGCGAGTGAAATAAAGACACGTGTTTTAAAAAGTTTACTTTTCGCACGTGTTTCATACACTATTTTTTATAATTGCTTGAAAAAAATCAAATCTCATTGGTTCAAAAATAATTCACGTGCTAATTAGACTAAAATAGACTAACAGATGTCAAGGAAAACAACCAATGAACTCGCAGTTCGGAGCGCGTGACGCTATAAAAAACCAATAAGCGTGTTTCAACATTTTGCCAAAGAAAGCAACCAATGAACTCGCAGTTCGAAGGGCGTGACTTAAGAAATATTCCCATCGCGAGAAAAAAAATTCATTGATTCAAAAATAATTCACGCGCATAATATTTTTAAATACAGCAGATCGATAAATCTTTGGATTTTATGAGTATTATCAAATCGAAATTTTACTTGAAATGTTGGCATCTTATAAAAAGAGTGCGACAAAGTCTTTTTTTCACTGCTTTTGGGTGAAAAAAAGTACTTTGTGTCACTGTTTCAAAAAGTCTAGCTTTGTGCACGCGTCTGATATTGAAATTATAATGTAAAAGTCGGCTTTTTTTCACGCAATTATAAAAAAAATGTTATAAACCTTACTCAAATTTAATATCTCACTGAATGAAAAACCGATTAATTGTTTTAGATTTTCTGTTTATTATATTGAAATGGGATGGAGGGGGAGGTATAGATGTTCTTTACAATAAATTGAATTTTTCATCTCATTTCCTTATTTACGTTTTCAAAATTCTAACTCTACACACGTTTAAGAGCAAAGAGCTTTAGTATTTACCGCAACATGGCGCCGGAAGCCATTGTCTGACTGACTTACATCCCTCCGTTACTCCATTGTCCCCCGCCATTCAACCATTGAAACCGAATTCATGTTCTATGTTAGGAGGCAACGTGTGAAGTTTTACTTTGTTGCCAAAATGTTTGGTCAAATACTTAATCGCTCGGTTAATCCACAATCGAAGGAACGGTTTTTCGAAAGACGCATTAATCTGTGGCAACAATAGAACGAACATCTGTGTTTGGTTGTTAGTAAAAGGCGGAAATGAAGAAGAAATATTGGAATGTGGTGTAATTTGTTAGAAATGGCTCTTTTAGTGTTATGGCTTGCGAACTGGTGTTGCGAAAAATGTCCAATTAATGGTTATTTTCTCATTCAATATCTGGGACATTTATACTTTTCCAATTTTCTTTTGTTGCTATTGATAAACTGAAATATACCGATAAAGTTGCTTCTGTGAAATCCAGTTAGAACTATCAAAACCGAAGCTGTAATTTTATTACAATAAATGTATTACTTATTTTGCTTCTATTTTTATTTAAATTCGGCATGCTACATTTCAGAACTATATAGTTGCAAAATTCACTACGGTTGTGACGCAGAAGAATTGTACTTTTGTATAGAATTTATGGTTAGTAAAACACATTAAACATTTGAGCTAAACAATATTGCATCAATATTAATGGTTGTATTCTCACGAAAATTAAATGAGATATTGCAATTAGGTGACTCATGACCAATTTCTTGATATTGCTCTGCATATTTGTATCAAACCAGCATCTTATAATTTAATAGTTTGTAAGATAGGTTTCACAAAAAATTTCAACTTTTCATTATTAATCAAGGAGATTGCACTTATTATTACTGGTAGTAAAAATATTTTTAAAATTACGATGGATAATATTTTTGACACTTCTTATTATGGGAAGTGACTAATTTTTAAATGTAACTGTCTTGAAAAACATAATTTCTGAAACTTCTATTACTACGAGTACAACTATCAATTTGAATTATCATCAGGGCCTGCTCCTCCATAAGGCCCGTTAGGCCCGGGCCTAGGGCCCCCAAAATTTAGGGGTCCCTAAATTTCAGGTTCTATCATGCTAAATGCTGTAAATCCCCAAAATATCAACAAACTAAAAAAAATTCTGATACTCCAATTTGTTTTTCTCTCAATTTCGGCTAAGAAATTTTCCTAACGCGATTGTTTGAACGATGTTTAAAAGGAAACCCATGAAATTGTAGCAAAAATTTTATACATTGGTCTATAGCATCATCATTACTGGAAATCATACTCAAAATTTTTCGTAAAGGGGCCCCCAAAATAGATCGTGCCTATAGTCTGAGATTTCCTAGAGCAGGCCCTGATTATCATAATGCTTTTAAAGCTCTTTTTCTCTGTCACTTGGCTTTCATTTGTTTATTATTAAAAAAGGTCCAGCCATCAACTTTCTTGAAAATTGTCAAACCTTCATTTAAATATTAAAAAATTGACCTATATTAACCAAATCTGTTATAATTCTTTAATTATTCGAAATTTTAAGCATCAGACTTTTTGGGAGATCTCTTTTTATTGTAACTGCTCATTGAATTCAAATAAGACATTTGATCTTCTATAAAAACAAACTTGATCAACATATGGATAAAGAATAGCTAGTACATTTTAGACCTTACCAATGGTCAGTTTAGTGCATAAGTTAGTGTTTATTGAAAGTATTTTTTTCCACACATGCAAGCACATTGTAAAACTATATAATTTGATGATTATTATTGAAATGAAACCGAAGAGTGCTTCACAGTGATAAGAATAAATATTTAGAAACTTTTTGATCTTTAAAAAAAGTTTTGCACCAAAATTAAATGACGTTTATGTTCTTTCAAGATACAGAAAACAAATGTTTCATGCTTTCTGCCCAAGAGAGAAACCAATGAACCATTATTTTTATGTTCCAAATGTCCTATTCTAACTTCTGAAATAATAAATAGTTCTCTAAAAGCGTTTTATTCGGATATTTCGTGCTAAGTCCGTCCCTTTGTTCGCTCCTTTACTTATATAAAATAAAATTCTCTTATTGATCCTAAGTATAGGCTTAAACTATAAGCGTACTTTCTTCTGCTGGAACTTCTGGAATTCGGTTTTTATCACCGGTGAACAGCCCGGACGCTACATTTATTTGAAAATATTGTAACTGAAATATGACTTACAAAATAATGTAAAAATAAAAAATGTAATGCAGTCATACCGGCGTTACATACGTCTAGCAATTTGCTCTAGCAGCGGCCTTGAGAATCTCAAGGTAACCGCTTTATACGTATTTTTTCGAAGTTCGTTATTTATTCGCTGAAGTTGGATCTCAAGGCCACCAACCCAACTTTTGTCGGTTTTTTGGCCAAGATCAAAGCAAATGGTTGCCATAAGGTAAATAGCAAACATCTTGGCGTGTTATCTCTTTTTTAAGTGATCCTTTGAAAAATTATGTAAAACATCAAATTGAATTGTATGAGTTTTTCTTAATTTTTTTATTTAAAGCAGGACGCATTCATTATTTTGAAATTAAAATTCAAGCATATAAATGAATGAAATTCAAAATTTGACACTGTAAAATGAGCGTACGATGTGTCCCTTAACGGTTGCGTTGGGTGCCCATTCAGGTGCCGGCTCGTCACTTGACTGTGGCTCTAAAATACGACGCCCGTCACCAATAGCCCTCGTGTAGCTCTAGTGCGACGATAACTTAAACCTAACCTATTAATCGTCAAAACACAAATAGAAAACATTCGTAGATGATCGAAAATTTCTATTTTAGACTACCGTTACTTAGCAGCTCTTCACCGAGCAAATTCCTACAGATTAATTCTTTATATAAACATATTTACCAACCAAGTATATAAATTTCAAAGTATGCTTTACAGTAAATTTAAATATATATATATATATATATATATATATATATATATATATATATATATATATATATATATATATATATATATATCGTTTGGTATTTCCTGAGTATCAATTTAACTAAATTGGAAGTTAAAAGCCATAAAAATGCTCATTTTTGTATGCTATGAATGCACAGTTTTTGTATATAACATTCTTTAATGGGAAAATGTTTTATGAATTTACTACTGAAAAAAACTTTTTTTTGCAAGACATCCGACATCGTGCTTAAAAAAAATGCCAAACAAGGTTAATATTGCTTTGTAATGAAAGATATCATTTCATGAAAAATATACCATGAAAAAATATTAATATTTTCTACTTAGATTGTTCGGTTGCGATGACACGCTATCATCCACCATCTTCGACGACGTTTTTTATATATTTTTCTAATTACCTCTGAATAATTATCTAAGCTCACTAAATGTAAAACACAAGCAGCAATCAAAATTTTGTCATCCATAATCTAGTTGATTTTAAACAATGAATAAAATCGCCGCGCTACAATCTCACTCGCCAATTTCTCGTCAACCAAAGGTCGAATCGCTAGAGGTCAAAGCGCTTCCAGCGTCTGCGTTCAGCGGCCGCTAGACGTATGAAACGGCGGTGTCAAACTCGGTTACAACGGTCTCGTTTACAGCAATTCGTTTATAACGACATAAACATTCCGTCGTTTGATCTGCCATTAGAACTTAATGTAATAATAATATCGTGGTCATAACGACAATTTTTAATTAACTCCTCGTTTATAATGCTGGAAAGATAGGTTTATTTTATATTAAAAAGGCATTTTAACGGGAAAAATTTTTTAAACATTCTTCCCTTTTTTTTTAATGTATTTTGATTAAACTACTACTAATAGCACACAGCTATTTATTCAATAGATGTCATTTTGTAACGGATTTAAAGTCTTGATTTGCCACTTTCGCGTTGTGTCAAAGTTATGGTCTTATTAAAAATTTGGTAATTTCGCGTTCCAAATAGTGGTGGCCGCTAGAAAAATCCAAGATTCCGGTGCGATCTTGCACCATTCTTTGTTATCTATCAATATTTTTTTTTATTTCTACTCAGTTATGCTTATTCACCTTTTTATCTAACTTAATTTTTTCAAACAAAGGTCAATGTTTAGCGTTTGGGACATAATTATGTCAGCAAAAAATTATGAAAATACTAATGCAAATTTTTTTTAATGAATCATAACGGTATTAATTTATTGATTTGTTGGGATTTCGATCCTGTCGAAATTTTTTCCCTGACGGACCTATTTCCTTATCGCGATTTCGACTGTCGGACTTATGTCCGGAACCGAAATGTTTAGAAATGTCTGTACTACAAATATTTAACTCATCTACACTCTCAGAAATAACACTTTCATTTTTGACGATTCATGAATCCTCAAGCCTCATTTCGTTAATTTTGAGGATTGTTTCGTCAAACTATCACATGACCTTTGAGTGAACGCAAATCCTCATTTTTACGATCGTGATTTGACGATTCTGTATCTTGATTTTGAGGAAACTGAATCTCATTGTTGTACTCACATGCTCAAAAATGACGAAATATTTTTCTAGATTAGACGACATTCAATTCCTCATAAATATGACGATTCAAATTTCCTCACTTTGAGGAAACGAAAACTCGGAGCATTTGCCAGTAAACGAATCGTCAAAATTTAGGAAAATTTCGTCGTGTTTGAGCATTCAATTTTAAGAGTGTGCGATACCAAAAAATGTCGGTTGAAACTCTTTTAAAGCTAAAGAGGGTTGTGTCGTAAATGATTGAGTTTCTGAGGGCGGCAAAACCGGACTCTGAAGTTCAAAAACCTCGTCACTTTCTCTGTTCCACACACTCATAGAAACGACCTTGCTTAGAAAAAAAAGTGAAGGTATTTGTCCGTTATTAATAATGGTGGTTTAGTCTTGTTAAACTAAAATGTCCTTTCATGATTCTCTTATTATTGGTTTGAAAGTTTTAAAATGTTGGTCAGTTATAAATAATATTCAACTGATATAATTCGAGTATATTTTTTAATTATCTGCATAATGAGCTATTGGCGACTAGCTTCGTGATTTAGAACCTCAGTCAAGTGACGAACCTGAATCGGTATCCGACGCAACTTTTAAGGGTTACATTATAGGCTCTACACGCGTTAATATTCTTCGTATTTCTTTTTGGCTGCACAGACCTTTATAGGTTTGCAATTATTTTGAAACTGCCCGTGCACGATCCTGGGTCCTCTCTCATACACGTCGAGCGCCTTACAGACTGTGCTCCTCAGTCAAAATTGTTTAATAAAGTGGGATAATGTTCATAAAATAATAGCTTTTTAAGAACTTACGAAAGAAAATATAACTATTAAAAATGTATATTGTGGGGTTGAGTTATTGCTTTTGATTACAAAAAATAGTATACAGAAACAATTTATGAGCCATCTAAAATGTTAACTAATTATTACGTATTTCTGTCAGTCAGCTTCTATAACTGGTTGTAAATTATGATGTTTATTCCAGTAATATCTTCGATAACATTTGAATGTTGAGGAATCTTCAATATGTGGAATAATTTTTAGTAATGGTGTGTAGTATATTTTCCATTTATAGCCACTAATGCCAAAATTGCGCAAAAAAGATAACATGATTTTTTTCGTATTATAAATAACCGATTATAATCTTTAAAAAGATAATTTCAGAAATTCACTATTTTATCACTATTTGCTAATTTTTTTATGGCGATTGGCGAAGATAGTTCTATACATAACATTTTTCGTGTTTTTTCCCTTTAAAAATGTCTAATCTTTCACACTTCATAACTATTGGTCACTTCCTCTTTATGATTCGACTGTCCAATGGTTTCCAAAGCATTTTTCTAATTCAAGAACGGGGATCATGAGTTTCCTCAAACCTGAATTCCAGTGCGCAATAGAAGTGGACACACAAAAAAAATCGTTGGGAAATAACTTATGAAATAAAGCTATTTCCCAAGTGTCCTTCTTGAAATTTTAATTTTTAAGTTCACTCATAATCAATAATTGCATATTTTAGTGTTGATGATATAACTATTATTAATTAGATATTAAAATAATTTTATTTTTTTTAATTAAAATAATTTATTCGTGCGCATAATTATATTTTATTATAATAAAAACTTGTATTTTTAGGTGCTGTACACCAAAACGAATAGCTTAAAGCTCATAGTGAAGTCCACTTGAAAAAATATTTTTATGGTAAGTTTAATATACTTGTTTATTTGTCAAAAAAGTTGAAGCGTTAAATGCCAAAAAAAAACCCATAATCTTTCCATTTTCAAGTTTATGTTGAATCATTTTATAAGTTTAAAACATGCGAAATATAAATATGCATAGAATGACTTACGAATCTTTGGGGGTTCAAGTGAATAAATAATTAGATATTAAAATATTCTTATAATTTACCATTATAAGAGTCACCAATAAACAGACCGGGCCCCTATCTTAGTCCCTCTTCGGAGCATGCAGGTTTTAAAACGAGACCCTTCATATAGGGTGAGGCAAATAAAAAGGGCCCCAACGTGGAGATAGGAATACGACAGAAATGTTGCCAAGTCAAAAACCAATACAAAAACAGGTTCGCTAACTGAAGCTATTGATTGTTTCAATATTAAGCCCAAACAAACGTTTGGCGACTTATTTGCCGGCAACTACGCTATGGTTTGAGAAGCTAGTTGAAATGAAATATAAATAAGGTTTGTAGAGCTCTGATTAAGAAAAGTTCCCTCTGGTGATTATTTCGGTCGTTATTTATCCTAGGGAATCGGACCTTTTTTTTTTGTTAATACAAAAAATTCTAAATTTGCAAGACACAAAATTTGCATTATGGGACGTCTTCGTACAATACGAACTAAGATCCAATCTCGCCACCTATGAGTAGCTCTAATGTGAAGCTAATCCGATCCAACCAATGCACAAACATGTTTCATGCGGCTTCAAGAGTTTTTCTCGCCAAGCATTTCAACGTATTCCTATCTCTAGACCGGGGCCACTTTTATTTACCTCACCCTATATAAGTAGAAGATTAGCATTAAAAAAATTTTCGATTTTTGTAGCTACCCTGTAAAAGTTGTCTTTTGACAATAGCTCTTATATTGCTGAAAAACTAAATGCACGAACGTTTGCTACTGTTTTCATGTAATATAAAAAATGTAGTTTGGGGATGGATGCGTGACGATTTTAAAGTCAACATGGCCTCTTTATTAAAATGTGCTTTGTCTACTCACGCTCAATGAATTTATAAATAAATTTCGAGAGTGGCACGTTATTTCTGCGCAACATCTATGTTTTTGGAAAATTAATTTTTATTTCTTTTAACTTTGTGGTATTTTTCTGCATTCTTTTTAACTTTTAAAGAATTTTCTTTTCAAAAGCAATTTATATTCAGTTTGGGTGCCCGTAAAATGAAAGTAAGCACGCGTTTTGATTATCTTAACTTACTAATGTACAACAAATATTTTAGAAGTAAAAAAAACTTTTTTTTTCCTTCTCATTTTGATGTTATGCTGTTAAATTTCTTATTTTCTTAGACTTTCGGAGGTTTAAAATAAGTCTTAATTTAATTTCCCTCTAAAAGTTTAGTTGTTGGACATATTTCTATGATTGTCATGGAATCCTTAATGGAAAATCTCTTTAGAATGTTTCGTACTCATACAGAATAAAGTATAAAACGTGATTCAACTGAAATCCTCTAGCATCACTTACTTGAATAGTATGCAAATTTAAATATAGAGGGTGCTTAGTTTTTCATTGAAGTTATTTTTAATTCAGATAATTAGTTGAAAAAACAGAAAATAGAAGTTAAAACTTTTTTAAAAAAAAGCAGTACTGATAAATTACGTAATTGTATACAGGGTGTTCCATAATTGACCGGAATAGTATAGGACGCAATTCCTAAATATTTACCCGGCCCCCGCCAATGAAAAACGGCTAACTAATTGGCCGCCCTTTCGGTCGTGCATGAAATCTTGCACTGGAGCTACACAAGAATGTAGTACTTTTAGTTTGGTTTGTTTGAATTTACATCTGATAAAAATTACAGGTTCAACTAGTTTTCAAAAAAAAAAAATTAGGATGCTGTTCATTTTGATAGGTTGTTGCATTATTGTTAAAAAAAACTTGATGTTGACCATCAGTTTAAACATAACAATTATTGTATTTTTCATATTTATGCTGGGTAGGTATGTACATATATATTCCGGCTTGTGTGCATGATCAGAGACCCGCTTATTGGTTGGTTGGTTGGTGGACATATATTTTCAGGCTTGTGTGCTTGGTCGCAAGGACCCGCTTATAAACCATCGTCAAGTAGGACAGCACAAGACACACACAAACACTTATGACAGATGTTGCCATCTGTCGCCACCTCCGCAATTTAGACATGTCCCTGAAGGGTAGGGAAATTTTCTCCATTGACCTGTACCCATGGTGAACTGCGCAATGACCGCCCACAGGACTTTCGGACCCAACAGATTTTACGAGCACGTACTCCGCATATACTCGCAAACACAAACATCCATGCCTGAACGGGATTCGAACCCGGACCCAGCAGCTCCAGAGGCACCCGCTTATAAGATTTCGTCAAGTAAGACAACCACAGAAGGACTTATTACTGACAGAGAAGGGAAGTACACCCAGGGCGAAGGCGGGAATCGCACCCGTTACAGCGCGCAGACTGCTAGCGTAATTGTCTGCGATCCAAACCATTACAACATCCGGGCACCTGCTTATTTATATTAATAAAAGGAAAAAAATAGTAAACAGCACAAAGAAGGAGGGTTTGTATGGCTTAACGGTGCATGTATGTGTAGTGGTTCTGCTATTGTTTTTTATGGGTCGATCCTAAAAAAGAATCGACCCTTCAAAAATTTGTTCATGTGTTTGCAAATAAAGTTGAAAACAAACGAAAATATAGGGTGGGTGAAATTATGTGTTTACTCATACTACGATATTTTCTACATATCCGCCATTAGCAGCAATAACGTGACGCAGTCTTAGAGCAAAATTACCGGCCGCCTGTTTGAAAATTTCTGGTGGGATGGCGTCACATGCAGCAGAGATGTATTGCTTTAGTTCCTCAATTGTTTCGGGATTGCGACGGTACACTTGATCTTTTAAATATCCCCACAGAAAGAAATCACAGGGGGTCAAGTCTGGTGAAAGAGGAGGCCAATCCATACCACTTCCTGTATGTGTGGGATAGTCCAATGCAATCACACGGTTATTGAAATGTTCGCTCAAGAAATTAAACACGTCGGCCGTGCGATGGGGTCGGGCACCGTCTTGCATGAACCACGAAGTGCTTTCAGCGTCATCTAAGGCATTTTGAATCGCCACAAATTCACGAAGAATCTCTAGGTAGCGGAGGGCAGTAATAGTTCCGGTTCTGAAAAAGGGGCCAATGAGTCCTTTGGACGAAATGGCGGCCCAAACCATTACTTTTGGTGGATGCAGAGATGATGGAACTGCAACATGGGGGTTTTCTGTTCCCCATATGCGCCAGTTCTGTTTATTAACGTAGCCATCCAGCTGAAAGTAGGCTTCATCCGAAAACCAAATGTTGTCTACATTTATATCACCAACATCAATCATTTGCACCATATCGTTAGCGAATGTCTCCCGTGAATTAATTGAAGCAGCGGTGAGAGGTTGCCGAGTTTGAATTCTGTATGGAAACATGTGCAAGCCCTGCCGCATGAGACGATACGTCGACGTTGGCTTGATTTGAACCGTAGTTGCAACACGGCGGACGGATATACAAGGCTGCTTTCGTATTACTGTTTCCACCAGCTGAGCATTAGCAGTGGTTGTTTGCGAAAATCTTCTCCCGACAAATCCAGCTCTCTCATCATTCACGTTCCCAGTTCGTTGAAATTTTTCAAACAGCATCCTTATTGTGTCGAATTTTGGTCCTTTGGTAACATTAAACTTCTTTTTGAAACTCCGTTTTGTTGCATTAACATTGTGTTCTAGGCGGTGAAATTCCAACACCAAAAAAATCCTCTCCTCTAAAGAATAAACCATATCTTCACAGCAAGCTGGAGATTAATGAAAAGCACACGCTTTCAGCAGAAAGGCGATTTAAATATTCCCCGACTCCTCGCGACACTTTTCCCATCAGCCAATCAGGTGAATCTGGTGACTGTTCGCTACACTGACGTCATGGTTCTGTTTTGTTGAAGCCAAATGTTCATGTCATATTGAGCCAAGTTGCCAAGCTGTAGTTTATTTATTTTACAAGCACGACATTTTGATTTTCAATCAGAAGTATAATTAGTATTTGACAAAAAGTGGAAATAGAAATATTTTTTTGACATTTGTTCTTATTTTTTCGATAAAAAATGTGGAAAAGTCGTTTTTTTACAAAAAATTGTTACTTAGAGCCCATTTTCCACACAAGATTTATTTATATATCTTAGACAAAAATCATTTAGCACAGCTTTTAGTTCAATTTTAAGTGTTATAAATAAGCAATTTTTATGGATTTTCTTTCTTAAATTCAATTTATATACATAAAAGGCAAAGTCCTAACTCACTGATTGACTCACTCAACGCCTAGCCAAAATTACTGAAGGTACAGCTACCAAATTTTATTAAAATATTCTTTTTATGTCGTAGGTGTCACTTGAATAGCGATTATAATTTACCGATGGAGTACTGGCCAGTGGGGAAGGGATCAATTGGTATAAAATAATTGTTTACATAAAAAAAATATCCGTTATTAAGGGTACACCCGTGCAACGCCGGGTTTATAAAGCTAGTACTTTTATATATCATTTGCAATAAGTAAAGTAGATGGGTAAAATTGCCTCTTTTGTTCTAAATGTGAAAGCTAAACTTTATATCACCCTTTAATTTAATTTTGAAAAAAAAATTGGGTAGTACCCTTTACAGCGCGCGGACTGCTAGCGATATGGCCTGCGATCCAAACCCCTCGGCCATCGATCCCCACATGACACCCTAAATTGTCTCCGTGTTGGTAGATGGTGCGATTGGTAGGTTCAGTCTCTACCCTACTATGGAACTAATTGGTCCCAACACATGCACATTTCGACAAACTGTACACTTCTATCGCAAAACGTTTAGCTCCTTCCAATTTTCAAGCATCCAGCTCGAATTTGAAACACACCAAATTATTTAAATCGAAATCCAAACACAAAAATTCCATTTTCGTAGTTATTAATCATTTTTAGCTGTTTTAGGAACTGTGATGTAACAGAATCTGCAAATTGTAAAATTACTAGGCAATATGTCGATTCAACCAAACCGAACTCAAAACAAATGCATCCCTTCGTCAACACATTCTCGTGCTGCCCTAGTTCAAGTATGCAACCACGACCAAAACCCGTGATCAATTGGCTTTTTACTATTTTTCGGAGGGGCCGGCTCAATATTTCGGAATTGCATCAATTCCTATTCCGGTCAATTATGAAACACCCTGTATTTTGAAATGCACCTAAAATGCAACCGATTGCATAAATTAAACTCGCTATCTAAATCTGATAACAAAACGTAAAACATTATCTATTTTTAAACTTGAGTATTTTTAGCAATTGTTTCAAAATTGTAACAACACAAAACAAAATACTATTTCGTCAACAATCATCCCTGAATTTGGAAGAGTTAATTCCTTCTCAAACAAGTTTTTTCGTAGATATCTTAAAAACCCTGAGGTAGCGTCAAAGGTCTTGACTCTTCTTCTTTTCCGTTTCAAAACATGTAATATTTCCCAATATGTTTCTTTTTCCTTGTAATTTTATCTGATACTTTTGTACAGGATGATCATTTTTTTAAATAAGTTCTTTTAGCGTGAAAGTGTATGGATCAATGTGTTCGTTTCGTCTCTTGGTAAATTGGTATTTCATCCTGGTTGGTAATATTTTTGTAGGGTGGGGGGGGGGATGATTTTACTTTTGAGATTTTTTTCATAGCAGGATTTCGTTCATTCAACATAAATTAACGAAGTTAGTTTATACATTTTATTGTTAAATAGTTATGAATCTTACTCGGTTTCTATATGTTACGATTTTTAACCTTATTTTAGTAGCAGTTACAGCTAGTAGAAGTTCTCCAATATATTTTTTTTAATTGCGACCTAAAAGGTATATATTTATATTAATTTAGGTTTCATGTACAGAACAGTGTTTAGTGATTTTAGGCAAACGCCCACTTTTTGTTAAAATTTAATCAGCAAAAACTCTTTCCCGACGCATATTTCAATGGGGATGTTTCAGTTGATGTAACGCTCTTGTTTTCATTTTTATCCATACAGGATTTCATTGGCTGATTAGGCTTCACTCTCAAAATGACAGAAGTAAATGAAAAGATTTTTTTCTTCTTTCTATGCAAACTTTCTTTAACAAATGTTTTGAACAACCCAAAGCACAGCAAGAAGTTAGCATTTAAAAAAAATTTAATAAGTCAAATATTCTTAGAAAAGTCATTTTCGAATTCCAAAACATAAGTAATTCCAGGCAACAATTGACAAGAAACTGTTGGAGCTATTTGCCATCCACAACATAAAACAGCCCAATTTTAATTTAAATATTGTCTATAGAAGTTTGCTTAGAATTGAATTCAAATACTTTCATTTATCTACGCTAGCATCAAAACAATAAAGGGGCTGGGGAGCCCAGTCGGTTAAGCACTCGCTTAGCATGCGGAAGGTCCCAGGTTCGGGTCCGGGCATCGCCAAAATAGCTGCCGACCTATAAACGGCCCGTGCAGCCAAAAATGTCCGACGAATAATACCCCGTGTAAGGGAGTGCACGTTAAATATCCTTCAAAGTCCTAACGCTGCGTACGATGTCGCCCTTAACGGTTGCGTTGGGTGCCTATTCAGGTGTTGGCTCGTCACCTGACTGTGGTTCTAAAATTCGACGCCCGTCGCCAATAGCCCTCGTGTAGCTCTAGTGCGACGATAATTCAAACCTAACCTAATGAAAACAATAAAATCTTCATTAACTCGTCCTTGCATGAGAACGAGGATTAAAACATTCGAAATAAAGTTATCGTCAGTCTTTTGTGCATCGCATTTGTTTAAACAACCTCTAAATCAGAACTCAGACATCATTCGTTAGCATTATTCTTTTTAGCCCATGAAAAGTGCTTCGAAACAATGAATTATTTCACTTCGTTTCGACAAGCCGTGACGTTAGGGTTGGCCGCTAGCGCGTGCCCAATTCCGCGGGCGCGATTTCTGCCTGAAAAATTTACTTGCTGAATTCTGATGGATCAGCATTGTCAAGGACGAACTCTTTTGACAAAATGTTCGAAGTTACATGAAAAATCGTTTTTGTTTTGTTGGTTTTACTCCCTATTGTGGGTTAATTTCACTATAGGGCTAATTATTAATTCATTAATTTGAACTAATGATTGGCATGCTTTTCAAAAGTAATGTATCGAGTTATCTTTGGCGACTAAGAGATTTTTACACCAATTTAATTGTAACTGTAATTTAACATCATTGACATATTGAAAATACTCTTATAGCAATTTAGTTTGTCTGGTCACAAAGTAGAAAAGTTAGTGAAAAAATCTAAAATTAAAATGTTCGATTCCAATTTGTTTAAAGAATTACATGTATATAACGAACGATCCAAGTAAACCATAAGAAGGGCGTCACCAGTTGGTTATCTACCTGGAGTTTCCATTAGTATCTGGGATATCAGAGATGTCCTGTTCTAAAGAAGTTCAGACTGGACGATGCAAACTTTTGAACGTCCAACTTATTAATTTTTTACTTAATTTTATTATCTTTGAAAGTTTTAGTCGCAATTGTTGTAAACTGTCCCGTGCTTTGATTTATGGAATATTTTTCTGAAGTTTTCCTGAGATTTGCCTTTTGATATGAACCTATGTCTTACACAGGGAAAATTAGTGAAGACCTCAAACTTAGGCTTAGTGAAGACCTCAAACTTTGGCAATGTCTCTCTGCATCTCATTAAAGATTTCATCAATCTAAAATCGCAGCGTTTGACGAAAGGGCCTGAACTTTCACATGATTCCTATTATAATTATTTGTACTCTCCTTTCTAAATTTGAATCGCAATTTCCAGGAAAAGCCTTGAAAAAGCAGTTCCATTTCCTCTTTTATATCGGCCGTCACTTCCAGGTTGTGTTAGTAGTAAGGTCGAAACCTCAGGACTACACAACTTCCACAGATAGCGTCCATTCCATCTGCCAAACGCTGCTGTTGGCCTGGGAAAGCGGAAGAATGAAGAAGAAAATTAAGGTCGAGTTTAGAAACACGTTTCTGTTGCGTTTTCGAACGCCCTTTGGCTCGAAACACGGGGTTTTCCTCGATGGAACGGTCGAGTTACTTGCTGATGCGCAATTCCTCTGTGGCTTGCTCATCGACAGAAACACGTGAATGGTATGTTGGTTATTTTTAGATATTACTTTATATCGGAGCGTTTGGGAATTCCATTTTTAAGGAATCTTTAAAATTGTCGTTTAAAACTAAGCTGACCACTTGGAAGAAAGAGCCTCTAAAATATTTCACGGCATATGGCCTTATGGATTGTTTTTATTTTTCTGTTCTTCCCGATTAAGAGAAAATTCTTTTAAAATATGTGTGCCGACACAAAATTTTATAGTGCTACCATCTCTCTGTATATTTTTTTTAATTAATATACGAAAAGACCTCAAAGATTGCACGTTAAACGTGTTCTAAAGTCCCAACGCCGCATTCAGACGTCATTTGATCACTTGATTGTAGGTCGTCTAAATTATGACGCCCGTCGCCAATTGCCTTCGTGTTTGCTCTAGTGCGACAATAATTCTGCCTTACCTTATCCCTCAAGCACATTTGAAAGAAATTAGTTATAGTTCTCCCTGCCTGCAGACCAAAATTAGTTCTTTAACGCTCGTGTCTTTTATGGACATTTTTCTTAAGTTTTACCTTCACAAAACAATACAGCATGTGCTGTTTATGAAGCATGCTAAGAAGCCTAATGTATTCAAAATGGCCAATTAATGAACTACCTCCTCCTAATTGTCGGGAGCACGCACTTTTCACCAACGCACGTCTTGAAACCGGCTCAGTCGTGCGTCAAAAACAACTCTCCTATAGAGTGGGCATTCCGATATTATCATCAGACAGTTCAATTAGGCATTTTTGTCTTGGATAGTATCAGCTTCTATGCTAAGTTTATTTGGGGGAAAGTGGAAGTTTTCCAACGTCTTTTGCACGTTCGCATGTCTTGTCAACCACTTTCTTCATATATGCAAGTTAATCGTCACTCGATAAAGGTTTTGAATTATAAGACCAATCACTAATAATAGTGCTAATGTGTCGTGAATTCCAATCAATAACAAAATTCGTCATAACTAGATATGTAATACGCTGGATTGCGGCACTTTTTTTTTATAAATTCATAAATTGTGTCGCATATTATTCCTGTACCCTTTCTTTCTACAAAAAACGAAATTTAACTGAAATCTAATATTGTTTAGTCATCCTTAGCCTTCGAAAAAAGGGATTTTAATGATGAAAAAGTTTTTGTCTATCTAAACGAATTTAATCAGGATAATACAGTCATCGCTTTTTTATGTTTTGTTTTAACACGTTTGTAACCGAGACTTTAATGTTTTCAGTTGATATATGTTGGACTTTTCTTGCATTAACGTTACACATGTTCTATTTAGTAATGGGTTCCTAATTATTTTGAAAATCGGTAAAGTGACGAGAAGGGCCTCTCAAAGCAACTTAACAAGCAGCATTATGCGTTGCTGCTTTTTAACATTGCATAACGACGGACTTGGTGTACACTTGTACTACGAAATTTTTTACTCCGTTTTTTTAATAAGATTACAGTGTCGAATACCCTATTAGAACCCTTTCATAACCATTTTGTGTCAACTTTGGTCCAAAAGCCATCTCTTACCGTGACCGTGAATTGCCCATTGATTTAATTACACTGTTAAAAATTTTGTGCTCGGTTTCACCATAATAATGGTTCCTAGAAACGAAGCTGCGTGGTGAAATGTTTCAGCATATTTCCAGTATTCGGTTGAACCATTTTTCAAGTTAGAGAAACAAAATTTGATAAATGGTTTCCTGAATACCGAAAGATATGGTGAAACATTTCTCCTCCCCTCAGCTACTAAGAACCATATTTTTGGTGAAACGAAGCGCCGGATTTCAACAGCGTATTTCATGTTAACCGTAAAATAACTCGTATTAAACTTGGGTATGTGATTTTAAATTAATAATGAAAGTCTGTCATACCAGCATAGGAAATAATGACGAATGAAGATAAAAATTTATTTTAGCTGTGTCAAGGTATTCATGGAAGTTGATGCCACCATTGTCCTCGAAATGAGAGACCTTGGCTCCTTGGTGTATGCATATAAACATTCACTCTAATGGATTTATTAAGATTGAGATGGGGAAAAGTTGTCTGAAGTTTGAGTGTTTTCCTATTGTTTTTGTTTTGAAAATAAGAACCTATGTACATATCCTTTAAAGTGCTTAAGCTTCCAAACAGCCATATGGTTGTTTTCACTGCATAAATTTAAATTAAATATCTGTTTAAAATATAAGAATTGGTTTTATTTTTGAAGAGATGCGGTTTTATCATTTAGAAATGTTTTAAGGTAGGCGAATACCCAAAATTCTAAAATTTTTACTATTACTTTTATCTTTTCCATATTTGGCATAGTGATTTCAAGTATAATGAATAATACTATTTCGGCATTTTTTTAAATTTAAATATAATTAGCCTACTTTTCTTTTTTTTTAATTCGAAGAATTAAAAAAAATAAAAATGTAGGTATTGACATGCGGTCGATGTCCGTCCGTCCGTCTGTCCGTACCCCCCTTCCAAAATCGGTTCTATCCATCCGATCTTAAAAATTCTTTTTTTTTGTTAGAAAGCTATGACCTCAGAGACCCGACTTTCATACTTTTTGTCCGTCTGTCTGTACGAACGGACGGACATAAATCTACTATTTGTCGACGAATTTCCCATTGAATTAGCATTGAAATTCAATTTCGAGTCATTTAAATCGCTGAATTTAACTACAAATGCTACGGAAAAGTGATATACGTCAAAAAATTCAGCGTATCCAAATGAGAATATATTGAAAATTTCAGAAAAGAATTCGAATTCTAAGTACTTCAATTACTTAAAAAACTTTAACATTTAATGCTCATTTAAAAAGCATAGGAAGCCATTTTATTAGAAATAAATCGCCATTGCCATGGCAACAATCGCTTGAGAAACTTTAATTCTTTTAGACAATGAATTAAAATAAATTTATTTTTGCGACATCGATCAGTTTGAAATGACGTCAAATATATTTCACTTCAAGATTCTGTATGTAGGTAAGCAATGTTTTCATTCTATTCAAAAGAGAAAAATATTACATATTTATTCTTTGAAATATAATTTTTTGCAAACGATTTAAGTAATAATTATTTAATTCTCGAAATAAAATAAATGAAACTAGCTGAATTTAGCTGGTAAATGTTTAATATAGAATTAATGCTGTGTTTGGCGCCTTTTTACCTGTTAAACACAACTGTTGTTTGGAAGCAGGTTAAGTGACAGATTCTGTTACAAACCTACTTGTTTATTTACATTTATTATTTTAAGTGCATTTTGGAATAGTTTTATGGGTTTTTTTCTACGAAAAATTAAATATTTATTTATAACTGCAAATAAATCATGCGGACGATAAGTAATATTTATTTTATTGGTGATAGAAAATAAATGAAAATAATGGCTTTACGAAGTTGAAATAATAGCTAGATGCTGTGGTTAGTGAAATTTATTCTTTTGTATATAAATTTAATGTAGAAACGGTTGTTGATGTCACTTACTGTAACGATCCTAGTTTTTTCAAGATAAGAATTTTAGTAAGTATTTAAGCAACAGGAAAGTAGGCTATTTTAGTTCTTTTAGAACTTCTTGTTAATTTATTTTAAACGGAGTTTTTCAACTAAAAAAAGGGGTTTACGCTAACACTTCTAGCATAAAAAGTTTTACATTAATTTGCCTGAAATTTTTTGCAGATGCTATTTCAATATATATCTGTGCCATGAACCTCTAACATCTGGTGTAAATATATAAGTTTTTTTTTTTTAAAAAAAAAGGTCCAAGTGTAAGTTAGTCAAAAAAAATCTTTTTTTGGGGGGTTAATTTATAACATTTTTCTTAATAACTTCTTTTCTTGTAATTTGTGTAACTCTAGAGAGTCATTGCATGCCAAAACGAAGAATTTAACACATAATTAATGTTTATAGGATGAAAATTCAATGGTGGTAGACTTGTTAGCGTAAACCTCTTTTTTTAGTAGAAAAACACTGTCTAAAATAAATGAATTATATTTAAATAAAAAAAATGCCGAAAGACTATTATTCATTATATTTGAAATCAATATGCCAAATTTGGAAAAGATTAAAGTAATATTAAAATTTTTAGAATTTTGGGGAATTTTGGGTATTCGCCTACCTTAAGGTCATTGTGAATAGACATTTATAATTTATACGTTTTTTAATTTTAAGGTTATTACGAGAAGGATTGATGCATAAAATACGGGAAAATACGGTCTAACTCTCGGAGCGTTAAAGGATATGTAGGGGAGAGTGTTGTACCTTGGGACGCTTGTACCTTGGGACACTCACAATTTCTAAGAATCTATTGGCAATATTCATCCATTGTTTATTTCTAATAGTAGCCTTAACCAACAGACATCATCAAAATAAAATTTAACACTAGCATCATTTAATTGATGAATTGGTGACAAAAAATAATATTTCATTACCCCAAAGTAAATATTTTTCTCATTCTAATATAATTTTTTACCTTTGTACTTATACAAAAAGTCAGCTGCATTTTATTTTCTTCATAAAGGAGAAGATTTTAAAATATTTTGGTTATGAGAAAATAATGATAATGCATTTAGTACCGCAAACAGATTTTACAAAGAGATAACGTGCATTGTTCGAAATATATTTAGAAATTCATTAAGCGTGCGTAAACATTGTCCACTGGCAAAGCGAAAATTGAATAAAGATTCCATCGTAACTTTCAAAATAACACGTATCTTCCCCTTCTATTCAAATGCAGACAGTTCGTGCATTTAGTTTTTACAGTATGCAAAAACTATTGCCAAAATGCAACTTTTACAGGGGATCCACTTCAGTCGAAATTTTAAAAAGCTGAACCTTATTTTTATTTCATTAAATATATTTAACTGCTATTAACATAAGTACTGGGTGAAAATTTTTATTTTGAAAAATACATATTTTTATGTTATAAGATACTTTTAAAATTTAATTTGTTTGGGAGAGATGTTTTTTTTTTTGCGACTCCGTCTGTCTGTCCGCGGGTTGGAATAATTTCTGTGAATATTAAAGTAAATGAAAAGTAGGTTATTTTATACTTTCAGAACTTGTTAAAATTATTTTAATGAAAAAACTTTTTTATTACTTTGTGTCCATTCCTTGACTGTTGTACATTTAGTTTGCAAAATTAAATTCTTGCAGACAATACACTTGTTTTTCTTTTAACACACATACAATCGTAGTCTATACATCGGAGAAAATTGCTGGTGTCAAAGTGAATAGCATGTGTTGGTGATAAAAAAAGGAGGAAACAATTAAATGAAATATTTTTAACGAGCCATTTTAAACGTTCATCCATCGATTTAACGAACCTTCCCTCGAAAACTGAAGAAAAATTACAATTTTGCTATTATTTTGATTGTTTAATGGGGAAAAAACATAATTTCTACTTATAGTAATTACATAATATGAAATATAAGGTAATGAAAGCATTGGCAATGGGGGGGTCAAAAAACAGAAATGGAGATTTTGTGTTTTCTATACGTTTTGGAGAGTGCTGATTCTGATAAAAGTGGTTTTGAACATTTGGTCCGCTTGTCTGACCTGAGTGAAGCCACTCTACAGCTGGAAAAATAAGATAAATGGGATGCAAATTTGGTATGCGAGTTATTAGTATTCTAGGAAATCGCTAGCTGTCCTAGAGCTTTTTAGTGTAGTTATAAAAACTCGTATTTTCCCAAATTATATATATAGGGTCCGCCCGGCTCATTCATTGGTGACTTCTGATGATTCGTCCAATTTAATTAACAATGAATGGGGCGGGTCCTATATTGTATTTATACTTTTCGTAATGTAAGTTTTTCAACTGCAGTCTTTATGGTATACACTCTAAAAACAAACGAGCGATTTTAACTTAGTCTGAGTTAATTTTCACTCATTCCAATGTCGAAAATGCACTTCCCCTATAGGAGTGGATTTAACTCCTTTGTTAAGACGGGATCACCCCAAATGAGCGAATTTAACTCAGTCTTAGTTAATTTTCACTCCTTTCCAGTGTCGAAAATGCACTTCTCCTATAGGAGTGGATTTCACTATTTTGTTTTAAGAGTGTAAACTAAATAAATATACCTTAAATTTAATCCGTACTCAAACCAATTAAGATAATGCCCGACGTCCCCTTGTAGAGGAGGTGCACGTTTAATATGATCCAAAGTCCCTACGCTGCGTACAATATCGCCTTTATCGGTTGCTTCGGTGCCTACTCAGGTGTCAAAATACGACGCCCGTCGCCAATAGCCCTCGTGTAGCTCTAGTGCGACGATAATTAAATTAACTTCGACTTTAACTAACCTAACCTCACCTACTTAGGTGTCGACTCGTCGCTTGGCTGTGGTTCGAAATTATGGGGCCCGTCGCCAGTAGCCCTCATGTGGCTGTGCGACGATAATTCAAACTAACTTAACTTATTTTTCTTTCAAATTCTGTAAATTCTCTTTTTCCTTTATACTGCAAAACGAAAGTACTTGAACTGCAATGAGGAAATTGATGGTAAATTAGTAAATATCCCCTTCTCCTTACCAAATGTTTGCGTGCGTATCTAACACGCAACTACCAGAAATGTCCATTGCTCAAATGAGCAAAGTATTTGGAACCACATCGCTGTGATGATATGACACTGTTTTAACTGGCATTTTTTGTTTAAAAAGCCTTATTATTGTCTTTACTATTAAACTTTTTTATTGGGTGCAGTGGACAATCTGATATTTCAAATAAAGAAAAATCTTTTAAATTGTATATTTCTATTCATCTTTAAATGTGTGCTATCATATTAACAACATGTTACATTCAGGGCCTGATTTAAAGATTGTCACAATATTGTTCCCCTTCGGGGAAAGGTAGCTAGTTAGCTGCAAAATAGGATGTGCTATTTAAAATAGATACACATTAGAATCATCCATCTATATACCTTTACACACTAAACCGAAAGCGAAATATATAGACGCATTTTTTAAACTGTTCTACTATTTTTCTTTCAACTCTTGACCATGTTTGCTACGAAATATTAGTACTATAGGATTTACGAGTTAATATAAATTATTTTGTTTTCTTTCTTAAAAATATTCGTATCTTCATAACATTTTTTGATGCCCAATGCCGTTCTAATTGGTCGTAAAATCGTTGTAATCGTTCCACTTTTAGAAGTATCAAAAATGTTTTAGTTTCAATTTTCTGAAAGATTTATGTGTACTACCCAATAAGTTGTTTAAAATTACACATTGACAGGTGTTAAAATTGCAATAAACTTGCTTTTTGAAGAAAAAAATTGGTTGTACTGTGTAAAAAAACTTCAGCTAGAAATCAATAATTAAGTGAACAAAATAAATTTTTGAACTCCATAGCTTTACAATGTAATAAATATTTCATACCTATCTTACTCAAATTTGGTCTAGATATTGTTATGTTACAAGTTTATCAAATTCACGCACCGGTATTGAGACATTGTCCTTTTATTTTCTTCCGCATGGTTTTACTTGGTGATTTTTAATTGGCATAGATAAAGATGTCTTGTAAAGAAGACTACATGCTTCCAATTTTTGTTGAGAGAACAGTTACTTTTTTGCGTGCTTAAATTTGTAGTAATTTATGTTGGTTTCCACCAAACGCATGTAGGCTATTTTTAATTAGGTTTGTTATATCTTCTATCCCATTATGAATAGCCTTAACATAGATTGTTGAAACTATTCCTATGTGACCTTTATAAATGTTTGCAATAAAGGTTTAATGTTGTGGTTTTTTTAAAGTTAAGGTAAAAAAATGTTTACTTAGAACGGAATAACGGACTCTAGTTTAATAATGCATACGTACCTGCAGTTTAAACTTTCTAACAAGAGAAAATAGAGCTTGATAGTAAAATCAAAAGCCCAAAAATATAGATTTTCGTTGTTTATTGCAAAAATATTTACGAAGTATTAGGTGGTTTTAGTTATTGGCTTTTGAACAATATTTGACTTTTACTTTCCTTAAAAGTATATCAAATATTTTATTTTTCATATTGTATTAATTATTGTATTTTTTTCTAGTTCTCCAGCATCATATGAAAAATCTTCGAGTGCAATATTTTCTACAAATACATTAACATATTTTACAATGTCCAACTACCCATACGAGGACAACAAGTAGCCATTGGTCATCCAACTACAACAACAATCATCACCAACTTTTTCCTGGACATGCACACAATCATAACACCTAACACTACATTATGACGTGAAACAGCACCACAACCTCATCCTTTTTATACATCCTGACCACAACTTCCACATTCCCATCACGAAAACTCCCAAACATTCCTCTCTAAAACTGTCTTCCATAAACATAAAAATGGTGCTCCGACGACGGAACGTCATCCTCAAGGGACTCATCCTCATCCCTTGTACTTGGATCGTGGTCACCTACTTACTGGCCGTCATGTCCAGCCATTCCGCCGACGACAACTTGGTGGACAAGTCGCCAGGGTCCAAGCACAAGGCTGAAAGGTCGCTGCAGCAACAGCAGCCGCTGCATGTGAACTCCCACTTGGAACACAGGTTGGTAAACTTCAATTGCTGATGGTAATCTGAGTGTTTAATTTTAAATAAATATATTCAACCAGCTTTATGAATTCTTTTGTGAAAAAGGTTATAACAGTGGGATTATATAATTTTCCTGGTTGAGATGAGATTAATATGCTTGGAAAATTTTAAGTCGTTTGGGCAACGCAGTGTGGTGTTAATAAAATGTTGGCGGAAAAGATATGCGTTTGCACATTATGCAGTATAGTTAGAGTGGCTCCATAAATAGTAAGTACTATAAGAGTGGAGACACCGGGGAGTGACTGGCAACCGGCTCTCCACGCTCTTCCCCGGCTCGTGCCAACCTAGAATCGTTATCGCTTTTAACGGCGCCAAAGCTAAACCGAAACTGAAGTTATATTTGCTCGGGGTTCCTGATGGGGGAAATTTGTATCGGATTCTTTTGGACAGTATTCGATTTCAACTTAAAGAAAAAGCTTAGAGCTTTGTTATTTTTTTATTTTTAGAAAATTTTGTTGAGTATAACACTGATTTTTTTTTTAAACAAAACAGTTTGAAAAACTTAAGATTTTTATAAGCAATTTGTATTTATACATTTTCTTTTAATTTAAAACTCCACTTTTCATCCAAATACGATTTTTGGAGATATCAGATTTTAACAATATAAAAACGGCAACATAACAAATTACGATACTTTTAAAGGTTTATTTTAATATATTTAAAAACTGTATTGAGAAGAATAATCGCTATAAAGTAAATAATTCTTTCAATTTTAAAAAGTTTTTGCATGGAATTTATGAAGTAGAAAAATAGGTACTCCAAGCTAAATAATTTATTTTTTTAGGACTTCCTTATATATTTGTGAATTTTATTATGTAGTCAAGTGCACTTTAAATTACTTTTTAGAACAATATACCATATCCAAATTTATGATTTTAGGTTTAATGAGGGATATAATTTGTAAAGGCTATGAAGCACTTAATAATGAACTCACCTTTAAAAAAAATCGCCTTGCATGTATCTTTTTATGTTGTATCTTACAGCGAAAAAAGACGCATGGATATAATTATTAATCCCATAATGTATGTTCTTTTTTATCCCGAAAAAATATATTTGTATCTTCAATACTCATAATTATGGGAAAATACAGAAAAATTAACTGCTTTGGAATTTAATTTTTTTAAATTGTTGCCATATGGCAACACTATGCATTGAGCACTGAATAGATGCCTAAAGTTTGGGGTATTAATATCTATTTTTTTATACAAATTATTACCTTTTTCAATTAATCTAATGATTCTTTTTATATTGCTAACAAATTATACTTAAAAATAAAGTTAATTGATTATTTTATTATTATGTAATAAGTTGCAGAGGCACATACACAGTTTTAAGTATAAAAATCTTTAATGAAAACATTTATAACAAAAAGAGTATTAACATTGATGTAAACACTTAACATGACAAAATAGGTTTTAGGTACAACCTTAACTTTTCTTTGAACCTTTACTTACAATAAAATGTATTAAATAAGTTTTGAAATACAAAAATAGTACATTCCCGAATAACACTCCATACCGAACAGACTTTCATTTGTTTACCTTTCAGAAAAGCGCCAACATGGTGAAGCCAACTAGCGCCAAAACGTGGCCAAATATCGTCTGCACGCAAATTCCGAAAATTGCCTATATCACTTAAAATAACAACTATTTTTTGCTTTTAGGAATTCATAATCATTCATTGAATATAATACTATAGTAAACAGTACTTAAAATTACGATTATTAGGATTATTTTTAACGAAAACTTGATAAAATAGGCATTGCAAGTTGGAACAATTTTTAAAAAACTTAAATTACATATCTTAAAACTTGTTAAATACAAAAAATACTTGGTGCAAAATGTAGCTCGGACTATTCCCTATTCCAATTATGCAATATAAAATTTAAACATACCAAAAGTTTTGCAGATTAAGCAGATTATCGTAGAACGCTCACAATTCCTATGGACGCGCTATGGAGAAAAAATACAGTGGTCGAAAATTTGGACTCCTTGGACTCCGGAAGTGAAGTCAGCCAATGAGATTGCAGATGCTTGCCTTCACTTGATCGGCAGGGGAGCAAGGTGTCTCCACTCTTATAGTACTTACTATTTATGGAGCCACTCTAAGTATAGTGAATGCGAAGTAATTTTTTTAACCCTTTCAGTCTAAATGACAATTTCGCATCATTTTAGATTATTTTTTTTCTGATCGTCTATAGCCCCATTTATGATATCAAAAAGCACATCATTCGATTTTTCAATTTTTTTTCTATAAGACAATATCTTTTTTTAATCCCAATAGATGCCAGACCTATTATTATTTTCTAATTATGATCAGAAACATGATGATGCCAAATGTCATCATTGGAACTGAAAGGGTTAAAGTGATTTTTTCGTAAACGGAAAAATAACGTCACTGTACTCAAGCAATTTCATTCATTAAAATTCCTACTGGCTTACTTTAAACACTAAAAATTATCCTAAATTAACACAACTTAGGCCACTCTAAATCCAATAGCATTTTTATAATCAGAATGAAGTTATTTGAGATGACATATTAACCCTTTCAGTCCCAAAAATTTACTACCCTACAGAAACATCTGATATTCACAAAATAAGCTTATTTTAGGTCAAATATACGAATTCCGTAAGAAAAAAAATATTCATTTAAATTTTTTATATGGTTTTTGAAACAATGCCAAAATTTTTTAACCGTGGAAAACAACAAAATAAAAAAATATATATTACCTAAAAACACTTTGAGTTATATATTTTAAGGTATCTGACCATATTATTAAAACAAATTTAATAATTTAACCGAAATAGTTTAAATTGTATTTTAAATATGTGGAACTGAAGTGAACTTATCAAAAATCAGGAAAAGCGCTTGTTGGCTATTTTCTAAATAAAAAAATAGTAGTTCTGACTTCTTTTGAGATTAATGTAAAATATTGACGAATAGAACTAAGTGTGAAGAATCGAATGATGTGTGTTTGGATGTCATAACAGGACATAAACATTTTGAAAAAAAATATTGAAAGTGATGATGCCAAATGGCATCACTGGGATTGAAAGGGTTAAAAGTAAAAACTCTATTTCGTGGTCTCTGTCGAACAGACACGGGCAATTTTCGGTGATTTACCAAACTTACCAATACCTCGTCATAGAAGCCGTCGTTGTCCACGCATACAGGGACCGTGGTACAGAACCTTTAATACACCTAGTATGTTCTTGAGGGCTGGGGAGCCCAGTCGGTTAAGCACTCGCTTAGCATGCGAAAGGTCCCTGGTTCGTGTCCGGGCATCGCCAAAAATAACTGCCGACCTATAAACGACCCGCGCAGCCAAAAATGTCCGACGAATAATACCCCGTGTAAGGGAGTGCACGTTAAGTATCCTTCAAAGTCCTGACGCTGCGTACGATGTCGCCCTTAACGGTTGCGTTGGGTGCCTATTCAGGTGTTGGCTCGTCACCTGACTGGTTCTGAAATACGACGCCCGTCGCCAATAGCCCTCGTGTAGCTCTAGTGCGACGATAATTTAAACCTAACCTAGTATGTTCTTAAATGAAATTATTTTTCACAGCAAACCCATCAAGAAAGACGCCGACTACAGCAGCAGCAACAACGATGTCGATCAAGGGGGGGACGGAGGGGTCCTCGTGCCCCCTAGGGGCGACCCCGAGGGCTACGGCGAGATGGGCAAAGCTGTCAAGCTCACCAACCTCACCGATGACCAGCAGAAGCTGGTGAAGATTGGCTGGAAGAATAATGCATTTAACCAGTACGTCAGTGACCTTATATCTATACACAGGAGCTTGCCGGATCCCAGAGATAAAGAGTGAGTATTTATATGTGTATGCATAATATGTGTATGTATTATAGTGTACTGTATGAATACCATAAATAGTTTTCAAGTTGCTTAGAAAATATGTTGGATATCTATTAGATCCTTGTCGATTGTCACCAGTTATGGTTGACACATTCACCGTAAATATAAATATATTGTTGTTTATCCTCTTCTGACAAAGTCAGATAAAACTCCAGTAAGTTGTCGATCTCCAAAAAATCAAAAACTGACAGAGGAATAGAAGGGCAGTTCTACCATAATTTTTAATTTCAGGTATTAAAAACTTGTAAAATTTATTTTTTCAAAATCACTTTAAATGTTTATCAAAAGGTTTATAAGGGTTCCAAAATTGCGAAAAAAAGTTTAGCAAAGCTCATTTGTAAAAAAACAAAAAATTATAGTAAGGGACGGCAGTTTTTTAAAAACACCGATTCTAAAGAAACCGGTCTAAACCGGCATTACGAAACTAACTGTTTTTCAATGAGACCGAAATCGCAAAAAACCGGTTAGTCTTAAAACTGGTTTCGGTTTTCCATCCCTAGATCATTACGACGGTAAGGATCGGAAGGTCAGGAACGGAAGGAAAGGACAGTCACGCTGTTTTCCGGTCTTTCTTGTGTTGAAACTAACTCCAGTTTGATAAAAATGGATTTTTTTACTGCTTGTACTCCACCTAAACATATTTATAGAAACAAAATTCAATTAACAAGCAAAAATTAACCTTAAACCTGGGAGACTGTAAAGCCCATTTCACACCTGCACAGCTACTTGCAACTGCAACTCGCAACTTGTGGTAACCTGGATTTTCGGGCTTCCACAAAAAATTATTCATCTCAAAATTTGGCAAGTTTCATCTTTTTGAAAGCAAACTTTAATCAAACTATGGGCATTGTTTGCATCAAACAGAAATTTATGTTTCCGAACTTCCTTAATTAGATCAATTTTCATCTTTGCCATCCATTTAATATCCATTTTTAATTGCGCAGATTTTTGCAAACGGGGAAAGTTGGCGTCTTAAAAAATAAATAAACAACCAGTTGGCGAAGTCTAATTCGCCACAATGCAGGCAAGGAAATCCTGAGTTCTGATTGGCTAAGGGTACATGCAACTGCGATTTTTTCGTGCTTGCAGGAAAAAATCTCACGAACTGAGTGCAACTTTTTAATGCACGGTGTCCTACGGGAGTTGCAAGTAGTTGTGACAAGGTGTGAAATGGGCTTAAGGAAAGCAATAAAGCCTCGCAGCCAATTTCACTGAGTTTTTTTTTAATTTTGGGCTTATTGGTGAATTTTAGCAAAAATATGTGGCTACTAACTGAAAAATCAGTTTTCTGCAATACAGTTTGCATGTTTGAAGAATCACTGCAGCTCAATCCAGTGCCTCTCTTCACCACTTTAGGAATGAGGTCAGTGAATGTACCAATACCCAGGGACAAATTTAGGAGATGAGAAAAACGCATTATAAATGTTAAAAGCCAAAATTCAATGGAAGGAAATCGTTAAGCTACAGTATTAGTTCAATTTAAAATCCAAATGAATGTAATTTTTAGCTAAAAATGTATTAGATTGAGCCCTAAACTAAAAATTTGACATTCGGGACACACGATGGTAAGGACTTTTCTGCATTGTTTTGTGTTCCAAAATTTTTTTGGAGTTTCTTTGCTTTAAAATTACGTTTTGCAATTATAAAAGGACCAGTCTTTTAGTATAATAAGAAAAAAAGGTAAAGAAATATGATTTTTTTTAAAAGTTATGCCCAAGGGACATAAAATTAAAAATTATGGTAGAATTGCCCAGATTTCAAGTCTTTCTTTTAAAGTTCAATACAACTTAGTAAATTATGCATATTGTACTATTCTTGAACTGTAAAAAAATATATTAATTTCTACTTAAACAATGTCTTGTGTGCAAATAGTTAAGAATTCTCAGAAGCACTGAAGTCGTTTCAAAACCCACCATGTCAATAACAGCCCTTAATGACGTCAGAGTATTGTTAATAACAGTAAAATTTATATTGAGTGTGATTCAAAATTACAAGTTCTTGTTTATTATTTGGTGCTACTTGCACACAATAAACTAATAAATGAGTTATCCATCTTGAATGAAGCGATAATCCACACTTGTACATGTCGATAAATGTAGTTAAAAGAGCGTTTCCCTGCATCCATGAAGGTGGTTTATGTGACCATTAAGTAAGGACTTTCTCTTGCCAGGTGCCGGGATATCAAGTACCCTTCCAACCTGCCAGCCACGAGCGTGATCATCTGCTTCCACAACGAGGCCTGGAGTGTCCTGCTCAGGACTGTGCACAGCGTACTAGAGCGATCACCCGATCACCTACTCAAGGAGATCATATTGGTGGACGACTTCTCAGACCAGGGTGAGTGCCATACACTGTTAAAAAGTTTGGTGCAAGATTGCACCGAAAACCTGGAGCTCTGCCACCACTATTTAGAACACAACTTCGTTTTACATTGAAAAAAAGAAATGAAGAGTACACGGGAAAAACCGATTGATTTTGTAGAGAAGTTTCCTTAGAAGGCCACTTTGGCGATGAAAGCGAGTGATCGCCTAAACTTGTGTAGGGAACTCAGTTCCTACCATAGAGATCTTAGTTAAAGTAATAGAGTGGTAGATCACGTTACCTCCAATGCTAACGGTAGGACGCGCAAGGAGCTCCCAGAAGAGCCCCAATGAAACCAGTGTTGTGGGTCACGTGATCAGAAATTCTAATACTTTAAATATTAATCTCTGCGGTTCCTGGATACCAAGATTCAGGCGATTTAGTGATCCCGCTTGGACCAAGCGAAGAAGAAAGAGAGAAACCGGTTTTCTGACGCCAATGTCCGCCAAGCATACAATTGCGGGCGTTCACCTAATAAATCAATCGGTTCTTCCCGTGTACTCTTCAAATCGCAGTGTCTTTAACCTATATAAACTTTACTCTTCAAATCGCAGTGTCTTTAACCTATATAAATTGATGCTTTTATATTTTATAGAAATTTGTCTTGTCCCTCACTTATTCTTTTTCCGCCACCATGCTTCCTCCCCATCCAGTCATCACCCCTGAAAATCGTAGGACACCCGAAAATAAACCTTCTCGTAATTAAAAGATTTTATACATTTCAAAATTGTGGTGCAAGACCTGGAACTTTTTAGATGCCACCACTATTTAGAGCACCAATTTTGTTGTAAAACCATTATTTGGATACACTGTATAAGTGGTTTATCAACGATCCAAACAGTGGTGGCAGCTAGAAAGTTCCAGGATTCCGGTGCAATCTAGACCAAATTTTTTTTACTGTAAAACTTCATTTAATTACGGGCAATTTATTTTGGGATGAAAAGATTATCAGGGGTTATGGGTAGCAGAAAACAGCGGAAGAGGGCGTATAATAAAAAGTTTGGACAAGAAAAAAATCTATAAACTATGAAAGCATCAAATTATGTATGTCAAAGACCAGGTTACTACAATATTATATTTTAACCTTAAGTGAAGTTTTGTAAATATTTCCCATGACAAATTTCCTTTAAATTAAATTTTTAAAAAGTCAAATATTTACGAATCACCACAAAAAAAAAAACTTTTGTCCACTAATTCATGAATCTAAGCATTTCTATAGGAAACATTCTTGAAGTTAAATTCAAAAGCAATAACAATCAGCCAACTTTACCAGCATCATTAATCATCATACTATAAAACAAACATTTAACGAAAACCGTGTCAATTGATCTGCTTTCTAAAGCGTAAAGCCATAATTCTATTTCATTGAAGTATTTTTTATATATCGATATCTTACGCTATACTCGTGGTATTCTCATGATCACCGACATGAAATGTCATAGATACTGTGAATAAGCATACCAGAGTTAATTTTCTCTCAGTCATAAGATATTATCAACAAAAAGTAAGTTTAAAAAAATATATATATATTTACCAAAATACCGTTTCATTTCGGAATAGCATTCGCTGCCCTAAGGCTCTCAACGTGCAAAATGTCAGTGTGCATTTTGTTCTTTTCAGCTCACCTCCAAAAGCGACTGGAGAACTACATAAGCCACCTCCCTAAAGTGCAGCTCGTGAGGGCCTCGAAACGAGAGGGCCTCATTAGGGCCCGGCTTTTAGGGGCCTCCGTGGCGTCAGGGCCCGTCCTTACCTACCTCGACTCCCACTGCGAATGTACGGAGGGTAAGTCATGTGTTTGAAATTGTCAATAACCTCTTAACCTCTGAAGACCCGAGCAAAATCCTGCACGTATATTCTTATAATCTAAACATACTTTTCATATAAATATGTGCTAAAAAGTATGTTTTGCAAAGAAATTTTAAACTATATATATATATATGTTAAGGCGTGTCCCTAAGTAACTATTAAACTCTAAAAATGCAAATTTTTTGTGCTATAAATGCAAAAAGGCCGTATTACTTATTTGTAGTTAACATATTTTAACATTGTTTTTAATGCAAAATGCCTTTAAAATTAACTACTAAAAGAACTTTTTAAAAAGTTTGGAAAAAAATTAAATAATTTTTTTAAAGAACTCTAATATCGTATTGACCCTCGTTCAACTTCATTTTTTATAGAAATAAATGACTGATACCTGTAATCAAAGGTTGGAAACTGATATTTGGATCTTCTTCTATCGGACCAGGTCAATTTCGGAACTAATTAACGTGTTAATTGTTTCTGGGGAGGTTTAATAAAAAATGTCCCCGAATGGGGAGGCCAGGTCGCAAGAGGTTAAAGAACATACATTTCTTTACTGTGATGAAAGTTACCGTTTTGACGGTGTTTGCTGCCGCATCGAGTACATGTTATAAGTGATGCGGCAGCAAACAAATACCGTCAACTTTATCAAGTGCATCTGAAAGAGTTTGGCACCGGTTAGAGTTATTCGATAATGATATTTCCATGGAGAATTACGTAGTAACAAAATATTTCGTCTCAAACATGTCAATCGGGTATTTTTTTCCCGTATTCTTTTCCAACTCAAATTGCAGTTTGGGCAAAATGGTTTGAGATCCATTTGGTAAGGCGTTGACTTTTAGACGGCAAGGTCTTTGAAACTTAAGGGTACAAGGGAAAAACCTTTATCGACTAGGAATCTGTCTGCATTAGGGTCTGCTTGCTGAAGATAGCGATGTATCGCCTAAATTGGTGTAAAGAAAGCAATTTTGCATTGTTTCTTATCATTTGGCACGTCTATCTCTATGATCAAGATTCACGCCAGACAATAGTTTGACGCTTGAACCGCGGAAGAAGAACCAAGGGAGAAACAGGTTTCCGATAGCCACTACTCGTCAATCAGACTTCAATATAGACAGATTCCCAGTCCCAGTTATTGAATGGGTTTTACTCCTGTACTCTTTAACTTACCCATCGACACTGCCATCAAGTAAATAGATAACCTAATTACAAAAAAAACTAACAAAAATATATCTCTATAAAGAGTAGTGGTGCACGTAAAATGCGACGGAGACATGTCGTAACAAGTCATATAATGTGTCTCTAATGTGGCATTGGGGACTGAGGTATCTGCTGGCCAACACCATCTCACGACTTGACCTATTGGTCTGAACAACAATGGCTTTGCCAACTAACCCAAACGGATTGTTAAACAAAATTTTTTTCTTTCCGACGTCATTTTGACGTATTTGTTCTAATTATTAATTGTATAGAACAAAGGAAACGAGGAAACAATATTGAATTTTTTTTCTATTATACCCATTTTATTTGAAGGTCGGATTGTTCATGACATTTCATGGGAAAATACATTATGCTTCAATCCTTCAATATGAAAACAGTTTTTGACCGCAATATTTTAGTTTTGGGTACTTCATAATATCCGCAATTTTTTAAAAAAATTACTAGCAAGTACTATATTTACCTGTCACAGATACTAAGCTTACCATCATTTTATTTTCCTAGTTTTGTGATTAGCAACAGAAGTTAGAATTTTTCGGAACTATAATTTTAACGAGAATAATTTAACCGCAGTCCATCTCCTTACAGAACATTTATCATTATTACACAGTAATAACTTCGAAATTGTGTATAAATTTCGATGGACTTTTGTAATAGTAATAAAGGAAATGAAGCAGACGCTATGATTGCACCAGAACATCACTCACAAAGGACCTCGATGTGTATAAATGCAGTCTAGTTTCCCCACTTATACTAAATTCAGGAAATTACTTATTTACGGAATACGGGGTATATTCAGGAAATTACTTATTTAAGCAGACCGGGGTGTTGGTCCTGGTGTATTTACCCTCATCTTTGCCGGGGGGGATAAGAAAAAAAAATACACGAAAAAAAGTGTCGCTGTTTTTCATCCAGAACTAAATGGCTTTCGCGGCTAGGACGTGATTGGAATAATTGTGTTTGATGGAATTTTTGCAGTATGATTTTGTTGCTTCTGTAGTGGAGTTAATGTTTTAAGTAGTTATCAAGATTATAAATCTCTATATTTTTTTACTCCGATAGGAGAATTTAGTAGTACTTATTTTTCTTTGTTAGACTTTTTTTATCATTTTATATATCATGGTTTGTGCGCTTTGGATTTGTCCTTGGGGGTGTTCCTAAAAATTATCGGTCATTGAATGAACGCCAAGGCGATATAGGCTACGAGACCGCCAAAAAAGTAGCCAACTTAATTCATCATACTTCTTTGGTTGTGGTTGGATTACTCGTACTAGGGCAACAAAGCCCAAATGACGGAAGAGTGGACTCTTTTTATTTTGATGTGGTTGGGGAATAACATCTCGCTAGATTTTCGCAGGGGCTCTGAACAATGAGCTCGTAAATTTCAAGGCCTTGTTTTATTAATAGAAATTCACTAGAATATTTAGTATTAAAAACCCAAAACGCATCTTTTGTCAAACGGTGGTTTGTTTGAACCCTTTCCTTAACGGCCGACGACTAAGGATTCGATAATGTTATTCCTATCAAATATTACGAGGAAGCAAAAATCCTTCGTAAGGAAAGGGTTAAGATTACGAGGCTAGTTACAGACACACCTTGGGATATTCTAGCAAGATGTTAAATCAACCATCCAAAATAAAGATCACATCCATACGTCAGGTTAGTTTGAACTATCGTCGCACATCCCTACGTAAATACGCTTTTGTGTTGTAGAGTACGTGTAGTCCAGTCACAAAAAAAGTGTTTAATTTGTTTGCTACTTTTTTGCAGTCTCGTAACCAATATCGTCATGGCATCCCTTTAATGAGTAGTCATTTTAGAAAACCATGTAACTTAACGAATGCGTCGAATATTGAAGATTTTGGGCCCGTTCTCATGCAGACCAAACGCCGCCTATTCGCCGGCTTTCAGGGGGAAAAAATCCCGCTGTAGAGAAAATTGCGGTTGCGAAAGCGTACAGCTGTGGAAATAAAAAAGTACCCACTTGAGGTTATTTTGGCCGTTAGTCATCCTATAGAATCGGACCTTTTTGACATTTTGAACAATTAACACTCTGAGTTAATTGCATGAAACAAAATTTGCATAAGGGGCCATCTTCATATTAAAAATGTTACTAACTTTAAAATTTCCAATAGTAACACCCCTTTTTGAGTCCATCTTTCAAGTCTATGACCTATGTTAATACGAAATGCCAAATTTTGTTAGTTTTTAAGCATTATTAGGGGAGTTAGAGACGTGCAAAGTTTAGGTCACATAATGTTAAATGAGTTGCATATAAAAAACTATCCCAATCTATAAATAATTAAGATAAGGAAACGAATTTTTTACTGAAAAGAAATTACAATAACCCAAACAAAATGCACTCAATATTGAGGTATTTAAAACAATTTTTATATTTTTAAATAATTATTATATTATTTTTTTTTAAAAAATATGAATAGAAACCCCTTAATATTTTTAAAGAAATAAATTTAAGACAGGAAGTTTAAGCGAAATCCCAATTTTTAAAAAATTTTATTCATAATTTGCTGAGTAAATCACAAAATACTTTTTAATTACCCTTTAGGGGACTGTGTATAAGATTACGTGTGATTTGATAAATAAAGACGACCTTGCATGCATGCTTGCTTGTCATTTTAGAGATGGTCCCCAAAAGGTCCACAAGTGATTCGATTAAATAACTCGTCAAATATTCATCCAAATGTAACAAAAACTTAGATTTAATGGTTTTCAAGAGTGCTTAACATTTCTAAGTTATTAAAATTGGGTGTTGCCATTGGAAATTTCAAAGTTCGTGATATTTTTTATATGAAGACGGCCCCTTATGCAAATTTTGTATCGTGCAATTTAATCAGAATGTTAATTGTACACCATCTCAAAAAGGTCCGATTCTATAGGGTGACTAACGGATGAAATAACCTCAAGTGGGTACTTTTTTATTTCCACAGCTGCCTACCCCGTAGGTAGTAATAATTTTATTCCATCTCTGTGTGCATTGTGGTTTGTTGATCAACGGAATATTTGGCGTTAGTTACACGGCTATCAAGTGCATAAAATAGTCAGTAGTTGTATTAGGAGCAATTGTGTTAGAATGCTCATAAAACTGGGAGCATGCTTTTATTTTTTGAGGTTTGTTAATTTTTCGTTATATAGGTGCTTCTAAATTGATACACATTTAATCATCCCTTTGAAAATATTTATTTTCGAAAATATTTTAGAACTTATTCTAAAGATGCCCGGCAGAAGTTTAATTTATTATTGATTCTTTATTTTCAGAATTTTTTCGTGAAACTAAAAAAAAATCTTTCAACTGAATTTAAACAAATGCAATTCATTAAAATTTTTGGTTATCATTGTATATATGTACGATAATTCTGTGGATCCAAAGCCGATCTTATTTGCAAGCATTTCTAATTTTTATTGAAAAATTGTTTTTAAAATAATGTTTTTAAAATTTCTGTAAAAAATGGTCAAAAGAGCACAAACCCCCTAATGAACCCTGTAATTCCGGTTCTGTCTGGGAAAAAAATCTCAGGGGCTGGGGAGCCCAGTTGGTTAAGCACTCGCTTAGCATGCGGAAGGTTCCAGGTTCGGGTCCGGGCTTCGCCAAAATAGCTGCCGACCTATAAAAGGCCCGTGTAGCCAAAAATGTCCGACGAATAATACCCCGTGTAAGGGAGTGCATGTTAAATACCCTTCAAAGTCCTAACGCTGCATACGATGTCGCCCTTAATGGTTGGGTTGGGTGTATATTCAGGTGTCGGCTCGTCACTTGACTGTGGTTCTAAAATACGTGTGCCCTCGTGCAGCTCTAGTGCGACGATAATTCAAACCTAACCTAACTTGGGAGAAAATCTCCTAGAGGGAAAAATTGCTGAGTTTGCTCTTAATCCATGGATTCGATGGATCTTCTGAACGCGCCTAGGGTTTCACAAAATAGCCGGCAAAATGCCGCCTATTTCTCAGCACATGTGAACGCGCCTTTTGTTCTGTACGTGTTAATAGGAATATTCACACCGATAACCAATATAGGGATTAATGTGATCATAAAAATTTATTACAAAAATTTTTACTCCAGCTAGGAAAGTTTATATTGAAGAATTGTTTTAACTTTTTCAGAAAAATATTTAATTTTAGGGAAAAATCCATAGATTTAGAAAAATCGCTCACCGCAAGTAGTTTTAATTTTTTACTGCGGATTGGCAACAGTTTGTTTTGTTTCGGTTTTCTGGTTTGGAATTCTGGTTAGAAACTTTTAAAACTTCGTATTCCTACATGTAGAAGAAATAATAACATTGAAGTGACACTAAATAAGCAAATATATTTGAAAATAATTTTTCCTATAAAAAATATTTGAAAATAATTTTTCCTATAAAAAATATTTGAAAATAATTTTTCCTATAAAAAATCCTCGGTCAATTTTTTAAGCAGATATTTACGATTATCCTACAGATAATGTTTACATTACGCCATTCAAACATTTTAGTTTTGGTTTTTTTTATTTAAAATGATGCAAAAATATGTTTACCTTACAGTTTTTGTTTTGAAAGTAGAAGAACAATTTCTTTATTCTTCATTTGTTTAAGAAATGACACAGCCCACAAATGCTTTAAAATACCTTAAATTGGGAGACAGTTTGAAAGCCCTTAGCAATCCCTTACAAGTGTGTACTCAATCTTGCAAAAGACCCTGGTTTCTTTGATAAGGCTCTAAATTTTTTTTTACTTTTTTTTTGTCTGTAAACTCGATCAAATAACTATCAAAGATTGGTTACAATTTAACCTAATTAAATTTTTTAATGCTAATTTAATTAAAAGATTTTTTTAATATTATTACTGTCATAATTAACTATAAAAAACCTTAGGGGGAAAACTCTTTAAATTTATCTTTAAAAAAAATGAGTAGGAAACCTGGACAGGAAATCCTAAAGCCTTTTTAAAATTAAGAATATATTACCTTTTCCTTAAAAATTAAAATTTGAAAATTAACTAATAAAAAGTCTTTAAGATTTATAATTTGAAGAAAAATTCAACTTTTCATTATATTTAAAATTTAATAACTTCAAATGTCTACTACTTTGTAGGATGGCTGGAACCAATGCTGTATCGCATCTACCAGAACGTTACGAATGTGGTCTGTCCTGTGATTGACGTGATAAGTGATGACACGTTCCAGTACCACTTCAGAGACTCGAGGGGAATAAATGTGGGAGGATTCGACTGGAATCTCCAGTTTAACTGGCACCCGGTACCAGAAAGGGAAAACAAAAAGAGGAAGCACTCATGGCTGCCAGTTGCGTAAGTACTGGCATTCACAGTGGAAGAACATGCTAAGTGACATTTCTGGAAAAATTGAGTTTTTAGTGTCAATGAACATGTTACTAACTTCTTGAACAAGTTTCCACTTTTCATGAACTTTAAGTTTAGTATATTTTTTACAGCTTGCAAGTTCAGTTTTTTACAGCTCTAAGTGCAAAAAAACAAAACTTGAAAGCTTATTTTTGTCACTTGGCACATTCTTCTACTAAAAACTTTATTTTTGCCCATATTGCCACAAAGTTCACAGTTTAGAATAGGTTTTTAATCTTAGGGATTGTTAAGTATACTTTTGTAGATAGTTAAATGTCAGTATCTAGACTATACCTTATCTAGCCAGAATGCGAGCCTCGGAGGCATTTTCCTCCCCCATCCCTGGTGTGGTTTTCTTCGAAACAGCGTGAACACGTTTTCCCCCCACCCTACTTGGGTTTGGGCTGTTCGGGTTGTTAACCGTCCTCAAACGCATTGGGTTTAGAAAAGCGATGCTTCCTCCGCTTCCTAGAAAACCAAGAGAAGGGATGAGGAAGAAAGTCTTTTCGAGGCTTGCATAGTAAATAGACAGGGTATAATGACTTGAGCAACTGTTGTAATCAGTCAATAACTCTCACCTATAAGAAAGTAGACTAAAAGACTGATTATTTCAGAGAAAAAATTGTCCAATTTGTTGTTAATATCATGAGATTTTAGTTTAAAAGAAAAAACCTTTGGTGGCAGCTATCAAATGAAGCGGAAAACTGTTAGCAAATAACTGCTGTTTCCCTAGTGATTTAGTTGAATGACTCAACAAATATTGGCTTACTTGCTTTAATTTGAAGGTCAGGCATTAATACTGTACTTTAAATTTGACCTGCAATATTTTTCATAATTGTAGATTTCAAGAAACTCGTGCATTTTTTTTTTGTTCAAAAATATTATTTGTGTAAAAGGTCTGAGAATAAAGTAATTTCATAATCGCATCTGGTTAATTTATCAGATAACTATCCTAAACTTAGTATGTATATTTTGTTAAATAACCATTCATCAAATTAAATACGAGTTTAAAACATTAGAAATTGTTGAGCTTAAATATTTTATGATTCGGGATCACTTTCAATGTGATTTGATAAGCCATCTTATTTACTTATCAACCTATAACTTGATTCACGAAGGACATCTACTTCAGGTCTCCAACAATGGCTGGTGGTTTGTTTGCGATCGACAAGAAATTCTTTGAAAAACTTGGATTGTATGACAGTGGTTTCGACATTTGGGGAGGAGAAAATCTAGAGCTTTCATTCAAGGTATGAAATTCTTACTTTCAATTACCCAATATGAAATATAAGAATATGAGTCTTGCATTGGGATTAAAAATTTGAAATGGTGATTTTGGGGTTTTCTAAATTTTGGAAATTCGAAAAAGTTGTTTTAGAACATTGGTTTGTCTGAAACCCCTCTAGATCATGAACTAAAAAAGGTAAGGACTTTAAATTTGGTATGCAAGTTCCCAGAAGTATAACAAATTATACATGAAATTGAAGGAAAACTAACCTAGCTTTTCATATAAGTGCTCAATGTGGTGTGCCTTTAACCCTCTAATGCATGAATTTTTTGTTTCGTCCCCAAAAAATATATTTGTATCTCTAATGCTCATACATCACGGGAAAAATACGGAAAAAAAATTAAATGCATCAGAATTTAAATAATTTCATTTTTTAAATTTGTTACCAAACGGTAACACCATGCAGTAAGCGCTGAATAGATGCTTAAGGGATCATAGGAGTCTTAAAAAATTGCAAAGAAGGAACTACAAAGTATAGTTTGATCTTTTATGTAATTTTTTAACTACTCAATATATAAGCATAATTTTTTTATATGTAATTCTACAAGATTTATTGAATATGAAACAAATTTTAAAATTTATGAAACTTTAGCCAAAACTAAAATAAATGATATTAAACATAAAGCTATTTGAACACATTGTGATTAGGCTTGCGCGGCAAATTGTGAGGTCAAAATTGAAGACATGACCAAGAAAATGACTTTATATTGTACAAATATGTACAAACAAAGATTTATACCTAAATTCTCAGCTCAATTTTAATTAGAAATTATTTTTAAAATTTGTTTAAATCAAAATTTTAAAATTTTTATTAATTTTTTTAGAAAAAAGTTCTTAAAATAATTTATAATTAAAATTGAGCTGAGAATTTAGGCATAAGTCTTTGTTTGTGCATATTTGTACAATATAAAGTCATTTTCTTGGTCATGTGTTCAATTTTGACCTCACAATTTGCCGCTCAAGCCTAATCACAATGTGTTCAAACTTCAAATAGCTTTATGTTTAATATCATTTATTTTAGTTTTGGCTAAAGTTTCATAAATTTTAAAATTTGTTTCATATTAAATAAATCTTGTAGAATTACATATAAAAAATTATACTTGTATATTGAGTAGTTAAAAAATTACATGAAAGATCAAACTATGCTTTGTAGTTCCTTCTTTGCACATTTTTAAGACTCCTATGACCCCTTAAAGTTCGCGGTACGAATATTTATTTTTATTCAAATTATTACCTTTTTTACTTTTTATATTTCTAATAAATTGTACTTAAAAATAAAGCTTATTGATAATTTTATTATTCTATAAGAAGTTGCAGAGGCACACAGACACATAGTTTTAGGTATAAAATCTTTAATGAAAACGTGTATAACAAACAAAAAAGAGTATTAATATTTAGTACATTTAGATTTTGTGAAACAGGAAAAATTAGTTATTAAAATAATTATGAATAGTAGTTACTTTTGAAACAAAATTAATGTACAAATAGAAAGCAATAGCAGGTTTAGTACAAATAGCAGGTATTTATGAATAAAAATATACAAAAAAACATTTTTAAACATATTTTTTTTAAATGGCAGAATGATACGACATAAAACAGTTATTTTTACTCTTAAAATCAAGTAGTACCAAACATTTTAAACACCGAACTCTTGTGAATCCGTTACAGAGATACACACACATAAGCAAACAAAAGTTGTGCTTAATGCATGATGTTACCAAACGGTAACACATGTAAAAACCAACTACAAACTACCAATTTTGAAAAGAATGGTTAGAAACTACTAAATATAGTTTAAAATAACCCGCTTGAACTATAATATTTTTTTCAAAGCAATTTAATTGTATTTAGTACTAGTATTATTACTTTGAATTCTGCCAAACACGTAAATTCACAACAGTTAGAAACTTAACTTTTTAATTTTGAATACACTTTTACTACTATCAATTATGAGGGTTATTATTAACTAAAACTTCAAAATGGAATGTAATAGATGAAAAAAAACACAAATTTGTCGAGAGGGAGGTCTATTTTAATAGAATAAAGTGGATTATGTAACTTGTTACCGAACGGTAACTCTATGCATTAGAGGGTTAATGATACAGCACACATCCAAAACGAAATTGCAATTCTTCCCATACTGTCTGCAGCAAGTCCGGAGTAATGGAAGCAAGTAATGAATAGATGACACTGCAACTGTGAAAACGACGCAGCAGTACAAGCGCATGTGTTTATCTGAAACTGTTGGAGTTATTATTTGTCACCTTCAACCCACAACTGTCAAACGATTACAGCTGATACTATTGCAATTTGAAACTCAGACATTCTTTTTCAGGGTTTTAACAGAACCTGGAAATCGGGGAATTCTCAGGGAACTTTTTAATTCTGAAAATATCAGGGAATTCTCATGGAATTTTTCAAATTTTGCAAAATATCAGGGAATTTTTTCCATTTTGGATTACTTAAACAGCAGGTCTAGGTTCTTGTGATTACAACTAACGGACACTCGATAAAAAAAATTATTCTGGCTGATCGAATTTGCCTGCAGGACCAACCTTGGAGAGGAGAGATCAATCTCTCACGAATCATGTAATAACATGATTATCTTATCACATGATTCCTCTAAACTTATTCAAATTTTCGGAAAGGTAAACTAAACCATAATAACCGGAAAGTATTATTTCTCACGATGTCTGGATTAAATTTTCTGTACTGCATTGAATTGTGTGTATTGCATGTTTTCTAGATAATTGTAAAATCAGGGAATTTTTGGTGAAAGTATCAGGGAAATCGTGGAAATATCAGGGAACTTTTTTTCTAAGATTTTGTAACCACCCTGTTTTTTAAGGACACCCTGTATTTTGGCTTTGAGTTTATTACTAAAAAATGAAAAGAAATAAGGCTAACACTGAGTCAGACAAGCTGTTTGGTACATGACTGGGATTCAAAAGTGCTAGTCCTATTTATAAAAGCCCACATATAGCTTGGTTCAATATTGTGCATGGGTTAACATTTATTAACTTTAATCTTACCTCTGTTTCATATGGTATAATAACTACTAAAATGGAGTTTTTTTTTTTTAAAGTTTATAATACTGTGTAGCTTACTAGGTACTTTTTTTAAAGTATTTTTTGTTTAATGCATTATGAAAGCTGCAAGTTCAAGATCTTGAACTTGCTTGCATCATTACTTTATTCTTTAAGAAGAAGAATTTATCCTTAAATTTCCTTACTTTTAGCTTGTAATTATTCCTATTAGCTAACACATTAGGGTTTCTTGACTTATTTTTTTCTTTAGGTTTTCAATATCAATTTAACCACTTTTTTGAATAAATATGTAATAAAACTGTAACAAATTTAATTTATACTAGATATATTTGTTATTCCCTTTCTAAATGATATTTTAAATAAAAAAAAACCCGTAAGGCATTTGACAGCACTTTCTCTCTTCCCCAGACATGGATGTGTGGAGGAACACTAGAAATCATCCCTTGTTCTCACGTTGGCCACATCTTCAGAAAACGTAGTCCTTACAAGTGGAGGACGGGCGTCAATGTTCTGAAGAGGAATTCCATCCGTTTGGCAGAAGTTTGGTTGGACGACTACGCCAAGTATTACTACCAGAGGATTGGTACAGATTTGGTAGGATATGGTTTTAGTTATTATTTGTGTGTATTGTGGTAGGAAATGATTTTAGTTATTATTTTTGTGTATTGTGGTGGAAAATGAGTTTTAGTTATTTTTTGTGTATGGAAGAGCATTTATTAATTTCAACCTTATCTCTGTTTAATCTGGTTTAATAATAACTACTAAAATGTAGGTTATTTTTATGTTTATAATTATACTGTGTGGCTTACATGGTGCTTTTTTTCTTGTAAAGTATTTTTTCCTTTAATGCATTATGAAAGTTCAAGATCTTGAACTTGCTTGCATCATTACTTTATTCTTTAAAAAGAATAATTTATCCTTAAATTTCCTTACTTTTAGCTTGTAATTATTCCTATTAGCTAACATATTAGGGTTTATTGACTTATTTTTTCCTAAGGTTTCCAATATCAAATTTAACACTTTTCTGAATAAAAATTTGATAAAACTGTAAAAAAAAATATTTATACTAGACATATTTGTAATTCCCTATCTAATGATATTTTCATCATTTGACAGGGTGACTATGGCGATATAACTGACAGAAAAGCTCTCCGGAAGGATCTCAAATGCAAAAGCTTTAAATGGTACTTGGACAACATTTACCCAGAGCTTTTTATTCCTGGTGAAGCTGTAGCTTCTGGAGAGGTAATATATTTTATTTTCAGAATTTTCTTGTATTTTTACCTTTATTATTTATCCTGAGCATTTGAAAATTTAAAAAAAAAATATTATTTTTTATTTATCTTGTTAAATTTTGTCTTATGTGTAGTAATACAATAAAAGTTAAATAGCAGTTTTAAGCTTGCAACTGCACTATTTTTTTATACACATGAATTACTTCAAAGTTTAAGGTTTTTTAAAATTTGATTAAAAATTATGTATGTATTTATAATAGTTAAATTATGAACATCTTGCAACATCATTATTCCTATTATAGTTATCATGTTTTTAAAAGGTTCTTTTAAAATAATAAACATTCTGAAAACTCTGCTTGTACAATACTAATAATGAAATCTTTTAACATTTTTCCATTTCTTTGCTTTGATTAATTTAAAAACCATTTTCTTTAAAAAAAAAAACTTGTCAGATAATTTTAGTACATTATCTGTAAAGTAGAATAGAATCAAAGTCATTCAAAATTTTCAATGAAATCAATATCCAGATTTTAATTATAATACAATTTGGAAGTATGCATGTTTTATTTTTAGGTGATCAAATTATGTAATTTCTAAACTCCGAATATGAACCTCTTAACATCCCCATATAAAAAAATTAATATCCAAGTCCATTTTTCGTAATACGGCTCTTAAATGTAATTTTTGTATTAATTTATTTTTTGTTTAGTGCTCCTATTGGAAATAGATAGATTCGTTAGTGGTTTAGAATTGTCTCAACTAAAAAATAAAAAATACTATAAACAAAGTACTATTATCAATATATTTAGCTTGTTTTTCTCTTAAAATGATAGTTATTTCATTCGGTTGTTAAGAGGTTAACCTCCCGAGCATTAGACCTGGCAAATTGGTGGATAAGTCCTTCTTACAATAACCTTAAGTTTCAAAATTTTATGAATAAAAAATATTTAATCATAAGGTACCTTTACATTTAGAACTAATTTTACGATCATATCTTTAAAAATTAATTTATGCAGAGAAAACATAAACTTTTGCCCCTTTCCAGCCCCCTTCAGAAGGTTAAACTACTTAGATATTTTCTCCCAAATTCAGTAAATAACATACCATAACTTCCCCAGATCCAATTTCAACAATGACTAATTATACTTAATCTCCATTGTTCTTTGATTTGCCACCAGATTCGAAACTTGGGTGGTGATGGCCGAAAGATGTGCCTAGACAGTCCAGCCAAGAAGACAAACTATCATAAGCCAATCGGGCTGTATCCGTGTCATGGACAAGGGGGAAATCAGGTGAGTTCTATTCCAGAATTTTGTTTCTACATCGCCCCCTTTGCAAGTTCCATTTTGACTCCAAGTTCAATTTTGACTCCTTCACGTTCAATTTTGACTCCTTCAAGTTTATTTTAGTTCCATTTTGACTCCGTCAAGTTCCTCAAGTTCAATTTTGACTCCTTCAAGTTTATTTTGAGTTCAATTTTGACTCCTTCAAGTTCCTTTTGAGTTCCATTTAGACTCCTTTTAAGTTCTTTTTGGGATGGTGTTTTCCTGGTCATTCAACTGTTTGAGGTTGAAAATTTCTTTTGTTATTAAAAAATTATATTTCACACACTTGGTCTTAATTCTCAGTTATATTGTTTTTGGTTTTGTTTATACTTGTCGAGTTTTTTATATTGGATATTTTTAAACATAACCTTTAGTAACAAATATTTCTGGGTTTTCTTACTTTCGGGCAATCTTCACTAACAAAAAGCACTACTGTAATAATTTTTAATAATTTCCTTTTTCATATCTTTTATTGATAAGATTGTGTTTCTTAACCTAACGCAAACTTTCAAAAACAAAATAGGTTAGGTTATTTTAGTTAATTTTTGATTTTATCTAGATTCTTTCGTTGCAAGATGTACGGTTGATTTCAATTATATACTGTCTATTTAGTTGAAAATCTTTTCTCGAAAAAATATCTTTTTCTAATGGAGTAACTTGCATAGATTGAAAGTTTGGCTGACAAAGATCAAAAATGGTGCATTGAAAAGTCCCCTTTTAAGATTGGGGCATATTTTCGTGTTCAAATGTGGGAATGTGTGCCAGGCAGGGATTACCAGGTAGAGTAGATTGTCTTGAATGCTTTTTTTACTTTATATTTCTGTTGCTTATAATGCTTAAACTCTGTTTACTTGATAAGTAACATCTTCTATCATTTAACATGTTATTATGAATAGCGAATTTCTTTAAGAAATCTATGTAAAAAAAACACCTTTACTTTGAGTTATAGTACCCAAATTAAATTGTGGCTATAACATAACAATCAGTTTACTTGTGCAGTGTCCTGACTACGACATCATCATCTCCATATTTGGTATTGTACTATTTTTTAAAAAAAAAACAGTTGTTGTCCACAGGTGTACCATATATTTCTACTAGAGCATACTAAATATGTATACTTAAATGTGAAACACCTGTTCATTTAAAAATAATGAAGTGAATATCGTGTATTGTTTAAAGTATTTTTTTTAAAAATAATATTCAATAAGTAATCATTATTAAAATTCAGTTTTATCTTTATAAATTTCAATTTAATATCAATTGAAATAACTGAAAAGATGTTTATTCGCGAAACTAGGAGATCATATTTGACATAAATTAATTTTAGTTTTGCCTTTTTTTGTGAATGTGTTTAAGCTATTTTAAGAGAACAATTATGCTGGAAGAGACAAAGTATTGAAAAATATTAATCAGAAACAATAACATAAGTTGTATTCCATTAAAATATCTAATATAGATTATTTCATGTGAATCCAAATGACATGTGCATGATAATTGGTAAACTTTTTTGTTGCCAGTACTATTTTTTTTATTGCATATTCAATCTTCATATTTTATAAAATATTTTTTATCTAAGGTATATTAAATTAATAAATGTAAAAAATGATTCTGTTTTGCAATGATGCAAAAGCTATAGCTTATAAAGCAATTTATAATGTTAAATGCTGTTAAGTTAAAACTGTTTCGTATAACTTAACACGTTAACGTTTCTTGAAAAATCCTTATAAATGCAGATATAAGCACAGTAAAATTTCCAGTCTTTTAAATTTACCTGATTCATACAATGCAACAAAGATGTTTTTTTTTTATTAATTTATTCTGTTTTCTTAAAGAACTGTTGCAAATCACAAACAAGTTCCTTTAAGTTAAACAAACAATTATAATAATCTTTATAATACATTTTTATATTAAGACGTTTTTTATTTTTATATTCACAGTTCTGGATGTTAAGCAAAGAGGGTGAAATTCGTCGTGACGAAGCATGCCTTGATTATGCAGGGAAGGATGTCATCTTGTATCCTTGCCACGGATCAAAAGGAAACCAGTTGTGGGTTTATAATCCTAAGGTATGTTGGATTTTTAAATTTATTTCAACGAATTACTTTTAAGATGTTACCTTAGTTAAAAACCTTTTGTGATTGCCTTAAAAAAGCTCTAATTTTATAGTTTAAAAGCCCTAATTTTGTCTTACGAAGTCCTTAAAAAGTTTTTATTTTTTCTGACATGAGAGAGTGTACTTCATATATTTGTGTATCCTGATGCAAGATGTACCTTCCATGTTTACTGTGCTGTTTGGTTTAATATAGCCAGCTATTTAGTGTTTTGCTATACATGTTGTTATACAGAAATCCTTTTTGAGTATACGTTCAATTTATATTGAATCTACACTACCAATACACGCCTAGTAATTTAGAACCCTGGTAAAGTGACAAGGTTGACAACTGAACAAGCACCCAACCAAACTTAAAGCACATTGTAAGCCATTGCTTTCTGGACTTTAGACTCCACAAATCTAACAAGCGCATATATTGTGGCATACTCGGGTACCCCAGTGATTTTTAAATGATTTTTTCTCCAGCACTAGTACATCTATAATATGGCTAGGAAAGAACTAGGGACCTTCTTGGTAAGAAGCTCTTTGATTATGGGCCTTTAACCACACACTGGAGGAGCCAATGTCGAATGTAATTTGCAATTTTATAAAAATATTTGTCAGTCTGTTGCTAGTCACAATAAGAGCTTTAGTACAGATAATAAATATCTTATTTTACACCTATGTAAAATTGCTAGGTCTACACCTAAGGTGGCAAGAGCTGCGTCATTACCCCCATCAGGGCCTGAAACCAAATCAAATTAATTAAATAATCTGGACAAATGCTGTTTTTAGGTTGCTTGCTATCCCATATAATAATACAATACATTTCCATTTATTTCAGACTAAAACTGTCCAACACGGTAGCAGCGGCCACTGTCTTGAAATGAGCGAAGACAAAGAAAAGGTTCTGATGCAAGAATGCTCCGATATTGACAGGCAAAAGTGGTCCTTTGAAAACTACGACCCCACCAAAGAAATAAAACACTCTGACAGCTAAAAGCCATGCAAAACTAAATTTTGATTGAACTTTGTAATGCTATAAACAATTATCTAAGGGACATCCATGATATTTGACAATTGTGCTCAAGAATTCTTGGTATAGTTCCTGATGCATATCCAATTCTTGCAATCGTTGTGGGATGAGTTGTTAAAGCTGCAATATAATTTTTGTAGTTTGAAGGGTTCGTACAGTTGTTAAATTCCTAAATTTATGTGCATATAAGGACTTCGAAAAAACTGACAAATTTTTTAAAGCGTATTTGTTTTTACATATGCATATCTCGAAAGTAATTCGTGATACAAACAATTTTGTATGTCAGACTGATAAAAGAGCCGACACGAAATGTATCGTTCATGAAATTTTAACTATTAAATCACTTGACAATACTATTCTCTGTTTATTACATCCGCTAATTTTCTAGTAAGATGCAGAAATCCTTATTTTTAAGTTTTTCAGTCCTTTCAAGTCCTTATATTTTATAAAAAAAAAAACTAGTATGAACCCGATAGTGTATAATTTGGTTATGGGTGGCATTTTCATGCTTTCATCACTTTTTTTTCATGTCATGTTTCATCGGAGGGTAAATTGCTAGGGTCTTTTTTTCCAAGGTTGAGGATTATGAAATCCATTTTAACAGTATTCCGTATTTTGAGTCCTAGCTATGATTATTGTTTTTGTTACGAGTGAGAATTATGTGTGTGTTGACAGGTTAAATTATTTAACGGCTTTTGTTAAGTAGGTTTTTTTTTAATTAAACCATGTGCACTTAAAATTAATTTATTTGTATATTTAATTTGTGTTTTGTGTATTATTGAAAATTTGTTAGAAGTAGATTTGATAACTGAACCAGGAGTTTATTTTCATAGCTATTTTCATAATTCGATGCGATGTTGATTAGTGATTTAACTTTTATATTATAAAATGTTGACATTTGATCCGTAAAATAATTACTATGACTCAAACATTAAATTTATGCTGAAACTCCTTTTTAACCACATATTATGATTAAAATTGCATTCACTTTAATAAAGAATCGGTAATTAAACTGCACTATTGTTGTAAAACAGTTTTATAAATGCTAAAAAATGGTTTAACATTTAAAATACTATGTTATGTTTATTTTTTCTTTATGTTATATAACTTTATTATGAATTTAAAGTTTAGTCGCATGGATATTACTTTTGCATGTTGTACAATTAATGGATATCTGCCTTTTTTTATATTCTAATAGTTTGCCTTACAATTATATTATTTTAAAGAACTTATACAAGCATTTTTCGAGTCGTTCATTCCAATTATAAACATTCCATGCCTATTAGTGATATAATTTTTTGACCTTGCATTAAATCGTATTGTATGTTTATACCGATATATCTGATTATAGTAAACTATTTTCAACTTAAATCAATAAAGCATCAATTTTATACCAGTAGTTTACTGTATTGAAGTGACAATCAAACATGTAATCTAAGTGCCATTAATGAATGTTAATAAGAGCTCTGTATAGAATGGCTGCATTTGTAAAAACCATTTTGTACAAGAATAAAAAAACTTCTTTAACTTTTCTAGTTCTTTCAAAAGTGTTTATTTGAAAACTGTAGTACATTTTATATTTTATCAGTCAAAACTTGTTTCTAATAACCGGTTCAATTCTAATTGTTAAAACTACATAGTTTGCTAAACTGAAAAATCTTTTGAAAAAATTAAATAATTACAAAATATTTGCCACGTTTTATTAAGGTGGGGGAAACATTTTTGGAATTATTTTATATTGCAACTTTTTCATTTAAATTTTCTTTAGTTGTCTGATGCCACATAATCGGGATATATTAATGCAAATAGTAAACGGCCTGTGGAGCCAAAAATATCCCTTGAATAACACCCTGTATAAAGGGAGTGCATGTTAAATATGCTCTAAAGTACCAACGATGCGTACGATGTCGCTCTTAACAGTTACGTTGGTAGCCTACTCAGGTGTCGGCTCGTCAATTGACTGTGCTTCTAAGTTATGATGGCTGTCGCCAATGGCACTTGTGTACCTCTAGAGCATGCGGCAATAATTCAAACAAATCTAACGTAACTGAATTCTCAAGTCTAGTTCTATAACAAATACTTGTAGACCTGCTAAGGCCAGATAGCGTCAACCAACAGGTTACCTCGATCTGTCTCTTCTGGGTCTGTTAACTGTGTTATTTTTTTTGCTTATTCGGAACAGAAACTTTAGGGCTAAGACTACCTTGGCTTTTGCTCGTTAAATCTGTGGAGTCCAAAGTCCCGACGGCATCAGCGTACGATGTCGCTCGAAGTTTTTGTTGGGCGCCCGCTCAGGTGTCGATCTCGTCACTTGACCAGGGTTCTAAATTACGAGACGTTATTTGGCTGTGTTAAAGCTCCTGACCGAGGCTAGAAATAGGCAGCCGGAAACGATTACATTACATTACCTTGGCTTCGCTTGCTAGATCCAAGTTGCGAGTGGTGTATTCAAGATGCCTTAATGCTGGCAAAGTTTCAACCAACTTTGTCTTATTGTTGTCACAGTTATTTTTATTTGGTGATCGATAAGTGACTTGATATTTAAAAAAAAATAGCAAGCTAATTTAAAATTAAAAAGTTCAGAAAGCGCACTAAGGTTTTGTTTTTATTGACATCACAGTGGTTTTGTAAAAGCAAATAAAACGTTTGACTCGCAAAATTTTATCATCCATTGCTGGTGATCGAAAAGAAACTTGATATTAAAAAAATAACATGCAGAATTCAAATTAAAAAGAAGCTCTAGGAAAGCTAAGGTAACCCTCTTTCACATATTTAGCCGGGATGGGTAAAAATGATGGGTATCAGATGAATAAAAAGTATAAAAGGTAAGTCTGGTTAGAGCGGAAATCGGCTGTCAAACGACAAGAAATACTTTTTCGCAAATCTAACAGAACAGGAGTTGAAAGTTCAGGTGAAAAGAAATCCCCAACATGCCAATACTCTAGTTTGTGGGGTTTTTTTTTATTATTTCGCATTATAAAATAGTCTTTAAAAATGTTTGGTTTAATAGGGGAATTTCATGTGATGTCACACCCATTTTAATACATTCCACTCCAATCTATTTCTTACCCACCTTGCAACCTGATTTGTTAACAGTCAGCTGACCTTTTGCTGTCTACTCTGTATGCAAGCCCCCTAAAACTGTCACACAAAAAAAAAAACTAAAATCTGTTATGTTTGGGTAAACTAAGGTGTGCAGAGAATATACCTTCTAGTTTTTCCTAAAATTTATAAAATATTATAGACCTAAGATTTCTATAGTAGGGTAGAAACTGAACCTACAAACCACACTATGGACGAACACGGAGACAATATAGGGTGTCATATGGGGCCCGATGGCCGAGGGATTTGGATTGCAGGCCATAACGTTAGCAGTCCACGAGCTGTAACGGGTGGGGGTTCGATTCTTGCCTTTGCCCTGGCTGTAGGCTTCTTTTCTCAGCATCAAAATTATAAATTAACTAGCACTTTTGTCACTCTATTTGGGCTCCCGTAGTGAGTCATGGCTGACGATGGCAGCTGAGTTTGAAAAGCAAAAATAATAATAATAATAGTCATTATAGCATTTTATATAATTTAAACTAATCATCTTTGGGATAGTATCAATCAACTGCTAATTCATATTTGATAATAATTAAAGTAAAGAAATGCTTATGTGTAACACAAATACTAGAGAAGTGTGGGAAAAACAGCAAAAATCCACAAATAAGTAATAAAAATTTAAAAGCTATGCAAATTTTTGATGTTTAAAAAATTTTAATGATTTTAATAATGGTTTAAATTTTTGATGATTTAGCTATGCAAATTTTAGCGAATAAAAAGTTCGAAAATAACTTAAACTAGAAACATAAATAAATACATGTAATACATACCTGGAAAAAAATACAATTACTCTAAAAGTGCAATTTGCATACTATTTAAATAGTATACTTACATCAAAGCTCCATTTTCTTTCGAATAAAGGAAAATTATTGTTTTATTGATCATAGTTTTTCTGTTTGAGACGCAAACAGTTGTCTAAATCGATGTTTTACTTGCTAAATTGCAATGGTTTCGTTTTGTATCTTAACCGAAATAAGCTTAGCTGTCTACTTCTTCAAATATTTATTTGTTTAACACAGCTAATAAACAAAAATTCGCGCTGTTGAATGAATTTTTCGACGTTTAGTTTGAAACAGCCAATGAGCTAGAGGGAAACAGCCCCATGATACCGGTCCGATTATTATTTTTTAGAATGGCAACAGTCAAGTGGTGCCTAAACTTTGTGAGCAAGGAAGGAAAATGTCTGAATTTGTTAAAGGGTGTAATATAAATAATTTAATTGCAAAATTATAGTTAGTTGATATTGCAAAGCGCATATACTTTTCCAAGAAGGAATATCTAAAAAATAAAGGTAGCTTTCTTTCATGTTTCATGCATTAACATTGAATTTGCATACTGTGTCATAACCTGTCAAACTGAATTTATCGTTTTGTTTATAAACATTTATGCTGAAACTCATTTTATTTAAATGCAATAAGCTATTTTATTTGTTGTCTTTCTGCTTTTCATAAATAATTTGTTTATCGATTTAATTTTCATCTAATTTTGGTGGAAATTACAAATTTATCTTGTTAATAAAAATATTATTTCGGTTTTTCCGTATTTCTTAATTTCAGTGATTTTTATTAAGAATATCAGTCGAAGTACTTAATAAAGTGTGTGCATTTACAAGTATTCTTCTTACTATTTATTGTTTTGTTTTTTTAAATGGTTGCGCATATACATTCAACAAAACTGGTCAGACGTTAATTCAATAAGGGTTCACTTTAAAACTTCAAAAAATCTATTCATTTTTCAAGGTCTTTTAGATTTTTAATTGGCCGATAGACCAATTTTTGTGCTGATACTGATGATTTTATCCAGCCCTGCTTCCAAATATTGAAAACTAAATTTGTGCACTGGTGCATTTGCAGCCTTTCTAATATGTTTTGCGACAGTTGACTAGTATAATAACAAATGCATTCAATTTTATTCTATGTTGCCTGCTGAATTTACATTGCTGCACTTTGAAAAACTTCTTTGGATCACATTTACTGTACGGTAACCATTGGCGCGGTTTTTTAGGATTTGGCGATTAATAATTTTTTGTGGCAACCTGTCTGACTTCGACTCGAATTCCTTGACTTTCGCAAAAATGACGTTTTCAGGCAACCCTATCTGACCCTTATTTGCTTATTTCTGTTGGGTTTCTGTTCTGGAAAGTCGCCAGAATGCAGACTTTTGGCGCGATTTAGGAAAGTTCGCCAATGGTTACTGAACAGTAAATTTCTACCACTTCTTTGAAACTCCTGAATCTATCGTAGATTAAGTATGAACCTTGCAGGTGCAAGGTTCAACTGTACCAGTTTTAATCTGTGCAGGTGCATTTCTCAGGTCTTTCCCTCAAGATGAACCCTGTACCACTGTTGTTCGCTCATGTTTAGTGGCTATACAAATTCAAATGAATCTGTTACAAAGTATTGCTGAGACTTCTGTCAGCCAATGTTGACTTGCACAGATACCCCAAAACACTCTTCTGTCAGTCAGCAATGGAAGTACGTCATTTAGCGTTTAGGATTTTAAAGGATTCGTTTAGGATTAGGCTAAAAAAACATCAGTATCCAACAGCGGGCAGTATTGTAGGGCCCAGTGAAAGACTAAATACTCGTTTGGCAATTTTTTTTCTCTAAAAAAATATCAGTATCCAACATCGGGCAGTATTGTAAGGCCCAGTGAAAGACTAAATACTCGTTTGGCAATTTTTTTTCTCTAAAAAAACATCAGTATCCAACATCGAGCAGTATTGTAGGGCCTAGTGAAAGACTAAATACTCGTTTGGCAATTTTTTTTCTCTAAAAAAACATCAGTATCTAACATCGAGCAGTATTGTAGTGCCCAGTGAAAGCCTAAATACTCGTTTGGCAATTTTTTTTCTCTAAAAAAACATCAGTATCCAACATCGAGCAGTATTGTAGGGCCCAGTGAAAGACTAAATACTCGTTTGGCAATTTTTTTCACTAAAAATAAAAAAACATCAGTATCCAACATCGGGCAGTATTGTAAGGCCCAGTGAAAGCCTAAATACGGCATTTGGGGCCCCAGGCAATTTTTTTCTCTCTAAAAAAACATCAGTAACTAACTAGAATATAAATTTACATTCAAAATAACTCTCTAGGCTTTCTCAACATATCGCTGACGTACTTCCTGTTTTGACTGATAGAAGTGTGTTTTGGGGTGGCGTGCCAGTCAAAATTGGCTGACAGAAGACAAAGATAATGTATAAGTTTCTCTGATTTGTTTTAACTAGTACTTCTTTTTCAGATGGCGTCTCTGACTCAAAAGGGAAGCAGTAAGCTGAAGAAGAAACATTTTAAGCCGAAATATCAAAAGGCAAAGCTATTTCGTGCCAATGAGCCTTTACTCAGTGTATTCATGTGGGGAATGAATCATACAGTTAGTATTTTATTCCATTTGTATTTATTTCGTATTCTATGTAAAAAATAATATATCATGCAATATTTTAAATATTAACAATCGTGCAGTACAAAAGGGGCTGGGGAGTCCAGTCGGTTAGGCACTCGCCTAGCTTGCGAAAGGTCCCAGGTTCGGGTCCGGGCATCGCCAAAATAACTGCCGACCTATAAAGGGCCCATGCAGCCAAAAATGTCCGACGAATAATACCACATGAAAGGGAGTACACATTAAATATCCTTCAAAGTCCTAACGCTGCGTACAATGTCGCCCTTAACGGTTGCGTTGGGTGCCTATTCAGGTGTCGGCTCGTCACTTGACTGAGGTTCTAAAATACGACGCCTGGCGCCAATAGCCCTCGTGTAGCTCTAGTGCGACGATAATTCAAAACCTAACTTAACATGCAGTACAAAATTGATGTTTGACGGAATATTTGGCAGATCTGAGTTTCTCTTCCTATTTTCTGTAGTCAATTTCCTTTATTCTTTTATTCAGTAGCAAAACATAATTATGTTATGATACCGAAATGTATGTTTTTTAAACAAATTTACTTACATTTTATGTGTTTTTGCAGATAAGCGAGTTGACTCATGTTAATGTACCTGTGATGCTCCTTCCAGATGATTTCAAAGCTTTTAGCAAGATAAAAGTTGACAATCATCATTTCAACAAGTAGGTTAATTTTAACACAAAAAAGACAAAATTGTATTGTAATATTTTATATATTCTTTGACAATATATTTTAGCCTAAATGAGATAGAACTATTTTAAATTTTGATTAAATTTTACTATAAATTAATTTTCTGGCTAGTATTTTCTATCGACATTGGTTTTGGAGATTTATGTTTTCTTAATGTTTAAGTAAATAATTAAAAGTGTCTGTAAACAAGTGTTACCATTAATATTGATAAAAAAATTAGGTGCAATTAGGCTTCCAAATAACTTCTTGTTTATCTTCTGGGTCACTTTGAACTGTTCAGAGTAAATTAGTGTGTCAATGCTTTAATATATCCTAAGTGTTTTATAATAAAAATGCAAACTACTTATTTTCAAGATATTATAAGAAATATCAATAATATCGTGAGTGAACAATGCAAATAAAATTTAACAGAACGTGCAATCGTGAGTGAGCGTATTTTAACGTGAGTGAACAATGCAATCTAAAATATAACAATTTTGACCCTTCACACTAAAAATTTCTGTCATTGCTTTTAAAATTACTAGTAAAAGAAAGCTTAGGTACATTGGTAACAAGAAAAAAACTCTGAACTAGTTGCTGAAATGCATACATATGTTATCTTTTGGGCAATTTAATTATTTATTTTGTGGCATTTTAAAGCTATGTTTGATTTTATCACTGATAGCTTATTTGAAGTTTCAAACTAGTTAATAATGGTGCTTTAAATATTAAACATTTAAGTTCTCACAGCTACTTAAAGTGTGTGTGTTTTATCTACAAATATTCCTTTTTTTTTTTGAATATAGAGAGAGCATGCCAAGTCATTTTAAAGTCAAAGAATACTGTCCACTTGTATTTAGGAATTTGAGAGAACGTTTCAGCATAGATGATGTGGACTATATGGTAAATATCTACTTTTTTATGTTGTGTTATTCTTAAATATATTTGTAAAGTAAGTTATTGAGAGAGAAAGAATTCGTATATTAAACGACTAACCTTTTTGATGAGACCAGTTTAATGCTGTCAGACAATCTTATTAACATTTTGATTCAGCTAGCATTGAAAAATCACAGTTAGCAAAAATGCACATCTCCTAAGACTAAGACAATCTCTTTTTCTCCAAGCAAGTTTTTTATTTATTATAACTAACTTTGTAAGTTCAATTAGGAAATTTCTTTTTTTTTTTCTAACATCAAACTATCAGTTATCAATAGAATTTAATGTTATTGTAGAAATATATAGATGGGTTATACCATACTCAAATCAAATAAGACACTGTTCCAATGTTTTTCCAGAAAAGAAATTTATTTTTCAGTACTGATATATTTGTTTCTAAATAAAATATTTAAACATTTAAATATTGCCACGGTCCAGATAACCTACTTGGTAGAATGCCCGCAACGTAACAAGAATTTTTGGGTTTGGGCCTCGTCCTCGCCTTTATTTGTTATTTGTTCGGTTTTGAATCTCAATCATCATTTCACCAGTTCTTTCAATTTATGTTGATTTCTATTTGAGTTCGTCCTTGATTTATATGAATTAACCATATCCCATAATTGCTATGTTCAAGATATAAACAGGATGCTTTACCCACTCAGGGTTGTTGTTTGAGTTCAGTTATAATAAGCACTGCTCTGTTGAAGTTTCTTTCCTTCCTGCCTGCTAACCGCATGACAATACAAAAACAATCACCAGTAATATTTCTTCTTGATTTTATTAATATTCTATTGAATATCAATTCAATCGAAAAGTGCTCATCAGTCAAGAAGTTTATTTTCAAACTTCTTTTGATGAACATAAATGTTGACAAATCATTTTTTTTTTTGTGTTTGCTTTGCTAGTGGCAGGCAGCACAAATACTCAATTAATATCAGCCCTTGACACCCGAGTAAGGTTCAGTATTGGCTGTACCTTTTCATTGGTGACACTGAAAGTGGTACTATTTAAGGGTGCACATTTGACAAACTTCTTGTTACTTTTGAAAAGTAACTCTCTTACAGTTACTAAATATAAAAAGTATTTAGTTTGTTACTTAATATAAAAAGGAACTGTTCACAGTTACTTTTAGAAAGTTCAAGTTATGAGAAAAATTTTAATTTAACCATCGTACCGTTTTTCAAAGCGAACCAAAACTAAAGAAATTAAGACAATCATGAAAAAGTTACGACCAAAAATTCAGTATTGTTGAAAGTGAATTTGTAAATAATTAAATTTAAGCCGAATGCTTAATAGTGCCCAAAATATTGGTGACGAACGACGGGAGAAGTAACAAATATGTCATTAATTCGTTGCCGCTATATGTAGCTAAGTTAATTACTTTTTAAAAAATCTAACTCTGTTACCTGAAAAGTAACTGTTATAAGTAACAGCCTTACAAATAAAGCTTAACTCCAATCCCTGAGTAAAAAGGATAACAGAAACATGTCTTGTTAATTTCAGAACTCTCTGACCAAGTCTCAGCCGATTGCAGTGAACTCCCCTGGTCGGAGCGGGGCCAAGTTTTACGAATCGTACGACCGGCTCTTTATCATGAAGACTCTCCAGAGTGAAGAGGTTGAGCAGATGCACAGTCTCCTCAAGCAGTACCATCCAGTGAGTACACTTTTTGCTGTGTTCTTAAATAGCTTTTTAAAGTAAAGTACTTAATTTATTAATGTTTCGCCAAACCCTGGGGTTTTGAAATTGACCTTGTAACTAATGAAGTGAGGCAAACCTATTAGCCTTTTGTTCATCAGAGAATCATTAACTAGATTCATAAACTGGATACTTATTAAAAATTGTGTAATAATGCAGATGGTCCACAAAATTTTGAAGTCAAATTTTTACCCCTACACTCTGATCAAAGTATTTGTAAAATTAATTCCTTTTTTTAGGAATACACTTAAAACAGTACAGTTTAGTTTACTGTTCAACTATTGAGCTATAAAAAATGTCCCAATAGGCTCTGTTTAATTTTTGAAAAATTTAAGGAAATTATGTATGATTTATGAAAAAGAATCCAATTTCAAATTCCTGATATGATGTTATGCAGGTTTAATTTTTTTAAACAGTTTTAATGAAAGGCAAAACAAGGCAAGAAATTATCATAAGTTATACTCTCTTGAAGAATGGTTAATGATTGAATGTTAATGAAGGTTTACAGTCTTCACTAATATTTTACTTGAAGCATTCTCATATGCTTACATGAACATTTATTTGAAAAAAAAATTGAATTTTTACTTTGAAATTTACATGAAAATTTACTTTTTTAGTACATTGTGGAAAGGCATGGAAAGACTCTTTTGCCCCAATACTTAGGCATGTATCGGTTGACTGTGGAGGGGGCTGAAACTTACATTGTGGTAATGCGAAACATTTTCACCACACGACTTAAAATTCATAAGAAATATGACCTCAAGGTGAGACTTTTACACTTAATAATCAGTTTTTGTATATCGTTTTCTGAAAGTACAAAAGTAAAATGACAAACATATTGTTAAATATCAAATTAATACGCTGATTGATTTTGTGTGTTGAGTGCGCTTGGTTTGCAGCACATTAGAATTTTTTACATGTTTTATTTCAACTTGCTAAACATGAATATGAAGCTGTATATGCTTATTTTGCACTTTGCACAATTTTATTTAATGCATTTTGGCTTATTTCAGGGCTCAACTGTTGACAGAGAAGCTAGTGAGAAAGAAAAGGTAAATACCGTGCATCGTAATAAGTTTCATATTCTTTTAAAACAATACTTTTTTTTCCTTCAAGAAGATTAACTTTTTTTACTGTAACAGTTATTTTTATTTATAACGTTTGTTAATTACTCTTAAGTTCACATAATTTATTCTAAATAAAGGATTTATTAATACAAATTTTGAAATCATAATCTGCTTTATAAATTTTTTTTACCAAGAATATTTATGCAAAGATTACTTGTGTGTACTACGGTACTTGTTATTCCAAACAAAGTAATCTGTCTTATAAAGACTTTCTATTATTTGATATACATAATTTCTGTAAGGTTTTACATTCTCTTTTACAAATAGCTGTGTTTAGCATATTAAATTTCTTGTTTGTTGTAATTTATGAGATGCTACTACTACAATGCATGCATTAACTTTATTTTTTCAAATATCAGAAATAAATCTTGAATTCCATATCCCATTCAAGACCTTCTGCTGAACATTTAGTTTAAAATGTTTTTTTTTTATTATTTATATAATTTTAAACATGCATGTTCTGTCTAGAGTTTTAAACAAGTTTCAATTGTTTTTCGTAGGAAAAAGAAAACCCAGTATTAAAAGACAATGACTTTGTAAAGGATGGTTGCAAAATGTACATTGGATCAGATGCCAAAGAAAAGATATTAGATACTCTTAATGCTGACGTGATGGTAATTTATTTTATAAAACTTCTATGCAGTCTTTTAGCACACTTTGTTTTTCATTACTTCAAACTTTATTTGAGGATTTGATATTGGCTTAAGTAGAATTAATGTGTAGAAAAACATATTAGTAAAGTGAAGACACTAAATCCACTAATCGGAAATCTCGCAATGCTAGTGGTAATGTGCTTCCTAGAAAACTCGCAACAAATAAACTACAACTTTTTCCTTACTGTTCAGATATTCTGTGTAGGTCTATATAAGTATTTTAAAAGTGTGTATCGGTTATATGTTTAATATTTAATACTACCTACGTCAGTTGCATGGAGCATATAGACACTAAAAAAAATTATCAATAAAATAATTCATTGAAAGAGGGCTCTGTACAATGACTTTCCTTGTAGTCCAGACTCGAGTTCAAAATAGTGGTATTTGGTCTAGAATCTTTTGATGGATCCCACACTGGCTATAATAGCTAAAGTACAGCAGAGGAATCCAATTAACAAACCAATTGCTACATAGACAGAAGCAGAGCTTTGATCATAAACAAGGTAGCTGGTTGTGCTATATACTGTACCAGATATTATTGAAGAATCAGTTTCCTAAATATGTTCATTAAATATGGAGTCCTGAGGGTGCAAGCATGCTTGAAATTATGTTGGATTTCGGGTCAGGTGTTAACTTCTACACTTGACCAGGGTTCTAAATTATAAGGTGTGCGTAATAGATAAAATTTGTCATCAATTTAGTGTCCGACTCTCCATATTAAAATGACAGGTGCTGAGGTGGCAAATGATAAGTGAAATGCACTTCTTAATAACTGAATCACTCAGCTCCATGTTTATGTTCCGAGTACATCCATAGAACATGCTCATTAAATATGTGGATCAGAATGTCCTATGGGCATTAATAGTGAATGTACTATGAGTGCAGGTTGTCTAGAGAAAAATGCCCTTCCAGTGACATTCCTAAATGAGATAATAGTGCCCTCTTAGAGCAGAAGTCAAACTTTCGCACTCATAGGTGCTCAAAGCCTTCTGATAAATATACCCTCTCTTACCTTCCATGCTACTGCTATGACTTGGCAGCACACGACAACAACAAATCATTCATAAACCCATTACATTGTACTTGCAATAAAAAAAACATAATTTCGTAACCATTAAACTAATTAAACTTGTTCCCAACAGTTCTTCTCCTCAATGAACCTAATGGACTACTCAATATGCCTGGGCGCCATATTAAAATGGGGGCTGGGAAGCCCAGTTTGTTAGGCACTCGCCTAGCATGCGAAAGGTCCCTGGTTCGGGTCCAGGCATTGCCAAAATAACAGTCGACCTATTAACAGCCAGTGCAGCCCAAAAATGTCCGAATAATATCCTGTGTAGGGGAGTGAACTTTAAATATGCTCCAAAGTCCTAACGCTGCGTACGATGTCGCCCTTAACAGTTGCGTTGGGTGCCTATTCAGGTGTTGGCTCGTCGCTTTAGTGTGGTTCTAAAATACGACGCCTGTCGCCAATAGCCCTCGTGCTAGTGCGACGATAATTCAAACCTACCTACCATATTAAAATGACCAATTAATGTCTAGTTGGATATTATTACAGGCAAATGCACTCTTTAAAAACAAAACCATTCATAAACACACTAAATCATACTTGTATTAAAAAAATCTACAATATTGCTAACTATTTTAATTAATTTCAGTTCCTCTCCTCCATGAACCTGATGGACTACTCTGTGTGCCTGGGCATACATGACGTCGAGAAAGGCGAGCAGGAGGCTTTGGAAAAAGAAAAGGAGCAGACGTCTGATCTTGAGGGCTCGGGTGGTGATGTTGGTTCGGATGAAGATGAAGATTCAGCGGGGAGTGGGGTTGGGGGGTCTGCCCCAACGCCCCCGGATTCACCCCAGGCTACGAGAGAAGAGGTGGGGCCGTTTAACGGGGAAATGGGGCTGGACCCGGCGAGGGATATATATGCCACTGCTAGCTCAGAAGGTAAGTGGGTTTTTTTCTCAAGTAAATGTATCATTTACGTAAATTTAAAGAAGAGAACAGTTTGCAATTTTTATAATTAGGCATCTAGCATAGATTTTTCTTTGCTTATTTCTTTCAACATAAATGTATGCTAGATGTAGACCTGCCTCTGGATTTAATGCAGCAATACCCTATTTTTAACTCCTTTCTGAATGTCTGTCATATGTTCCAATTGCCAGACCATTTGTGTAGTTCTACTGCGACTTTTCAACCCAACCAAAACCTTAGCCATTGCTAAGAGGTTAAGGAGCCAAGTTGATAAGGCGCAAGTGAAAGGTCCCAAGTTATGGTCCAGGTATTGCCAAAATTACTGACGACTTATAAATGTCCAAAAAGTCTGACAAATGACACCCTTTGTAGAGAGAATGCATGTTAAATATGCTTCAGAGTCCTGACGCTGTGTATGATGTCGCCCTTAAAAGTTGTCTTGTTTGCCTACACAGGTGTCAGTTGCCTGGAGCTCTACATTACGACGCCTGTCGCGAATAGCCCTTATGTAGCTCTAGAGTGCCAATAATTCAACCTTACCCTCTATTCAATTTCTAGTTATATCAATACTAGTAGACTAAGGACAGTATCTAACTCTTCCCCCATTTCTATACTACATTGAAACCTCACCTAAACCACTTGCAGGTTCCCCCAAGCGAGAAGTGTATTTCCTGGCCCTGGTAGATGTCCTAACCCACTACGGCATGAAGAAACGTACGGCCCAGGCGGCCAAAGCCGTAAAGCATGGCACCAATGCCGAGATCTCAACCGTACACCCGGAACAGTATGCCAAGCGGCTAGTGGAATTTGTGTCAAAAGCAATGGAATGAGCAGTGGAATAAAGGTCTGACAGGTGCCATTCCGTGCTGCAGGGTTCGTACATTTATTTACCCCCCGACTGTTAGTCGCAGCTTTTTCTGTATTGTGTGCATCAGTTTTTCTTACAATAAGGTTAGATTTTAAAATTTATAATTAACAAGTTTTTATTCATAATGTTCTTGTTTTATCTCAAAATGTTTTTGAGGTCATCTCTTTCAAAACAAATGAGATTCTATTTTTTAATTAAATCAGTTAAATTTAAAATTTATACAGTGAAAACAACCATATATATTTCCCCATGTTCTGGATGTTTGGAAGGTTAAGGATCTCTAAACTGGTTTTTTATAGGATTGTAAAATCTATTAATTTTATTTAATTTAGCATTTTTAAAGTTTATGTTGAGTAAGACAAAAGATGATAGGATGATAGGAGAAAAGATGATAGGATATAGGGTTTGGCTGAACCTACCAAGTTTAATTGTGATTTGACCCTTTTTTTTTTCTAAAATACTAGATTTTACTTTTTCCCCAGGAGTATTTTTATTTGATAGTTCCAAAATCAAAATTTGATTCAACTCTTGTTACTCATGCATTATCAGATAGTGCTTTTGATGAAACAGTGTTTTTTTTTTTAAAGCTATTTCAATAGTTTTGTTTACTTCTAATGACAGGTGAAACACATTTGCAAGCAAAAACCTCTACTATTGAAACAAAATAATTTTCAATTTGTTCATACTAAATTGGATACAAAAGTATAATAATTAGTTTTCCTTTTGCAGGGTATAATTACTTTTTTAAAAAATCTTAAATAAAACATAGTTTCATTTCTTTTGAATAAAATATTTATAAATAGTTTTATATTAAATATCCACTATATCATTTTGTTCAAAATTTTGTGGAGAGATCTACAAATTAACTAATCACAATTCCAGCACTTCCAAACCTTTGCTGACTGAAAGCATTTTTAATTTTGCAAAATGACAGATTTCTATCTAGCTACTACAGTTGATTTTTATCACATATTTTGATTATATTAAGTCCATACAACAACTTAAATAATATTTACATATTAACTTACAAATATATCATTTAATATTTGGTTCTTATTTAAGTAATGTGTACGAACCCTGCATGCAATTGTTTAGGATGTATTGTCTATTGAATGTATAACTGCAATTATGTAGATGCTGAGAGCGTTGACATAGTTATAGTCACCCGTGTTATATCTATGCAATTTTGTTATGCAATTATATTTGTATTACTTGTGAGAATGTTTTAAGAAACCCACTTTCCAACATGTTGAATATTTCTAGTATTTTATCAGTATTGTAAAATAAAGTTTTTTGGTATTTAGCTTATGTGGTAAGGTAGTATGTTCAGTCATTTTTTTTTACTGCTGAGTTATTTAAGATTTGTAAAAGTGTTTTTTGTAAGTAGGCTTTTTAATTTTTTCTTGCGTATATTCATGTATACCATGTCAATTTTATTCGTATAAAATATGTCTCAAGATGAAAATTTTAATTAAATAATATCTATGCATTTAGCAGGATTTGTCAATTTAAACTAAAAAATTTCTCAATTTTTATTTTTATTATTTTTTTATTACATATGAAAGGTTATGATACTCAAATTTAGCAGAACTACAACAAAAATCTGGGCCACAATCATACCATACTGAAGTGCTTTTACTTTTAACAATTTTCTAATTTTCCAGATACAAAATATGAAAAAAGAACTTGATATTTTTTTTTACCTTTTGGCATTTTTTTAATGGAGAATAATCCCACCTAACTTCATAAGCATCCACCTACATGTTTTTTAAGTATTCTGAATAAAAAAAACTACATTTGGGATGAAAAAAATCTGATTTAAGCCGAAAAATCTAGTTTGAACAAAAAAAAAATGTTTTAATTTTTTGATAAAAAAGTGTTTTTTCCGAACACTGGCATTTAGTGATTACTGTTTAATAATGTTGCATTTTTCAAGTATCAGTGTTTTTTTATATAACTTTTAATAGTATTGCAATGTAGGATTTTTATTGTTTTCTAAACATATTAAGTTGTATGTAGATCTTTTAAATATTTACTACTTGTCAAAGCAAACACTATGCAACTTTTTTACTATAATAACTATGCAAGTTCATGTTGACGGTAAAAAGACCTACCCATTTCCTTATCATATTAGTTTAAATTGCCTTTAAAAGTATTTTTTGTTTCGTATCAACAAAACATATAAGAAATTTTGCTTTAATCCAACATTATTATTTTTAATCACATACATGTTTACAGTAGTTTCTTTTATTCATAAAATATGGAATCAGCTTTTAAGTGATAGAAAACAACACAATTTATTAACAGTTTATAACAATGGTTCATTTGTCATGCATCACATATCATCTAAAACTTTTGGCTTCCAGTTTGTAAAAAAATTTAATAAAATTTTTTAAGATTGTCCATGCAGTAACTTCCTTCATTTTAGTCAAAGAAAATATGCAAGTTACGATTGATCGTCCGAAAACATATTTTTGTGAATTGCAAATTATTAAATTGCTTTTAACAAACACAATTCTGATATACATTTTGTAACCAACAGGGCCAGTTTTAAAAATTTGACAGGCATATTTGCAAAATACGTTTGTTTTAAACAACAAGTGAATATTATTTATTTGTGTTTTCATCTTTTTAAACATAAATCTCAGTTTAGATGCACTGCAACTTCAATAGATTATGAACATTATAAATTAAATATTATATTCATAATAGTTTGTCCTAACTTTTAAAATATGCTGCTCTAACATGTTTAAAAATACAACAAAAAATCTTTCATTAAGGATGTAAACACAAGGTCCAATGCAACAGTCAGCATTTATTTTTAATGAGTTTCAAAAAAAAGTTAATCTCTAATTTCTGTGTCAGCATTACTATACTTGAGTGTTAGTTATACTAAAAGAAATTTGTATAAAAGTATGTATAATTTATGTGTATATAAATATTTTTATGTAGTGTAATGTTTTCTATGTTATATAACTGACATTAAATATTCTTGTGATATAAGATGTATGTTCTGAACTTGTTTTATAGTAAAACTTAGCTTTTGACCAATCGTATATCAAAAACTCCAATTTCAGGATTTTTAAAAAGAAATTCATTTTTTATATAGTAGTATGGCATTAAGCAAATAATTCTTTAGTCATAAATTAAAGAAGTTAAGTGTTTCAATAATAAATAGTATTATAAGGTGTGAAAATAAATTTGTGTGTTAAAGGTAGTACCTTAATTTGACTAAAAGTTTTTCGATTATTCCCAAACCCGAAGGTCAGCAAAAAGTCTGCAATCACTGTTCTTCTGAATAAAAAGTGCTATATATATTTCTCATTGTTTAAAAAGTTATAATCCTTTTTTAATATCTGTTAGTTAGAATACCCCAAAAAAATTTATACTCCACTTCTCAGTGCATGTACAGTTGAAAATCTTTCGTATTCATGAAATCCAGAAAAGAAATGCATCAACAATTTATTGTTGATAATAAAATAATAAAAGCTTAACCAATAGTTAAAGGGAACAATCCGGCTTCCATTTCTAAGCAATTTATCAATCTCATAAAAAAAATTATTTAAATTAAAAATGCCTGTATCTTTAAATAAATGTTGCATATCATGTAGTCCCAATGTACTAATTTAATAAACAAGCTTTGAATAATTTTATTAAAGTTTTAGTTATAAATATTCTAAAAACTTAAAACTGCTCTGATGTAATTGTTATTCATAAATATAATGAGATATGTTTGTGAGTAAAGTATGAACTAATGCATTTAGCTACATTTTGTACTTATTTTATAAAAATGTATTTCCAAATGTTCTTAGTCTTCCAAACAAGGCTTGTTCTTCCATCGGGCCCCTATATTTCAGTTTCTATTTTGCTAAATGCTGTAAATCCCCAAAATATCAGTAAACTAAAAAAAAAACCTAAGGTGATTGTTCTGATCGATGTTTGTAGGGAAGCCTATAAAATTGTAGAAAAAATTATACCTAGGTCATATAGCACCATCATTACTGGAAATCGTAACATTTTCCGTAATGGGGCCCCCAAAATAGGTTGTGCCTATAGTATGAGATTTCCTAGAACAGGCCTTCCTTCCAAGTATGTCCTAAATGAATGGATAGCGATCTTACTCCATGCATTTTTTAGTATGAAAATCTGGGTTCCTGAGGAACCTAATAGTGCCCTAAGTGTTCAGGTACTCTCAAAAGTATTTAATTTTATATTTTTTTCAATATATGTTAAAATCTTTAACTGCTATTTGGTAAAATTTGAATCAAAATCAGGTTTTATTGAAAGTTCAAAACAAAACCCAAATTAACAAAATTTCGACCCTTAACAAAGTGACGATTCTCATAACAGTAACTTAAACCAAAAAATCAACCATCTTAAATACTCTCGAAAAAAACTTTATCAAATTAGCAACTGAAGGAAAAAAAAAGAATTGGCCTCAAATGAAGTTGTTAAATAATTTGATTTGAGGTTGTTTCCAGTTTTATTCTTAAAAAAATAGGCTGATCTAAATAAAAACTCATTTGAAGTTATTTTTAATGAATAGAAATAAAATCATTTCAGAAATCAAATCTACCATTGATTACTATTAAAATGATAGCTTTTAAGACCTTGAATTCATCTAAACCTTTTGACTGTGAAGCCTGAAAAAGTGGTATGTAGTTGCTTATGTTCACTTGCATTAATAATCTTGGCTTGTTACTATCTTAAATGTGTAGTTTAAAAAGCAATTTTGATGTCAGCAAATGTTTTATTTGATCCAGTATATTTTATGTTATATAAAGCCAGTTCTGTACATACTCTTAGGTATATGAAAATGCCTGTGTTACTTTGTCAAATATTTTATTGCAATAAACATGTCTTGGTGTGGTTTTTAAATGCTTTGGTTCAATTTTTTCAGATGTTTTTAATTATACTTGGGGTTTATTTTGTGAAGTCCTTATGTTATAATAAACACTAAGTGTTGCTCTTATTGGTGTAAGATTATAGCACACTCTTATAAAGCAATCCATTAAAACAGTGTGTTAGACAAAGCTATACTTCCTTTTATTAATGCAAGGTTACAAAGCCAGAGTTCGTACTCCTCCTGAAAAGTCTTTTTTTTTAATCTTAGCGAATTATTTGATTTTTACCATTTTCTGAACTTCATGGCAGTGCAATGACTATGAATTCAATTCTGAAAAGTACATTCTTCCTGTACTCCCTCTTGTGATTTCCAAAAAACAGTGTAGGCCACGCTTTTCTAAACCTACCTTGTTTGAAACTCTGCTGTGAGGAATCACAGTGGTTTGCCAAACACAAGTAGGGTGGGGGAAGCGAGAAAGTGTGTGAGAAAACAGTGACACTCAGTTTCCTGGAAACTACATACGAGGGAGTAGTGGGAAGAGGAGCAGCATGCATTGTAATCAGAAGGACTATAACTTACTAAGCTTCCCTTTGTGTTAGAGTGAAAGTTAAGATAATTTAATTATATAGCGTATATATTTCTAAAAACTGATACATGAAGATCCTAATCTGTCTTAATAGCCCTCGTGTAGCTCTAGTGCGACGATAATTTAAACATAACCTAACAACCTGCTCCGTCTTCCATACTTATATTATATAGTCGGTAATTTCAAAAGAAAGGAAGGCTATAATGAATATTTAATTGTTCTAATTATCAACTAATTAGTACTTAATAAGGTATTATATTTATTACCTATCGAAATATGTGTTGAAAGCAGAAGTATCAAATAACAAAACAAAGCATTTATCTAAAAAAAATAATTTTATTTATTAAATAAGTACCCACTGTCCCTCAGCAACTGCAGCAGCTCAACCACATCTTCAGGTTTTGAATACGCAATAACCCCACCCAAGTTCCTAAACTCGGGATTGTCCTCCCCACCGCCACCCGAGTACACCAACTGCCTTTCCAACAAGTCCGTAACGCCAGCAAACTCCACCATACCCCCACCCAGGGTGCCGAGGAGCGAATGGGGCCCACATGTGTCCCAGAAGTGGGTTGTGGGCTGGGACAGGACCCACAGATCTGCCTTCCGTTGGGCCACCAGAAGTGCCTTGTAACCCGCCCCAGCAGTGTGGACCACTTTGTATTTGGTGGACAGGATGTCTTGGAGTTGCTGGCTTTCGCTCCAGCTGATGACGACGAGTTTCTGTTCTGGGGCTTCTTGGGGCGGTTCCTTGGGACGCAGAGATGGCGAGGAATATTGTCCGGATGGGTGGTTCACTCCCCAGTACACTTGGCTGGTCCAGCTAAAATGAGGAGTGTTGTCTTGGTGAGGTTTTTATTTACTGTTTTGTTGTATCAAGAAAATATCAACTTTGGGCTAGAAACATGAGAGTGGAGGAAGCAACATAATTATTGGTGCAAATGGTTTATTTGGTTAAAATTGTACATTTTTTTTGGCAAGAGATCGAGGCTTGCTATCTTCACCAATATACATGAACAACTAACAAACTTCTAGCCATCACGTCCACTTGTCAGTTTGTGCGTATTGCTTTCGAGCCTCGATCTTGCCGAAACATGTACAATTTTCACCAAATAAACCCTTTGTGACAGTAATTATGTTGTTTCCTTCACTTTCATGTTTTGTTGTAGTTTGAGAAAAGTGACTATCGTTTTTTTTCATTCAGAACAAAAAGAAAACCAATAATTTAAACAATTTATAAAATAATCAAGTTTATATTGAATTTTCGATGTTATCTGTACCAATAAGTTCTTAGTATTTGATAAGCTTACACGGGGGCCATTTAGAATTTTCCGTACGAGATTGATTACAACTGAGATAATTTTCGATCACTTGAAATAACTTCGTTGGCTTGAGAATATAGAAAAGTTCAGCATCAGTTGGCACTGCTGAAAATTTTAACATCTATTTATTAACTCTCATAATACTATAATGAGTTTATGCAGCGATCGGCTGACTGAGGTTCTAAATTACGACGCCCGTCGCCAATAGCCCTCGTGTAGCTCTAGTGCGACGATAATTCAAACTAACCTGCTACATTTCGTGTGATAACTTGTTGAAACAATTCGAGGTATTACCTGGAATTAGACTTGTCTTTTTGGCAGAATGGCTGGTTAACTACTCCTATGACTGGTTTGCCGCTCTCTAGCTCATAGGCACCAATAAGAACGCACACACAGTTTAGTCCATTAGGCTGAAAATTATTCTCGTCCGAGTCCGGGTTTTCCCCATGTATATATTCTGCTGTTGAATCTGTGAAAAATAACATGTATATAAATTGAATTGTAGACCATGAGAAGTCATCTATTTTGACTACATGTTTGTAGTTAAAAAGTTAAGCTCGAGCAGAAACCGAATCTTTTAACCAGTTTATGTAATAAAACATCCTACTGGTGTCAATCAATACCACCTAGATTAGAAGTCCGAAGAACTAAGCAACACAACGCCACACTAGTAGACCAATTTCGATTTGTTGACCAATAACGTGGCATCTTAAGATGACGTCGCATCTTGATTCATGTTTTCTTAAAAATTTATTCAAATACAAGATCTAAGTCACGAATGATCATTGGTCAAAACCACAGAATCGGTCCACTAATATAACGTCAAGCATTTAGTTCGCCGGCCTTCTAATCTAGGTGGTATTGTGCCCATCACAATACTCTTTCATTACCTTATATTTCATCAAACAAGAAATTGAAAAATGTTGTTGTTGTTGCTTATTCCACTTGATCTGGATTGTGTATAAAACACCGTCCGCCCACAAAAGTCTCGCAGGGTTTTTAAAAACATCAACTCTTCTCAAAATCCAAACAAGAGTGCAGATGGTCCTTAGACTTGGTGAGTAAAAAAAAAAATTATACCACCCACCTATAGGATCTATCCATATCCCTATCGAGTCCGCAGGAAGAGTGGCACGAGTGGACAGCTGCCTTTTGCAAGTGGCTGCTTTAGAGTGGACCACGGCGGCCAAGGATCGGGCTAGGTCGTCCCTCCCATCGAGGACCTTGCCCAAGAGGTCGGCCGTATCCGATTCGGAATCTGTGAGCTCCACGCTGATGAGCTCGCCCAGGGAGTTGGTGAAACTGTTCTGCTCCTCTCCCTTGATGTTCGACAGCAACGAAGGGAACTGTCCAGAAGAATGGATATGGCTTTTAAGTGAGATGGAAGAGTAAACGATGTGGTAGGTTACAAGGTTACCCTGCTTTTTTTTTTTAGAATTTATAGAAATAAATTACTTTTTGATTCTGTTGATGTTCGACAGCAGCAGCTAAAGAAACTGTCCATACTCCAGAGAAGGGACATATATGTGAATTAAGAGGCACAGCAATGCATAAGAAGTATAAGGTATTTCGTATGCAATGTATGGTCTAATTTTAAACGAGCAGAGTAAACGATATGGTAGATTAGCCTGCTATTTTAGAATTTATTGAAATGATTTTTTTGCTAGAAATTCAAGTATGCATGAAAATTTACTTCGAGTAATAAATACAATGCAAAAAGTTTTAAAATGTCTGATTACAGCTAATAAATACACTGCTCAAAACAATTAGGGAAGCACTTTGCGTACTTTTGTCAACCTTTCGAGTTCCAAAGTTTTATTTTTTATTGTAAAAATTTAAAATTTGTGAAATAGATTCATTATGTATCCAGAATGAAATGGTAAAAAACAGAGAAGTTTTTTTACTAAAATTGAAGGTGGGGGGAGGAATTGCAATCGTAACTTTTGAATAAATTATAAAAAAAAAATTTCAAAACTTAATTTGTTGAAAAAAGGTTAAAATCATTTTTTAAACATCTAAGAATGCAAGCCTGAAGAATTAAGGGTCAATTAATTTCATGAAATTTTTTGGGGAGTGAACTTTATTTTACCATGTTTTTCACATTTTCATTTAATTAAAACATACATTATTTAATTTTTCAAAAGACATGATTCCTCCATAAATCAATAAATAAGAACGAGCTTAATTTTATAACCATTCCTATAACTATATACTCCAGTCTGTTTAGAAAACATTGACGTCTTAAGAATATCGTTTATATGGTAACCCGACCATCTGGGGAAGCAGCTAGGGTTACTGGAATATCTGCGTATGAGGGTTGCGACATGGTGCTCTCACCTGATTGGCTGGAGCATAGCCATGCTCCCGAGATACGGCGCTGTTATTTTTTCCCCGTAGACATTACACGGGTGACTCAGCGAAGCTCTAATAAATCGCATCTAAACGATATAATCAAAGGAACGTAACCACTATTTGTTATTGATTTTGTTTTTAATGATCTATATTATTCAATTTTTAATTCTTTTTTTGATTAAAATTCTTAACGGTAAAGCTGTAATCCATGTTTTAATACCGGCGTGTGTCACTGCTATGTAATGCAAAAGTTGTTTAAACTCGGAAAAAGTGTATAAAGCTTTACTTTTTAATCTTTATATTGTAAATTAAACATCATGTGGACTGTTACATTTCTAAAAATAGTATTTTTTATCATTATACTACCAGAAAATGCCTTTTTTTAATGTCGAAGCTAGCAGACGGTATTTGGCATGTCTTTGGCATGCGTTGGCGAACTAATAGTTGGCGGGGTAACGTAAACAAACCGCAAATCAAAGTCATTGCTTACTTGAAGATTGAAAACATTCTTATTTCTTCCGAAATAAGCAACAACATAATGTTTATATGTGCAAAACTTTAAAAAAAATAACTAGTTTTGTTTTATTGGCGAGTTTGGCTGAGCTATAACGATTTTAGCATGGCACACTTGCTAAGCTCCTTGTCGTTACCCTGTACAACACACAGTGTTTTGAAGGTACCCTAGAAGCAGCAACTGCAAAGACGACTATTATCTTTTGAACAGCATCATATGGAATGCGTTTCATTCCGATCCCCGGTTCCGGAATGTCAAACTATTATTATCTACTTCCTTTTTGAAGTTTATGGTGAAAGTATACTTTGTATAAGTTAAGTGAAAGTTATGATTATTCATATTTATTCGACAAAATCTTTTCGATGAAAGTTTAATCGATTAATGACTGTACAATACAACCTCAATTTATTATAAGTACGGAAACGTATTTTATATTCAAACAATCTATATTCAGAAATAAAATAGAATATGTTTGAAAATGGAATGTGAGAGATAGCAACTGAAAAATAAAGGAAATGGAAGTTCGCGTTCGTCCGTACTTGAAAGATAAGAAAATGTTTTGCGTTTTTATTCTCTGTCATACCCGCCCCTCCTTGTCATTCGTGAAAAGATGCATATGTATTTTACTTACCATAAGAATTTGTTTTGGTGTCTCATAATTTTGTCCCATCTTTCATCATTTCACTCATTCGCTTACCGCGACTATAATTTTTTAATTTATTACGTTTATTTTCCCGCTTTACTGAAGGTGTAGGTAGATAGACCCCGACCCGACTATTTTTAGGGAACCGCAGCTTCCAAATTCTTAGAATATTTGCGTATTATAAATAATATGATGGTTACTTAGTTTTGGAACTACTATTGTTATACACGTATGTATCGCTGAACAAATTATGGGGGAGCATTACGAAATAGTGAAGAATTAGTTGTGAAAAAACTACTTGTTTACTTAATGCTCATTTCGTAAAATTGATATGCAATTTATTCTCAAATAATTTTTATTTAATTAATTTGCATGTAAATCACCTTCGGATAATAAATGGGATGAACATAATGCCTTTCATATTGTATTTATTTGGATCTGCATTTTTTTCGTTGATTATAAAAATTAATTTTCGTTTCATTCAAATTTTTAATTAATAAATTACGCTGTTTATTAAAAAATTCGAAGTGAGTAGCTTTCCAATAGCAATGATAAACTTTTTTTTTTTTTAGTTTCTTTTAAAATAATAGACCAAACAAAAATCTGACTTGTGTGTGTAATTGACAAGTGACAACAATAAAAGTATTTTTAAAAAAAATGAAGCGAGTTTTTTCCCGTTTAACGAAGGAGTGGAGACGAGGGGAGACCTGGACTGCTTATCTTAACCACAGATGGTAGATGTCTTAACCACAGTGGTAGGTGTCTTAACCACAGTGGTACACTCTCAGAAATAACACTTTCATTTTTGACGATTCATGAATCCTCAAACCTCATTTCGTTAATTTTGAGGATTGTTTCGTCAAACTATCACGTGACTTTTGAGTAAACGCGAATCCTCACTTTTACGACCGTGATTTGACGATTCTGTATCTTGATTTTGAGGAAACTGAATCTCATTGTTGTACTCACATGCTCAGAATATGTCGAAATATTTCTTCAGATTAGACGACATTCAAATCCTCAAAAAAATGACAATTCAAATTTCCTCACTTTGAGCAAACAAAATCTCGGAGCATTTGCCAGTAACGGAATCGTCAAAATTAAGAAAAATTTCTTTGTTTTTGAGCATTCATTTTTGAGAGTGTAGGTGTCTTAACCACAGTGGTAGGTGTCTTAACCTCTTAACCACCACAGTGAACTGAAATTGTTAAACATCGTCGTCACAGTTTTGATCTAAATCACAACTACAAAAATGGTCTCACCTTCTCTCCCACATCTTTCCGCACCGTCTCTTGCACCAGGACGTCTGCCAGGGTCTTGTAGTCCTGGACCACTCTGCCCTTCCTCTCCAGAGGTTTCTTTTCCTCGACCAGCAGCCCAGCACCGTCCTGGTCTTCTCGAAAACCTTGCGCGATGCGGGAAGCCTTCACGGAGCACTCCACTAGGCACTGGAGAAGGTCGCCCACAGAGATGGACATCCTAGACATAGGGTGGAACATACAGTCAAACCTCGATAACTCGACTTCCTATAAGTCGAATAATAAGCTAACCCGATATTTTATAATCAAGTCCCGAATAATCATTTCTATACTTTTCTTTAAAAAACTGTCTCTGTAACTCGAAGTGAACATCTCCTAAGCCTAAGTTTTTGTAATAGGTTTCCCCTGTAAAATAAGCAATATGACGAACATTCGATATGAAATTAAGTCAGTTTGATCTGATCACTTTTTGACAGATAACAATGACGTCTTATACATCACGTCATTTGAATGACAAAAAAAAAATTGGCGTCATTAAAAGTTTCGTGAGTTTTACTAAACATTTTGTCCCCATTCTTCTCCTGTTGTTTACATAGGCTGTTAAAAATGAAATGCGTTAAACTATAGTATTATAGCACATATCAGACGAGTAGAGAAGAATGAGAGAGGTATCTTCGATTACTCGAACTTCAGATAAGTCGAATATTTTTGGGAATCCCCCCAAAAATTAAATTAATATTTTTTTTTATCTTTTCTACTTTTATTTGCAGTTGGAAGAATAATTATTGAAAATTGCTTAACTCAAATCCTAGCATATGCATGACCGTACCGACTACATTTGGAGCGTTTGGAAAATGTAGCCATCACTTAAATGACAACTCTATGGGCGTGACATTCTTAATTTAAAATAAATATCAACTTAAAAATGGTAAAAAATAAAAACCGATATTTTTCAAAATATTTAGTAATAAAAAAAACAATCACAAATTGCATTAATAAATAAAGAAATTGAAATTAAAACTATAACTAGCCACTAGTCTTTTGTGTAAAAATAATTGAATGTTTTACATCTTTCTTAGTAAACAATAATTTCTTTGTTAATGAACAAATAGTCTTTATTAATGAACAAATAGTCTTTGTTAATGAACACAATCAAAGAATCACATTGTGCGACATTTTGAGGCGTCATTCCAAACTAATTTATTTAACAAAAAAAAAAAAATTCAAATATAATTTAAATGAAGAAATTTTCTCGGGTAGTTCGTTCACAGACAGATAGACGCTATATGTCCGGACGTACAAACCACGGACAAATAGAATGAAAAAAACAACGTTTAAACAATTGCGAAGGACGTAGCGGTACCGAATAGAATGAAGGCTAGTTCTTTGATGTCTTATACCTTTCTTACAAAAAAAAAATCTTTAATATCCGGCGGATAGAAGCGATTGTGGAATTGTTGCACGCGGACAGACAGACGGACATCTTTATAACATTAATACCTACTTTTCCATATTTTTCTTTCGAATAAAAACGGAAAGTAGGCTAAATATAATACAATAACCTATGAAAATTTTAAAATATAAATTTTAAAACACCTTTGTCTTACGTGTTCTATCAAACGCAGTTTTGCTAATTTTATGAATAAAGATATATTTTCTTTTCTGTTAATTTTTAAATCTTTTCAGTAATATTTATCGTCATTATAAAATTGTTAAAAAACTTGCACATCTTATTTTTTTAGTAATGAAATCCTTCGTATCCATAATCAGCTTTTAAGTATTTAAATTTTAAATGCTGTACAAAGAATTTGGAAAATTTTTAAAAGAAAAACTGATATTGTATTTTTATTTTAATTCAATTTCTATAAAGAAATCTTTTATGGCTTAAAACATAAGCAAATTGGATGAAGTGTAAACTTGATTTCACTACATGAGTTTTAAATTAAAATTTTTAACTGAAATTTTAATTTCGTAAATTTTCTATTAATTTTATTCCTGTAAAAGATGGATATAAATTACTCTCCCCAGCTTTAAATTTTAAAATGTGATAAAATTATTAAATTTAAACAAAATTACGTGTGTTACTGAAACCTAACAGCCAGATGACAAGTTTATACATCCGTATCCCTCGGAGGGTTATGGAAAGTTATCGTATTATTATTATCTGTTGCAACTAAGATAGATAAAGAGAATTCTTTACAATCTTTTTTTAGGGTGCAAAAAAAGTCTTTACTATTTTCATCAATGAAGTGCTTTCCCTTTTAAGAAATCTACACATTTATTTTAACTTTAAGTAAATTTTAGCTTTAGGCAAATTTTATTTTTAAATTGTATTTTTTTTTTATTTTGCTTTAAATCAAGGCTCGTTATTTTGACCCGGCATGCCTGAAAGGTGAGGTGCCTTGAAGATTAGAAAAAAATTTACTTATAATATTATAAATATACTTATACTATTATTTTTTTTTAATTATATAATAATTTTTATATTTTAAAAAATATCCTTAGGTTGAAAAAAATTGCTTTGTACAATGTATTTTAATGAGTAAGGACGCATGATTGAGCCTCGCCCCACCTGCCACGCGACGGCCCTGATTATTTGTAAACATTCAAATGCGAAACTAAAATTCTGCCTATGTACAAAATCATTCACTATCGTCACGCAAAATGTCCCACCTACCTTTCAGTAAAGATGATCTGTACTCCAAAAAAATCAATAAATTCTACGGTGTTTTATTTGTTCATTTCATTTTCTACCAATCATTTTGGCAAGTAAAGAATCCATAAAAATGTTCCGCCGTAAATTGGCGACATTTACCTTTCGATCTCAAAAGCAAAACAGTAAGAGTAAACAGTCTGCCGCAACACACATTTTACAACGGGAATTCGTCGATTGACGTAGCAACTGCGAATCGTGATGTCATGGATGACGTTATTGCACTGGTTGTGAGCAGATGGTTGTATCAAAGGGGGTCGTCTACAAAGTGAATGAGAAAAGGTATTCAATGTGTGAAACGTATTTAAAAAATATGGAGACAGGAAAAGGGACGAAAATGATTTATTTTTTTGTTATTTAAAAGGAATGTTGAGCATGTTTTGTAAATTGTCTTCATGAACCAATTTTACTAAAATCATGACCTGTTCTTTTTTTTTCTGCGTTTACAGCATTCTAATAAAATGATTAAATGAATATAAATAAGAATGGTTTTAGATTTCGAAGGGTTTTTTTTACATTACAAAAATTTAAATCTTAAGTTTTTTAAATGAAAGTTGAAATAACGGACCGTATGGAATGGATGAGGCACATACGGAACAAAATATTACATATTGTTTTACTTCACACTTTTAATAATAACATATGAAAGGTGAATTTGTTGGCTGGCACCACCCAAGGGCATCAGCGATGCGACGTTTACGGCAAAATGTGAGTCAGAATAAAAGCTTTACTTAAAAGATAATTTAAAAAAAAATGGTGTATTTACTTGTTTTCTTCGTAGGAGTTTAAAAAAAATCGTGTATATTTTAGGCATGATTGGTACATAAGTCAGTTGACGCAATGTAAATTTAAATGAAGATGCAAATATTTCTTTGGGGGCTGGGGAGCCCAGTCGGTTAAGCACTCGCTTAGCATGCGGAAGGTCCCAGGTTCGGGTCCGGGCAAAATAGCTACCGATCTATAAAACGGCCCGTGCAGCCAAAAATGTCCGACGAATAATACCCCGTGTAAGGGAGAGCACGTTAAATATCCTTCAAAGTCCAAACGCTGCGTACGGTCGCCCTTAGCGGTTGCGTTGGGTGCCTATTGTGTTGTGTTGGCTCGTCACCTGACTGTGCGGTTCTGAAATACGACGCCCGTCGCCAATAGCCCTCGTGTAGCTCCAGTGCGACAATAATTCAAACCTTACCTAACAAATATTCTTTTTTTTTAAATAAAATTCAATACACGTTTAGGTTCAAGTAATTAATTAGTTAAAATTTTAAAAGAGGATCTTCAAATACTTTGACAAGAAATTTTAACTTGCCAACAGAAGAGACAGCTAGTTTTTTTTTTTTTTTAAGTACCATGTAACAACATTTTTTGTAAGATACGCTAACTAAGCTAAGATACCAAATTAAGTACGTTTTTCGTGGTATAAGACAACAATTGGTTTTTTGCAGATGACACATTTCCTTTCAGCTTTTATTCCTGCTTTGGCACGACCGATGGCCTGTTCTCATGTGACGTTGATTTGATTAACCGATCGAGGCTCGAGAAAGAATTTATTTTCATTCCCCAATTTTGTAAGCACTCAAGATCTGAAATAAACTTGATATATTTATTGAAACAGACGGTTCTTTTTTTTTTTTTTTTTTTTTGATAAAAACCCTGCGAAGCTATCCAGATATTTTTTGATCGTGAACATTTTATTGTGATAGATCCGATGCATTTGCAAAAATTATTTTTTATTGCATCATTCATTCCATTCCATTCATTTTCATTGATGACGTAAATTTTACGAGAATCTCCAGCTCAAACCGATTCCAAGCAGTCATTGGTAGATTTGGTTTGGAGTGGTCACGTGACTATAAAGATGACCAAGTATTTGGTTTACCATATTTGGCAATTAATTATTTAATTGGCTGTTTGGGGCACCAGGCAACTTTGTTTTCTCTAAAAAAAACTTCAGTTATCAACATGGAACAGTATTGTAGGGCATGCGCATGGCATATTGAAAGCCTCAACACTCGTTTGGGGACCCGCGTAATTTTGTTTTAAAAAACCGAACCGAAAAACTTTTTTTATTCACAAAACAAAAAAAAAATAGTTTTAAAAGATTCAAGTTCAAAAACGAAACCTACTTGTCGTAAAACGGCACAACACAACATTTAAATATAATGCTAACTTACCAGACCTCTTCAAATCTAGAAATAACATCAAAAAATTTCTACAAAATAACGAAAAAACCTATAAAACACTTTTTTAATACCTGCCCTCTTAAAATCCAAAAAAACATGGGACGATCAAAAAGCAATATATACCTACACGCAAAACGTGTGCCAAACTACAGATTGAACCAAATCCATCGCCAAACATGAAATATCATCTGGTAAACCTTTAAAAAGGTTACTGACCAATGAATGCTTGAAATTGGTTTGAGCTGGAAACGCTACGTAAATTTTAATGTTATAAAAAGACACGTTGAAATGAAGTGAACTGCTCTTTACTTCGAAAAATAACAATTGCTTGAGGGCTGTAGGGAGCTTAGTAGTCAGGATCTTGGTTTCGAGATCGGAAGGTTGAGAGATCGAGACCCGGTGCCACTGAAGACCTACCGAGTACGTGCTCGTAAAATCTGTTGGGTCCGAAAGTCCTGTGGTCGGTCATTGCGCAGTTCACCATGGGTACAGGTTCCTGGAGAAAATTTCCCTTCCCTTCAGGGACATGTCTAAATTGTGGACGTGGAAACAGATGGCAGCATCTGTCATTTGTGTATGTATGCGTCTTGTGTTGTCCTACTTGACGATGGTTTATAAGCGGATCCTTGCGACCAAGCACACAAGCCTGAAAATATATGTCAACCAATCAACCAACAATTGCTTGACGATTGTCAACAAATCAGTTTTGGTATGTATTTTAATCTGTTCATCTATGAAAATACATCAAAATCTCTAAGAATATAGATAGTTTCCTTAATTATTTATGAAATTCCATTGATATATTGCAATTCTATTGTCCTTTAGGCCAGTATTCAAGAAATTCGACATGTCCGGTGGTGAACCAGAAAACAACGTGGATCCCAAACAAGATGAAGATTTTGTTGATCCGTGGAACGTAGTCAGCAGTTCTCAAACAGGAGTAGATTACGATAAATTAATTCGTGAGTCAAATATTTTATTCTTTTTATTACCAAAAATTTCCTTAAATGACTGTTTATTTGTCGTTATGTATATACTATAAGTACGATCCTGTTCTGGTCAATATCAGTATCTACATATTTCTTTTAATTAGCATATTAAGAAATTAATAAAAACTTGAGATTGTGTCCTCTCTCGAGCTATTCCTAAACGCAGATCGTGCATGATCAAAAAAACTTCGCCATATGGCTAGCAAGTTAAATCTGTACCTGGTTCAAAATCTTGACATGTTTCCTAAATGTTCCAGTGCAACTAAGCACCAGTTTGTAGAGGTTTGTAGAATGGATAACAAAAAAAAGTAACTTATTTATAATAAATTGAGGTTGAAGTTAATGGATCTGATTTATTGTACGGTAACCATTGACATAGTTTCTTTTGATTTGGCGATAAATAAATTTTTGTGGCAACCTGTCTGACTTCGACTGAGGATTCGAATTCCTTGAATTCGCAACAATGTTGTATTCCGGCAACCCTATCTGACTGTTATTTGCTCATTTCGTTTGGGTTTCTGTTCTGGAAAGTCGCCAGAATACGGACTTTTGGCGCGATTTGGGAAAGTTCGCCAACGGTTACCATACAGTAAATGTCTACCAAGATAATGTTCAGCCTAATTTAAAAACACAAATTTCTTCTTTTGATTGTTCCAAATGTTAAATTATATATGCCTTCTTTTGTAGTTTAATCAACATCATATACATTTAATAAAGTTTTTTTATAATTTTTTTTTATCTTTCCTAACTAAATGAAAATTTCCATTTCTAATCTTTCTTATCATTTCTAATTTTTCCAAACGTGTTATTTAACTATTTGTATTATATTTGCTTCCTTTTTCAGAGCGTTTTGGATGCTTAAAAATTGATGATAAACTTATTGAAAAGTTTGAGCAAGTTACTTCAAAACCAGTTCATCACTTATTAAAACGGGGAATTTTCTTTTCTCACAGGTAAGGTTTTTATTTAGGTAATTAAATAGTTGTTTTGTAAGGGATAACGAAATAAATTATGCAATGAAAGTTTTAAATATTTGATATTAATAAAAGTAAGGGAAAGTTGAATAAAATAGGTTATCATTCTTATTTTTATTTTTTCTAAGGAAAATCTGTTAAATAAAACTGTTCATTATATATATATGTGTGTGTGTGCGTACATGCATGTATGTATTTTGAACTACAACATTTAATAAAGCACACAACAATCGTACTTTAAACTAATTTTAAGGACCATTAAGTAATAAAAAAATATGTCTTAGAATTTTACATATCCTGTATTTTTAGTATACCTGGGTTGGACAAAGCAGGATAGAGACAACAAAGTTGAGTTTTTTTTGTGTCAAACTATATGAAAAGCAGAATTAGCTAACAGACAATTGTAAAGCAAAATTTTGTTTGAAATAACAATATTTTCAGTAATCGGATACCTTAAAATTAAGTGTTTTTTTATTATTTACAAAATGGTAAGGAAAAACAAATGTGTAAGCATTACTTCATTAAAAAAAAGTATCAAAAACCATGAATACTTATTTCAATTTTCAGTCTACATTCATACTATATACATACAAAAAAAATACTTCAAATTTTATATGAAAAACTTTAATCAATAAAATATTCATCAACTTTAAAAAATTGTTATTAGCAACATATAATATTGTCTGATGCAATTCAACAGACCGAATATTTAATGCCAGTTGTCGTGTTATCCGAGTTGGACTGTATGTAATTTTTATTTTAATTTTAGGGATATGCATGAAATCCTGAAAAGGCATGAAGCAGGCAAACCTTTCTTTTTGTACACTGGCAGGGGCCCTTCTTCTACAGCTCTTCACTTGGGCCACATGATTCCATTCATGCTTACAAAGTGAGTTAACAAACAAAAGGGCAAGTAGAATATTGTGATGGAGTTTGGAGAATAATGTATAATCATGAACTACAATTTAAATACAGGGAGCCAAACATTGTAAAAATCATTAAAATATCGCAACTAAGATGCCTCGGACATTTATATAGATATGCTGATAAAAATCCGACTAAAAAAAAACATTTCAGTAGGAAACAGAAAAAGAGGTAGGCCCCGGACAAGGGAGATGAGCAGTATAGAAAAAAAGCTTGAAAATGTAAATGTGAATAATTGGAAGCCATTGGCGTCAAATAGGTCAAGATGGTCTAAGCTTGTTGAGAAAGCATTGGCCGGAAATCGGCTGTAGCGCTAAAGAATATTGTGATGTGTCAGCATATTAACAATTACTTCCTGACTGATTCATCGCCAGTGGTAGAAGTGAAGGGAAAAAAGTGGGATGCTTCACTTCATCATTTGCCTCCCCCTCCCCCAAATAGATTTGATGTATTTTATCTTATTTTCACTTATCTAAAATGAGTTAATAAATATTATAGTTTATCATAAATAACAATTTAACTTAAGATAAGTATGGATGGTTGAAGTTGCATTTAGAGCTGTTGCATAATGAACTATAATTGATATATTGTTAAATGAAAACAACTAAAATTATATAAAGGTTTTTAAAAAATTGGGCAAACAGCTAAGCATAAAAGTAAGGAATAGGTTTTAGTGGTATTCGAAGTGAATAGGGCTGCTTGACCATTTCCTTGAAAGGAAAGACACACTTATAAATACCTAATTAAACTATTTTATTTACACATTAGATAACTTATAATATCATTATTTAATGTTTTGTTTAATTTAATACTTATTTCTTAAATTTTTTATATTTTATTTAATAAATTTTTCAGGTGGTTGCAAGATACATTTGATGTGCCTCTTGTTATTCAGCTAACAGATGATGAAAAATTCTTATGGAAGGATTTGACTGTCGAAGAAGCCAAGCATCTGGCTTTTGAAAATGCAAGAGATATCATTGCATTTGGCTATGATCCAGAAAAAACTTTCATATTTTCGGATTTTCAATACATGGGGTAAACCTGCCTCAAATTTATCTTTAACACATAAATAAAAGTGTTTGCACTAATTGCAGTAAATTAGTAATATTCAAACTTCTGATAATTTTATGTTCTTATGTAAGATTAGATACTTTTTATCTCAGTTATTTCCTTTAGGTTTTTTCGGGTTATGTTCTTTCTAAATATTGAAAATATTTATACTAGTGCACTAAAAAAAAATAGAAATAGCGAAACAATTTTTCCAATGGTCATTAAAAATAATTATGCTTAATATCAGAATATAACTACATATAAATGGAAGCATGTTTACTTTTCCTCTTGGAAATGTTTATAAAAATATGAGTCAATGTTACTCAAAAGTCAGCAAACTAGTCCCTAGTTATCATTCTACAATTTCATGTTATCTTTTAAAAGAAAGCCATTTCATTCCAATTGAAACTTTTCAGTGCTATATTGTATTAGACGAAATAGATATTGATATATGTAGAAAAAATCTTCAGTTTAATATACAGTCGAACCCCGCTATAGTGAACCCTCTACGGAACCAACAATTGGTTCACTATATCCGAGGGTTCACTATATCCAATTTTTCTGGAATAAAGTATTATACGATATATTAATATATCGCTATATTTTTATACGCTTTTATAAGAATAATAAAGATTTTGCATACCTTGAATTATTTGAATAAATAATTTAATTATTCAATAAATTTTCAAAAAAATATTAAATAATTTTTGAAATTTTCTCAAAATAATTATTGGTACAAAAGGGATGTAAATACATATAATTAAGTAATAATGAATTTAATATGTTACCTCTATATGCCTACATTCTGTGAAAGAAAATGGTAACTTTGGATTGTTTACGATTAGAGTTCATAAGGAAATACGAGTAACAGATAAGTGCATGTGAATTGGACAATTGGACAGTTCCACTTATCCCCAGTTTTCAAGGGGTAGTTGAAAAGAAAGAATGTGTAGCTGGGAAGAAGAATAGCTATAGCTTCATTCAACTCTGGAGGAGAAGAAGTTGCAAAACCAGTGCGTATTGTCATACAAGCCATGACAAATCGTCCAGGAAAGGGTATTGTCGTATTATGGAGACAAGCCTTCCACGAAAGTGTGGATGGGCGAGATGTGGAATATGAATAATGGTTCGAAAAGAAAGGGTGGTTCCTGGAACCCAGAGGGTGGGGGGGGGGGGGAGAAAAGGTATGTTTACTTTTAAACAGGTCCAGTTTGAGTACAATATGAGGGGAAGGTCAGGTTGAAATGTGCCACATTGTTAAAGATTGCTTCCTCGCTGCCACTTGCCATTCATAGTGTATCTTAAAATAGAAAGGGTGGTTCCTGGAACCCAGAGGGTGGGGGGGGGGGAAGAAAAGGTATGTTTACTTTTAAACAGGTCCAGTTTGAGTACAATATGAGGGGAAGGTCAGGTTGAAATGTGCCACATTGTTAAAGATTGCTTCCTCGCTGCCACTTGCCATTCATAGTGTATCTTAAAATATGGAGAACTGAACCAAAAAAAATAAGGAAAGGAAATTTAAGTTCACTATAACCGAACTCCCATTTTCTAAGTAGTTCACTATATCCATATAAAATAACATTAGTTAAATGGGAGTTCGGAAGGGACAACTGAAAAGGTTCATTATAAGCGAGGGTTCACTATATCCCGGGTTCACTATAGCGGGGTTCGACTGTATAACCATTGTTTCCTACTTGTTCAATAAAAACTTTACAAATGATTCACAAATTGACAAAAGTTAAAAACTTGTAACCTACTTAGGAGCCTAAGTTTAAATTGTGAACATATACTATTCACTATTCAGGATGGTTTTTCTGTTCTTATCCCTTTTCCAAATAGTTAGGAAGTGTTATTGTCACTACTTTAGAATCATAAATGTTTGGGACTATTTGTGTTCGTTTTTTACTAAAAGATTCCATTTTCTAAAAAAAAATTAAAAATTAATTAAACTGTTGGCATTACATTTAATATGTGTACCTATCTTTGCAGGCAATGTCCAGAGTTTTACCAGAATGTCTGCAGAGTGCAGAAAGCTGTGACATTCAACCAAGTGAAAGGCATTTTTGGGTTTGGTAACAGCGACTGCATTGGGAAAATTGCTTTTCCTGCCATTCAAGCTGCACCCTCTTTTAGCTCCACATTCCCCAGTATATTTGGAGATAAGAAAGACATACCTTGTCTTATTCCATGTGCTATTGATCAGGTAATTTTTGTTCAAATTTCAATGATATCGATACTTATACATAGAGCACAGATGTATTATGTTATAAAATTGTACAGGGTGAGGTAAACAAAAGTGACCCCGGTCTAGACATAAGAATACAACAGAAATGTGTCCAAGTCTAAAACAAATACAAAAACAGGTTTGCTAACTGAAGCTATTGATCGCTTCAATATTAAACCCAAACAAAAGCTTGGCGACTTATTTGCTGGAAACTACGCCACGGTTTTAGAAGCTAGTTGAAATTAAACATAAACAAGGTTTGTAGAGCTGATCAAGAAAAGTTCCAACTAGTGATTATTTGATTGTTTCAATCGTTGTTTATCCTAGAGAATCGGACCTTTTTGTTTTTTGTAATACCAAACATTCTAAATTGATTGCAGGACGCAAAATTTGCATTATGGGACGTCTTCGTACAATACGAACTAAGATCTGAACTCTCCACTAGTCAATGAGTAGCTCGAATGTGAAGCTAATCCGATCCAACCAATACAGAAAAAAAAAGGTTTCAGGCGGCTTCAAGAGTTTTTCTCGCCAAGCATTTCAATGTATTCCTATCTCTAGACAGGGGCCACTTTTGTTTGCCTCACCCTGTATATGTGCTCTTTTTCTACACAGTAGCTCAAAAGGCAGAGGCCTGCATTCCAGCTCACAAGAAAGGAGTGTGTTGAAGCATTTTGTAGATACTTGTCAGTTAATGCTCTAGACTGGAAATTTTTAATAGTAGCCAGTGGCTACCAGAGTGAAAAAAAATGGTAGCCACATTTCGATTTTTAGTAGCCAGTTTTGAATTTCAGTATATACGAGTATACGACAAAAAGAAAGTGCGCTTTTCCACAAAAGAAAATTTTATTAATGAAATTTTTGATATGATAAGATTGACAGTAAAAAAAGTTTCATACAAAATATAAAGTATTATGTGGTTGGCCATTATTGTTAGGAGAAAATTATTTTATCTACAATCAGTTCAATTACCATTAGTTTCGGAGAATTCTTGACGTCGCACAGTGGAGTATTTGACCCTAAATCCTGGCCAAAATTATTTTTTGTTTTTACTTACTCTATATCAATAAAAACACTTAATTAGTTTAAAATTTAAAGTTTTTGATAAAATATATGGAGGGCCGTCACATGGCTATAGTGCTGTATGAAATTAATGAAATAAAATACATTTTAAGCCGTTTAAAGTTTTGAATTTTACAGGCAAAAAACTGTTTGCTTTAAAGAGTAGAAATAATATTTGTATTTTCTCTCTTTTATGGACTAAAACAGGGCCGTTAAGTAGGCAGGAGATCGGGGCGGCTGCCCCTGTCTCTTGCCCCTTCAACCATACTAAACTGGAACGTGAATATCGATAACTAGAAGCATGAAAATATCAGATGGAAAGTGCTTTAATAAGTTAGTCAACAAAGTGAACAGTTTTATAACAGGAAAAATGACATGATAGTATAAAATTTTGCAAATATATATTTTTTAACACAAATTGTTTACACAAATTGCATTACAATGATATGCAATTTTTAAACAAAATTTTAATCATGAAATGGTAGCAAAATTTAACAATAAATAGCTTTAATATCCCATAAAATTGTGTGTATTGTTAAAGAAGAGTGCTAGACATGGTCCTGGCCAGAAGTAGATTCAGAGAAAATAGTTGGTATCTTTACATTCTAGCCACTTGCCCTTTTGTGAAAAACTTCTGCTAAGTCCTACCTACTTGCTTAAGACTATGATGTTACTATTTTTTTTCAGAGCAAATTTAAAATGCTTATTTTCACAATAAAACGGGTTCAAAAATATTTTTTTCATTTTTTAACTATTTATTTTTGGTACAAAATAAAGGATATTCCTATTGTTTTACGTTTCAAAATAAAGATATGATATTCTTTTATAATATCTGAAAGAATTATTTTAAATTGGTAGAAAGTCACAAAAAATTAACTACTACATCAAACAAAAAAGCAAAAATTCATGAAAAAATTGAGCCGCGCAACATAAAAAACTGTCTTTGACTGAATTTTTGAAGAATATAAATTTAATTTGAGTTTCAGAAATTTATGAATATGAATGCACTGGTTAATAGGCTAATAAAAATCACTAATTTCATATAGCTTTAAAAAAAAATTTGACCTTTTGGCCAGGATTCGGACCCAAATACTCCACCGTGCGTCGCCCATGACCCACGATTGTTCATGAAATTTTCTCATATCAAATTGTTTAAATGAATAGTTGAGATCTTAATCAGATGTAAATCAATCACCTGTAGATTGCCGAAATCGTAAAGCAAAATTTAAAAATCAAATTTGCATTTAAGATTTTCATCGCCCAGCTCCATTTACGTCACACGGAGGAGGGTTGAAAATTTCACCGATGAGCAACAACTGTCATCAGGTCTTTCTTCCTGACAGAATCGAATCGAAGCGTTTTATTATTTTAGAAATTCAGCTTCAGTATTAATTATTTGTTGAACAAAAAGGAAAAATTATGATCGCCACATTTGGCGACTGGGGTTCGATTTTTAGGTAGTCACTTTCAATGTAATAGTCTCCAGTTGGCGACCGCTAATCTTGAGCTTTATTGTCAGTATTATCACAAAAAAAATTTATCTAAAAACACAGATGACAAAATTTAACAGCAAATAAAAAAACCATTTCAAAAACTTAAACATAGGTATATTCTGAACTAAATTCACAGAAATTTACATTAAATGGGCCTTTAAAGGATAACATGTCCTTGCCCTGTTAGATTCTGCTCTGATCTACAAAAAAGCTTTTGTTATTCTACAAGCCAGCTCGGAAAATCACCGCTGATTGGTTGCCCAATCACGTGCAAATCTCATGCCAGGCCAGGTGCAAAACCAGAACTTCCAGCTATTGGAGGGACTCTCGGCTTTCGCTTCCAGCTTTTGAATTTTTCGTCGGGAAAAGCCGATTCCCACCACATATATTTTGGTCAATTGACCAGAATTGAAGGTTTTTTCTTTTAATTGCCAGGAAAATATGTGCTTGGTTTAAATTTTAATGTAACAGGTTAAAAAGAAGACAAACATTTAAACTGATGCTTGAAAAGCAAACTTGGGAAATTTTCATATCGAGTCAATATAACCTATATTATTACAAACTTAATATATTAGAAATATCTAGTCTTCAATGTTGAATTAAGCTCTCTGGTGTTATGTTTATTCAACTAAATGATTTAGATTGTTTAGTTAAATAATATTTCTAAATATAAACTTTCTGCTTCAATAAGTTTGTTACTTGTTCTAATCGTTAGACAATAGGTGATTGTACGGCAGAAGAAATTTTCAAAGAATAGTGATCAAATCAATCCTTGAATCAATTATGCTTTCATATAACCAGTGCAATCACTCTAGAATAAGTAGATAAAGCTTATTGTACGTAGGAGTTTGAAGCCACTGACTTTTGTCAACAAATTATTTTTCTGTATTAAAATTTTTTTTAAAAACTTGAATGTATGAAAACTTGTGTGGTTTTATCTGTTTTGAAATACAAATTTTTCCATGAAAAAATACTTATTCAATTTTTTTTTGTCCATTGGCATGACTTAAGTGACATTTATTTCTGAATTGAGGACATATGCCTCCATTTTACCTCTCGTACGTGAACCCTAGACATAACACAAGGAAACAGAAAGAAGTAATAACAGACTACATTATTCAGTTTTTCAAAACCTGAAAAAAATAACGCATCACAATATTTATATATTTTTTTTTATAAAACTACTTTAACAGTATTTTGTTATTTCACACAGGATCCCTACTTTCGTATGACCCGAGACGTTGCTCCTAGACTGGGACTTCGCCGAAACCAGCTCTTTTACACTCAGAATTCTTCCCAGCACTGCAGGGGGCAGTCACGAAAATGAGTGCCAGTGATCCAAACAGCTCCATATTTTTATCGGATACACCTAAGCAGATCAAAAATAAAGTGAGTTACATCTATTCTTCTTAAACACACTTTTTTTTAATTGTATGTTACGTTAATTTTTTTAATTAAAAAGGTTGCAGTGTTTTCACTTTCAATTACTAAAGAGCATTGTAAGTTCCATAGAGCTAATGCATTAGTTTTTTAATCGCAACTTCCGCAGAAGTATTACTTTGCCATGCTAGCCCTTTTTACCCCAGGTATGGAAATCAACATAACATTGAAATGAAACAAATTTGAAACGAAAATGTTATCTAGTTATATAATTATATATATTTGAAGTCTTAAAACGCCAAATATATACAGCAGATGATGACACTATTTTAAAACTTTATCAATTGATAATTAAATAACCGGATGTTATTTTATTTTCAATATTGTTTTAAATCAACTCTATGATGATTCCCATACCTGGTGAAAATAGGATAACATGGCAAAGCAATTATTTTTCAAAAGTTGTGATTTTAAAACTAATGCATTAAGCTCTATGGGACTGACAATCCCTCTTAATATCAGCTGAAGTATTCAGGGAAGAACCCCTTGATTGACAAGGAATCTTCGTGTTTACATGTCTGCTTGGTCCTTGAGGGACATTGGCGACAGGAAACCGGTTTCTCCTGTGGTTCTTACGCAGTACAAATGTGGGACTTTTTCGTGAATCAGGGTTGCTGCAAGAGTAGAACCCAAGTGAGAAACCTTTCTCTGTACACTAGTTTAGTCAATGACTCGCTATCGTCGCAAAAGAGGCCTGATTTGGACATATCCTGTCCATGAAGGAACAGGATATGCAGGACCAGTTTTTCCAGTGGACTCTTCAAATATAATGTAATGAATGTACAGTCACCCCCCTACAGTAGAAATCGCTATATCGCGCCTCATTACATCTTGCATTGAGATGTATCGTGCCTTGTTTCATATCTCCCAATTTTCCTGCCGTATTTTTTTTTTTCAATTTGTACTTTCCTTATAATCGACATGAGACACATGATCAAGATAGGCCTACTTACAAAGAAAATGTGAGTGAGGGAGGAGGGCTAACTGTAGATGGATTTTTTTGTTCATGAATGAAATATGTATAGTATGAACTGTGCAATAATGTGTAATGTTTATAGTGATTAATAATAATAAGTCCTTTCAAAATTTTTGTTTCTCTTTTTAAAGTTATATTATTAAATATGGTTTAGTTTTATCTTTCAAATATATACTGTGCTTTAGTTTAAAATTCGGTTATATCGCGGTTTTTTGGCTTGTCTCCCGGGAAGCGTGATATAAAGAGGGGTTGCTGTATTGTGATGGAAAAAATTGAGCTTTTGTGTTTCTACTCATTTTGGTAGATGCGGATTGTAAAAGAGTGGTTTCAAATGTTTGTCCATCTGTCAGACTGCCTGTCTAAAACTACTCTATAAGAGCTATAGTCTTTGAATGTGTTAAGCAAGTTCTTATTGCCTGTCAGACGTCATAGTTAGGTTTTAAGAAAATCTCTCATGTGCCAAAGGATAGCTACCATAAAACTTTACTTTTTAACTTAGTTTTTAAGGTATTGCTAAAAAGTGAAAAGGGCTATGGACTTTAAATTTGATGCCTGGATTCCTAGTACCTGTTGGATGTCATATAAAGGTTTTCCAGTAAATTGTTCATTGTGCACATAGTGTCTCCCATTGAATTTTTTAATTTTTAATATTTTTTGTAAGCAAAATTGTGCTGCATTTTATCTGTCAACTTCAAGGTTGCCAATATTCTGAAACTGTTTTTTTCCCCTTGACAGATCAACAAGTATGCCTTTTCTGGTGGTGGAGCTACAATTGAAGAACATAAAGAAAAGGGAGGGAACTGTGATATTGATATATCTTACCAATATTTAAGATTCTTTTTTAGAAGATGATGAAAGGCTAGAAAAAATAAGAAAGGTTTGTTTTTCTCTCTACCACTCACCGCAAAAATACTCCTTTTCAAAAACACAGACATTGGCTTTTTTTTCTCCATAAATATTTGCACCAAATTTTGCTACAGTTTACCCTGGTTATAGCGTCATTCAAGGGAGGTGATGTTAATGAGGTTTATATGCGAGTAACATTATAAACAAGGTCAAATATTAAGTTAAGTAAATCATATAAAATATGCATACATACTCATATTATTATAGTTATAAAACGGCATCTTTTGAATAAATACTTACCCTAAGTGCCACTAGTTGTAGTTTAATTTCTCCTTCTCCATTTAATAATTTTTTAGGCCAGAAAATAAAATTCAAATTTGTATACTTTTTGCATGATTGGCAAAAAAATTCAATTTTAATTGTGAGAATTGATGTTAATCCAATTCGAAAAAACTATTTTCTCTGCCACATTTCTTTGGCTGTATTGAATATTTTTACAAAAGATTTTTTAAATAATAAATGTAAATAACTTACAGGTCTCTGTAATCTCATTTTTTGAAATGGCTTTCGAATACTTTATTAATTCTAAATTATTATTAATTAATTTTTAATTTATTTTAAATTATTTATTCAAGATTTAAAAAAAAATCCAATTAATTTCAAAAAGTGGGATTGTTGGGACCAGTAAGTCAGCTTATCTCATTAAAATCTGTTTGTAAAAATATTCAAAACAGCCGTAGAAATGTGGCAGAGAATTTTTTTTTCTCCATTGGATTAATACTGATGCACTTTGCTTTGGAGACCCACGATCCAGCGTCCCCATTCCTCCTTAAGTATTCTATTTGCTTTTATATAACAGCAGTTAATAAGTTAAAGTGGTTGGATATTTAATGCATGCTTTGTAGACAATAAACAGTAATAAGAAGGATTGTTTTACAAACATATTTACATTTTTTCTTTGCAGGATTATACAAGTGGTGAGCTCCTCACTGGTTATTTAAAACAAGAATTAATAGGTACCTACAAAATGTAGTAGCTGAACACCAGAGTAGAAAAAAAGAAATTGATGATGACACTGTTAAGTTATTTATGACACCTCGTCCTTTGAAAGTTAATTTATAGTAATAACACATCTGCACCGGATAGACTATCAAATGTATTTCAACTACTTAGCCAGGCTTTTTACTTTTAAAAATTTATCTCATTTATATTTCTAACTTTTTTAATCGCAAAAATTTTATTTAAATTATAACTTTTCCAGTTTCCAAAATTGTACCAAGCAATTGGATAATTTACAATTTACTCCTTATTTCCTGATTTTAGCAGGCATTTCAAAGTGGTTTGAAATTGTAACGCTATTTAAATTTACTTTCCTTCATGAAACTTTTACTCTGATGAAATAAAATATGTTTAAAATGTGTCTGTTATTTTGTACGTTATAATTTATTCATAGATTTAACAGTACTTATTTGAATTCATATAAATAAGGTTGTCCAATAAAGTTTAACTAAAAGGCATGAATATTGCCTGTTAAAATAGAGCTGATAACAGCAGTTGAAGGATTATACAGTCACATTAAAAGATAATACACATTAGAGTTGTCATATTTTGAATTTTATATTAAACTAAATAGAATGAATGTATATTGCCTCACATGCTAATAAACTTATTAATTACTATAAAATATATCATAACCATCTAACAGTTAGGGCTTGTTATTGTGTTGGACCCACTTCAAAGGCAATTTAATTTAAATACATTTCCAATCAAAAGTGTCTTAAAGGCTTAAAGCCCTTAAAGTTGTGTTCATTAAAACATATTTAAGGATTAAGATTGTACCTGTTAATTGTATAGTTTTTATTCATATTCTTTAAACTTAGTATTGTTAACTATCCGATCCATTGATTGATTTATTGAACAGTAGGGAAAAAAAAAAAAATTTTTTTTTGTGCTTTTGGGCTACACAAGAATAATTGGACTGGGAAATACTACAAAAGCCAATTCAAATAGCTAAAAACATTAATGTGGGGTTTGACTAGATTACTGTCATGAATTTGTCCGAACCGATTATACTCTCTTGAACACAGAAAATTCATATGTAATTAATAAATTATTTATCATAAAAGATTGATTGAACAAAAAAAAAAAACATTGTTAATAAATAGGTTTGGCTTCACTGCAATTTGGCATTATTTATAATATTGCATAATTCATCTTCTTATTGAAACCTTCAGCTTGTAAAACTATTTGCTTAACGCTGTTTCCTATGAATAAACACTTTTCCTTTGAAGATGCTGTAAAATGCTTATTTAAACACTCAACTAAATAAAACGTACATTTTAAAATGGAATATGGTTTATCTTACAAACCCCCCCCTTGCATCAATTTATTCAAAGTTATCTTAATTAAAATTAGCTGAGTTAATAAAAATTTAGACAATTCTCCTGCGCAATTTATATCGTGCAAATTAAGTTAAACAAAAAAGAGAATTTTAAAAACAAAGTTAACGTTTTTATTCGGAAATGAAAATGTTGCTGTGTTCCCAAGACATACTGAATAGTTAAATATTTTCTTAATGGTTCCGAAGATCCACTATTTGCCGGTTTAAAAAAACTGAAGCCATAAACCGGGAGAATAGCGATTGACCCACTAGCCCTTTAGCCACTATAAGTACATAAAAACTGTTAATAAAATTATGACACCATAAAATTTATATCTTATTAAGGAAACTGTATTATGTAGTTAAAGAAAATATATTTAAAGAAACCAAACCCGATAGAATGTCCATATATAACAACCTATATATAACTTAACTGTGTTTAACCGCCAGAAGCCAACATCCCTGTAACTTTGTAACCGTAACCTTAATTTTTCTGTTTTGATAGTATACTTGTTTGAAATTTAGTTCAATAGAGGATGCTTAAGTTGTTAAATCTGTTTTTATTTTAGAAGAAAATTATCTAGTTTTAATTTTTATTTTTTCTAACTAATTGCTCCTAAATTAACATGTATTCTCCATCTAATACTTATGGGTTTCCAAGGCGTGTGCGCCAAACTCATTCAACCCTTCTCCAAACTCACACATGCGACACAACTCTCAATGTACACGCCAAGAAATAATTCTCTCCCAAGGATTAACATCGCCCAAGAAATAATACATCTCAGAGGATGTATTCACCAGAAATAGTACATATTCAAGGAATGTTATTCCCCTCATAATTCACCGATGCATTCCCCAATGCATACCTTCTCCAAAGTACTACTCCCAAGAAATGAGGACATGTACTCTTATAGGCCCAATGTTTTCCGTAAGTCGTTCAAGCAGGTCGAAGAAACAGATTCAGATTTCAACGCTTCGTTCAACCTCGAACGATGAGTCCCAGCCCACGTGGGAATGCCCTAATAATAGAAAAAAATAGACTAGGTATGTTTAAACGAACGGAAATTGCAGTTTTCAATAAGTTAATTTATACTAGTATCAAGTAAAACAAACATTTACTATAATAAGCATTAAAGTAATTTTATTATACATAAAAGTTTTTGTGGTAACCAATACAAAAAAAGGCCTTCGAAAACACATTTATTTTGATGTCTTTTTAAAATCAAGAATTTTTCTTAACATTAATATCTTTAAATGACACAGATAAATCTTTTTAACCTGTGATTATGCATTTAATATAATGCAAATTGTGTGTCTACACAATAAGTTAAACCATTTAAAAACTTGGAGAATAATTGAAAGAGTACACGGGAATAACTGATTAGATTTATTAGGCGGACGCCCACAATTGTCCCCTGCTTGGCGGCAGAAAACCGGGTTTCATCTCTTCTTCGCTCGGATCCAAGCCTTGAGATTGCCAATCGCCTGAAAATCTTGATAGCTTAGGAAAACCACAGAGATTGGTAGTTAAAAGTATTAGCGTGGCATATTACATGACCTACAACACTTAGACTTCATTGGGGCTCTTCTTGGGAGCATCCTTGCGCATCTCCGTCATTAGCATTGGAGGGTCACGTGATCTGCCGACTCTATTACTGTTAACTATAGATATCTGTGGTAGGAAGCTGGTTTCCTTACACAAGTTTAGGCGATCACTCGCTATCATCGCAAAAGTGGCCACTGCCTAAGGAAACTTCTCTTGCAAAGATCAATCCGCGGATTTTTTTATTTATAAAACCGTCTTACATCTTCAATTATTTGTTTTTGCTTAAGCATGTTTCGTCAAATAAACATTTATACTCTGCCACATTTTAAAATGTTTAAATTTTTCCTCAATTGTTTTACATACTCTTTCATCAACACAATTTCTTGTAATCAGTAAAAAAAATAAAATGAGTTTAACCAATGATCCTTTCATCTGGCCTTAATGAAAATGTGGCATAAGTGGCAACCAGTTCACACAAATCTTAAATAACCTTAATAAATTAATGGGGACACAAGCTGCTTTATTGTAGTTTCAATAAAAGGTGTTTGAACAACAGTAGCTTTATTCTCTATTTTTCATGTAGTAATAAATTCAATAACCTAGAATTAATAAATGGCAGAAGCAGAATATACACAACATAGGTTAATGTTTTCCCATGACCTAATGGTTAATTTCTATTTTGCCAATAAATCATAGATAAACATAATGTAAATTGCAAGTTTTTTCATTATACAGTTTGTTAAGTATGGTCGATCCTCGTTTAATGCGAACTGCGCTTAACACGAAATTTCGCTTAATATGATATCATGAAAGGTTTTCCCCAATCCATAAAAGCTTTGAGCTAACTGACTAAAAAAACTGTGACACAAAAGTTGCTTTTGACCCCCCGAACAGGTTTTTTTTTTCCGCTTAAAACCCGACAAAAAATTCTGGATTATTGACTTTTTATTTTTTTCCCCCTTTGTAATTCAAAGTTTGGAGTAACTGATGAAACAAAAACATAAAATACTGGCAACAAACATTCTAAAAATAAATTTCTTTCTTCTACTTCCTGGTTGTGAGGAAAACGAAATCTTCTGTTAACACAAATGTTTGGGTGCTTCTTTCCAGTTTGCATTAACAGGACTCGACTGTATATTAAATAAGGAAAAATAAATTGCATAAAGGGGAAAATATGAGTTATTTTATGAAGGAAAACTAGTTCCCACTGACTCAAGAACTTATTGTTCTTGGAATCAGCTTCTTTTTGTATTTATTTGAAACTAGCGAGATTTTTTAAAAAAATGCCTAACAACATAAAGGTTACATTGATCAGCAAAATGTAGACTTGTATATTGTTTTATATTACTAAAACAAATTTAAAGCTGTGGTGAGTTTTTAAAAAAAATAATTGCACTGAATTAAAATGTGTACCAACCAACCCCAGAAAAAAATTTTTTAAAATAATGGGTTTGAATTATAATACTGAAAATAACATCTATACTTGTTTTCCTTTATAGAGGTTCTCATACTGGAGTAGTTATAAACATTCAAGACTATATATTCATTAACCTTCTATGATTCGGAGAAACCCTTGGGCTTGAATTAGAGTCCAAAATCGTATACAAGTAGTCTGCAGTAGAATCATCGAGGAATGTTCATCGCATATGACGAACATTAATCCAGACTGGTTGCTATTCAGTGGCATTTTAATGCTTGTCACATGATTTTGTAGTACTGTGGTCTTTTATATTGCAAAGTTCTTCGAATTAATGGAAGACAATCTACCGTCCCTAATGAAGCGAACAGAGAAAGACCCATGCATAGAAGTTCGTACTGCTTCAGTGTATGCTTGCAAAAATCTCCGACACTGAGGGAAAAACCCAGTTTTGCTTGTTTTCTTATTCTACACGAGTCCACCAACAGAAATCCCAAAGATACCGCCTACAGATTCCTATCTCTATTATCAGAGTTAGGTAGACAAATAGTCTGATGTTAAACCGTGAAGAACCCAGGTAAACAATCCGTTTCCACTCCACTGCTCCGCCAACAGATTTCAATACAGATTCCCTGGGTGGGTGGGGGGGGAATAAGGTTTTTTCCCTGTACTTTCCAAAACTGTTTCAACTTGATTAATTTAATGCTTGGGATTAGTGAAAATTCTTTCTCACAGACATTATTTGATTTTCCAGAAAAAAATTTTGTTCAAGGTTCTAATTAGATATAGGCTTTTAGTACTTCTGACACACCCCATACGCAGTGTCACGATTTTATCATTTGCATAGATACTAATTGTAATTGTATATATCTGTATACATTATATTTTTATTATTAGTTTGTTTGATGCCTTGTGTATAGCTGTTCTATAATTTTATTTATTACAATAGATGCACGGTTATAATTTAAATTTTTTCAATGTAAATTAAAAGTGACTTCTATTGTTTTCCTTTGGTTATTGCTTGCTTACAATAGACTAATAATTGTATTACACTTCTTTTAATGTAATAAAATTATTTCCTTGTAATTATCTTTCTTTTTGTTACTGTCTTTTATATATGATAGCTAAACTAAAACTGTTTTTCTTCCCATGAGTTTATAGTTTTGCAAGACCTTGCTGTCCTAACAGATGTCTTGAAGATACCTGATACATATTATACAAGCTGAGCTCAACAACAATTAGGGAATGCATGGTTTAAACCATCATGCCCCCAATGATTCTGTTTTACCACCAGCTTCCCGATTTTTTTTTCATTAAGTCGAATCGTACTTTTATTATCGTCAGATGGAAAGAATCAGTTATTTGAAGAATTAAATAACTTGTTTTAATTGAATGAAAATAGGAAAAACATGGTAACATAAAATTCATTCCTAAACTTATGAAAAAAATTGATCCAAATTTCTTCACGCTTGGGGGATTCTTAGAAGTCTAAAAAATTTGGATTTAACTTTTTTTTAATAATTAAGAAGTTTGAATTTTTTTTGTATAATTATTCAAAATTATATGAATCCCAATTATTTCGCCACCCCTCAAATTTTAGTTACAAAATTAAGATTT